>BCGR01000016.1:424182-938241 GCA_001599375.1 Phoma herbarum | reverse complement strand
GTCAAGGTGTGGGATGCGAGCAGCGGGGCGTGTCTGCAGACGCTCGAGGGCCATAGCAGCACTGTCAGCTCCGTAGCCTTCTCGCACGACTCAAGCAAGCTGGCGTCGGCATCATGGGACAACACGGTCAAGGTGTGGGACGCGAGCAGCGGGGCGCGTCTGCAGACGCTCAATATCGGCAAGGCTCTCTACCATCTATCATTCGATCCCACCAGCTCCTTTCTTCATTCTGAGATAGGCTCTATTGCTATACATGGCCCGGAAACTTCCAGCGAGATAGCCGTCGTGGAACCTGCACTTCCTCAGTATCTAGGCACAAGCCTCAGCTCTAATAGCATATGGATTAAGTATGGCGGCAGGAACTTGTTGTGGATACCGTCAGAGTATCGACCGTCATGCTCTGCAGTGTGCGGGAACAGAATTGGGATGGGCGTTGCGACCGGCAGAGTGTGGACCTGCAGTGTTGACCCAGACACTCTTACGTGTATGCTCAGCAAGTTGTAGACATGAAACAGTTGCTCGCTGCTCAAGATTGAGCTTCCGAAGTCTGCTCTTAAGTAGCTATAAGGACGTACAGAGCTTACAAGTTGCATAGCAAAGTATAACATGCAGCAATCTAAAAAAAATGGACTGACGCTGTATGATTACGACTAAATCTTGCGCTCTATCTTCTAGCTGTTTTAGTGCTGTGTGCAGCATAGAGATACAGAAAAGAGAGGTGGGGACATCCGACCAAGGGCGCGCGTTAGACATTGGCGAGAAAGCCGCCAGCCTGCGCCACAGCTTATCACAGAGGTTAATCTGCGGTGGGTATAGTGTCGAATACTGTACAGTATCTTACACCTAGTGCTTGACGCGCTAATGCAGGCAAGCGAAGCTAGCGCGCTCCGACCTGCTGGGTCGCAATCTGCAACATTCGCTCCTGACCGGCAAAAACACCACACACAGCGAGAACTCAATTTTTGGAATTACCATCACACAAACATGCAAATACACCTGCCAGAGGCTGCAATGCTCTCTACAGGCCATCACGCGTCCCTCCGCGTAGGTCTGGTACCTGTAGAGCCGCCGTTGCGGCCCTGGCAGGGACGGATCAACAAACTCTGCGAGCAAGCTACTTAAATTGACACGTCCACCAAATGCAGCGGCAGCCATCTAGCCGCGACACAGCAACACGAGGTGCGACGACAAAGCCCAGACACACCTTAAGCATTATGGTCGCAATACACACACAGTAGTCACCGATGGGCTTCCTGGTCAGCCCATCACCAACCGACAATGTCTGCGACGTCCCGCATCGACGAGCCCTCGGGCCGAACAGCATCATCTCTCACGCGAATCTCTTCACAGACACCCCGGCATGCTACCATCGGTGCCAAAACATACTTACTGATCACCAGACAGCCTCGTCCACTGTCGCCCCCACCCTGTGTCGAAGGAATGAGTCCCCTTTGACACAACCCGACAAGGTCYGAAGATATTCGCGCGAGAGCTCTCATGCTCAGTAGGCTCGACGACTCGCACGAGCGGAGCATCGCTCTAGTAGAGCTGCGTCGCGACGCAATGCTGCTGCCGCTGCGCCCGGTGGCAGGTCACACCACACACCATGGCCACATAGGAACCTAGTGGGAGGCAACAAAATACGAATGAACAAGAACAACGGAGCCTAAACCCAGCCCTGAGGGCACGAGGGCAGGTGCAAATAGACGAAGCCGAGCATTAGGGGGAGACTGAAGGTATAGCGGACACGACACACGAGGCAACGCGCCTCTACGAGCCTTGAAACAACGGTATACGTATACGACTTCGAGTGCGGCACACACGGAAACAACAGTTTGAGGAACACACACGCAGGCAAACACGTCACTTCTAGAGACAAAATGTACATAGTCGCAGATAGAAGCAAGACAACGGCAGGCCTCTGGAGACAGATGGCTCTTTCGAGAGTGAAGTGGGGCGGTGTCGACTCACATCAGCACCGCGTCGGCTGTCTGCCACGCCTGTCACTCCGGGCATAGCTGCGCTGACCGCGGCTGAAACCGAGTAGGAATCAAACAAACAAACAAACAAACAAACGCTCCTGACCGGCGAAACTGCCGGACTGCGTACTTCCATAGCCAAAAGAGCTTCTAGGGCTAGGAGTGTAGATTGTCTTGACTGAACTTCCTATCAGAGCCTCCGATTCTCGCTTAGACCTCCCGGATCGCGAACGGACAGGGGGGTATTGACTAAAGGTCGATTGACGGCACTGACAGAACAATAGATAGCAAAGCTGGTTTAACAGCAATCTGTGCCAGAGACTGATGCATTAATAGAGAAGTGACTGCAGAGCATTATTGCGTCAACTACGGGTCTGCATAATTGCGAGCGAAGGATGGCGAGGGTCCGAAGTTCGATCTTGTCCCGTTACGCAGTGCGTCCCGGCACGTAGGGATTGACATTAGTAGTTTCTCTGCGTAAATAATAAGATTATTAGGAATAGGTCTAATAGAACATGTGTCTTAAGCGACTTGTTGCAGCAGTAGCATGCTAAGATGTTAGGGCGCTACGCACCGCACATTGTGGCTAACAACTAGTCGCGTCAGGTAGCTCTTATTCCTAGGGCCGTGCAAGCAGCTGTTTTCTGTTTCCCCGGTCGTGCCTGCCCCCTTCGCACAGAACCACACCCAGGTCTGCTCTGCGCATTGGTCTTTTCCATTCTGCGTAGATTTTTGCTACAATGCCTGCATCGAAACTTATGTACGTTATCAATGCTCACCGAATGCTGATCTACAAAACCACCTCTGAACCCAGATTCAACTAATATTATCAGGCTTGATCTAACACACAGTCAAGGCCCTTTGCATCACGACTGCCCTTCGCGTAAGTCCGCTCGCCAGCCATTCAGCGTCTCAAACGACGATTGTGTATCAGGGTGTTGCTCGCTGAGGACTTGCTGACGCGACTGAAAACATGTTTCTATCAAGGCAAGAGCCCCCTTGTGACGAGACTGTGACTGCAACGTATAGGCAAGATTGTGCATGCTGGTCAGCGTAGAAGGATGCTCGTCGCCAAGCACTCTCTTCCTTGTCTGCATCACTTGCACCTGCAGCTCTTCAGCGTCTTTCCATCGCCCTAGGCTCTCGTACGTCAACGCTAGGTTGCTCATGCTAGTCAGCGTAGAAGGATGCTCGTCGCCAAGCACTCTCTTCCTCGTCTGCATTACTTGCACCTGCAGCTCTTCAGCGTCTTTCCATCGCCCTTGGTCACTGTACGTCAACGCCAGGTTGCTCATGCTAGTCAGCGTAGAAGGATGCTCGTCGCCAAGCACTCTCTTCCTCGTCTGCATCACTTGCACCTGCAGCTCTTTAGCGTCTTTCTATCGCCCTAGGCTCTCGTACGTCAACGCCAGGTTGTTCATGCTGGTCAGCGTAGAAGGATGCTCGTCGCCAAGCACTCTCTTTGTTATCTGCATCTCTTGCACCTGCAACTCTTCGGCTCTTTTGTATTGACCATCAATGTACAAAGTCATGGCACATTTCCGTGCAAGATCCAGTTTCTCGTCGTCGT
The DNA here is from genome assembly GCA_001599375.1 of Phoma herbarum. Taxonomy (NCBI): domain Eukaryota; kingdom Fungi; phylum Ascomycota; class Dothideomycetes; order Pleosporales; family Didymellaceae; genus Phoma; species Phoma herbarum. The sequence goes on along the minus strand of BCGR01000016.1, from coordinate 934,692 downwards.
CGTCCTTCCGACTATGCGACAGAACGTACTGTGCATGTGGGAGCAGTCGTCTCCATTTGCTTCTGTTGCCGTGATCGTGGTTTGGAAACACCCGGAGTAGCTGTGCGAGTGTGCGTTGAGTCCTTTCTTCGAGCCTCCCCTCCGCCACCATTCTCTTTCGCAGTGCATAATGGACAAGTCGATGAACATCGAGTGCTGACTCAGCAGGTCGCCTGGTGACGAGCGCATACCTATCAAGTACCTTGATGGCATCCTCACGGGCCCGCAGCGAAGCTGCCTCTAGAAGATCGAGCGAGATGTCCTTTCGATCGACGCATGCAGCAATAAAGAGATAGTCTGCAGCGACCGCATTGCTCTGGCGGACCTCGCTCAAAGAGAGAGACAGTGTAGCAGCTACAGTGTTTCTCAGACTAGTTTTCCCCTGCTCGCCTTCAAAGGAGTTATCGCTGTACTTGAAGGCTGCTTTTTTGTGCTGGTCTAGTTGTGCTCGGTACTGCTGCACTGTCATATGACTAGCGTTCATGCACGCTGCTGCCTGCACGACTGCTAAAGGCAGATAAGATAGATTGCTTAGCAAGTGCATGGCGTCTTGCTGCTCGGCGTTCGAAAGCGGCGTTGTTAAGCGATTTTGCAGCATTCTCAGCGCCGTGTCTGGCGTCAGCTCATGCAGCGCTGTGACGTTCTGTGGAGCGAGCGCCTCAGCTGTGTTGCTCTCTGTTGTTGTGAAGATGACGGAACACAGCTTAGAGTGCGGCAGAAGGTCGGCCCAGTTTGCAGCTTGTGTCGTAGACGAGCCGCTAGGCCGTAGAGTGGTGCCATCTACGTTGTCAAAGATCAACAAACAATGTCGCGCACTTATTGCTGCCACACAGCGTTTTACCACCTGCTTTATGTCTGACTGGTCATCGTCACAGCCAGGGACGCTCAGCCTCTGGGCAACGCTTGCATAAGACTGGGAGAGGCTGTCTATGTCGCTCGCGTCCATCCAGAAGACCGAGCAGTCCTTGTTGTTAAGCCTTGTCCTGTGTGCAACCTCGAGTGCAAGCTGCGACTTGCCTGTTCCGCCTGGCCCGACTATTGCTAGCGTAGTGGTAGTTTTGTTGTTGCTGAAGAGCTTTGCCTCAAGTTCGGCAAGCTGGGATTCGCGACCCACGAAGGACTCGTTTTGCAAGAATGGGATGATCGACGGTACGCTGCCAGTTGCATCTAGCTCAGCCTGCAGTCTCCTTCGTGCAGTCTCCTGTCCTTCGCCATACGTGATGGGCATAGAGATGCCAAGAAGTCCCAGCAGGCAGTATACCATGTCTTCTTCCTCCGTTGTTATGCGGTTCCCAACCCATCGCATTCTTTCGGATGCGCTGAAATGGTCCAAAGAACAGTTGTGCAGTGCTGCGAGCGGGATGCCGGTGCGATCGTGTACGAGCTGGTCGAGCGACTTTTTGTCGCCTATGCGCCGTCCTTCGCACGAGAAGAACTCGACTGACACTGGCGCGATCAGCTCTTGGAGCGTCCATCCTCGAGTAAACCATTTGCTATTCCGGAACGACACCTCCCAGCTGCTGCGCGGGGACGCGTCTGTCGCAGAAGACACTGAGACGTCTGACAAGAAGACGTAGCATCGGGCTGCGTTCTGGTACCACTGGAACATCGAGTTGATCGCCCTCGAGCGCTCGTTGTTGTCCCATCTGTCGATGCAGCATGTATCGATCCAGAAGTACTGCAGCCCATCATGGGCCGCCTGTTCGGCGCAGAACCTGAGCTTCTGATAGCTCTCTCCCTTCTCTTTGTAGGTTCCGTTCGATATATCTTCGATGAGGGTCTCAGAGTCGCTCCATCGGTGTGACAGGATAGCGTAGGGCGGGATCGGCTTGCTGCGAAAGTCTGTCAAGATCGGTCTGCCCAGCGCGTCGAGGTGGAGAAGCCGCATGGCGCTTGCAGCTTGTCATTTGGCCCTGGGTGATCAGAGGTGCGAAAATCTTTTGTGGTAGTGAGAGTAGAATGATATAGTTGCGACAAGGCAGAGAAGGCAGCCTAGCGAGGCAGTGCATGCAACAGGGTCGAAGGTGCTGCTCGCTACCTCAAGCGCCCAGCGTCCTGCGCCGCCTTGCCTTACTATCTGCGCTGAGGCAGTCTTTGCCTTGTAAAGTCATGTTAGGAAAGTACACATATGGGTAAGATGCCAGCAGATGGAGCAGATCTACGAAGGTTGTCGTTGTAGCGTCCCGCCTGGCTCTGTGCGAAGGGGGCAGGCACGACCGGGGAAACAGAAAACAGCTGCTTGCACGGCCCTAGGAATAAGAGCTACCTGACGCGACTAGTTGTTAGCCACAATGTGCGGTGCGTAGCGCCCTAACATCTTAGCATGCTACTGCTGCAACAAGTCGCTTAAGACACATATTCTATTAGACCTATTCCTAATAATCTTATTATTTACGCAGAGAAACTACTAAGATGCACACTCTTTATCTTAAGTTAACTCTTTAAGTGTATAGTCTTAATTTTTGCTATTTTAGCTTTTCTTCTAGCTAACTAAGCTCTTTACAAGTGTACGCTGTCGCGAACAAACAAGAGGTTACTAAAGAAGAGTTAATAGATAGCATAAATAGAGTAAGCAACAGCGTAGTTAACAACGCGCTTTTTAGTATTAGAGGCTAATGTGCTAAGAGAACAGGGCTTGTAGAATAGATGCGCATGGCGCTTGTCTATATTTAACAATGTCGCAGGCAATCCGAGCGTCTGGACGAGAAGGTGTCTCGTCACACCGTGTGTCCCGGCACGTAGGGATGGACCTTATAGTTCATCCTCAAGGGCATCGGTTCTCATCATATTCGATTGTTGTTGTAAGGCATATAGACGAAGTGTTTCATTGAACAATGTGGCTGATAGCCTGCTCCTCGGAGGCTCGGATCACGTTGGTTCCGGTTTGTGTGGTGACATCACACACCCCGACCAATGCTTCTCTTCTACACCGACAAAAGCGTTGCTGTACGTCCGTTCGATACTCAAGAAGTTAAAACGAAAGTTAATAATGGTCTCAGTTCCAATGATACATGCGAGTTCGATCCAATCCCTCGTCCCGCATGGCGCGCTTCAAAATCCATCAACATGGAGACGCCGATCCACGTGCGCATCAGACCAGGGCAAGGCCACATTAGGCTGTTGGCAAGGCGCTCCAACTACTTCTTTCGGATCGAGGCTGGATCCGCAAGGCTTCATGAGGCTAGTTCGTCGCCTCACATATCCCGCCCGCCTCGCGTTCGATCAGCCTCGCCTTGTCCAGAACTGAGTTAAGTGGATTCCTGGGCTGGAGGACGCATGCTGCCAGGCGCGCTGTCCCCGAGGTCAATTGGGTGTGTTGACCCTTGAATCCAACTGTCAGGGTCTGGAGCTGGTCGTGGGAGCATTTTGGCTATCGCTTGTCATCCTGGCCCATTTGTGGTTGCGTGCTTGCTGAGCCCAAAGCTCCTCGAAAGACACCGCCCAATGTTCTGCACCCCAGATGACACACCGGGATCGTTTGCAATCCCCGCTTCCCCATGTTCAGATGTGGAGCGGAGATCTGCATCGACACTTGATTTTCCTATAAGTTTCTAAGGCCTCTGTGGCTCGACGAATCGGCATCGCCTACAGACCGACTGAGACTCTTGCTCTGCCTTTACTAGACGCTAGTAGGAATGCGATCTAGGGGTCCAGTCCTAGGCGGCTTGAAGAGACCTGCAGCTCTCCAGGTAACGGCCCAGATCTGATGTGGCGCTTCAAAGCAGAGACGTGAGAGCTGAAGCTCGTAGCCAGGTCAGTCGCAGAACATTGTCCAGTTCGGCTGGCAAGGGTAATAAACGCCAAGGAGGCATCGTTTGGCGTCTCGACCAACGGTATAGGTTCCTAGGCTCAGGAACGGAACGTCCAGAAGTGAATCTGCATACATTGTCTTGTATAAAGTGTGTCCTCTTTCTGATAAAGGAGAATCTCAAGTCAACTTCAGTCTCTCGCGTTCACATTGTGCGCCTTTTGTTACAATGCGAGCTCCTTCTATTGTCTTCTCAGCAGCCTTGCTGGCTCAGGCGCTTGGGCAAGTTGTAACCAAATCCTATGTCACTTGCGCCACGGCCATGGGATACCAGCCTGCCTCGCCTATCAAGACAAACTCTAGGATTCTCACGATACCTCTTCGTGGACTCCGATACACGACTAGCACACCTGCAGTCACTTCCACGCCTCCAGCGGTGACAACTACGACCATATCTACTAGCAATGTCTATGTCACTACCACGCTTGCACAGCAGACGTCGACCTTTACGACCACGACGACGATTTCATTTATGGAGAACCCTTCGACGACAATCACAGTGTCCGCAACTGTGACCCAAATAACGACAACAACGAGTCTTTCTACGTCGACGATCCCCGCATCAGCTGGATTTCTACCAATTGCGTCGACTGCGCCCAAGGCTGCATCAAGACTACGTCGCCTTGACGCTGAGAGACCTGCTGCGGTGTCCAATGAGAGTGATGTCAAGAGACAAATCGCGCAGAAAATCGTCTTTAGACTTGACAAAAACAAGAAGCCCGTTTGCTCACCGGCTATCTACCCCAAAAGTGTAAACTGCTACGGGTTTGTTGGAGTTTACACTGCTTCCACCGTCACCAAAACAGCAAGCCGCACTCAGACCAAGACTGCTGCGACGCCGACAAAGACCATCACATGTGAGCAACTACCTTATCTCTAAGTGGGATCAGAATGCTAATGATGATCAACCCTGGTAGCTCTTACCACGACTACTTTGACCAGTACTATTGTTCCGGATGCAGCAAGCTCTACCGTCACGGTGTCACTCTCGGTTCGTGCCCAGTGCCAAAATAGAAAAGGATATTTCAAGGCTAACATCGCGTGCCAGGTCACCACCACCTCAACATCAACCATAACAACTACAACCACTACTACTCAATCAGTTACTATTTCAGAGGTAGCGCCTGGCCCAACAGTATATGCCGCATGTAGTCCTGAGAACGTCATCACGGATGTCGACGCGATATATGTTGACCCTAACACCCGACTTGGCGGCACGCTTAATGTTGTCAGCGCAGCTACACCTTACGACTGCTGCGTGGCCTGCTTTTCGGCGACGAATTGTGGTGCATCATATGTTATTGGTGGGAGCTGTTATCTGGCGACCCAGACCAACGGCCAGTGCAGCCAAACCAACGTCGTCGGTCAAGTCCACAGAGGTAACTTCAAACCCGGCGAAGTTTTCTCTGCTTCGAACGGCAATTGTGGAAGGGTCAACTTGGCATCGCCATAACCCATAGAGCACTCATTCATCCTCTGGTGGCTACAATATTGACATGGGAGACCCTCACAGGTAGGGTGCAGTTACGAGTAAGCTCGCGGAGTGCTTTAGAATCATCAAAAAAGAGATTGTCTTAGCTGACCACTTTTTGTAAACTATTGAATTCGTGTAGCACCATCTTATTAGGGCTCAATAACGCCCAATTTAAAGAGTATTACCCCACGATCCAATCTGCTTGCTTCTTTTATAGTGATATGAATTGAGATTGAGTCGACCAAGAGTCATCACCAAAGACGGCCTCCGCGATTCGAATGGTGGGCAAGATAGTAAGAAACTGGTAGAAGCTGGGTATTAGGAAGTAGAGCAAGACAGAATATCCAGTAAAGTCGGATTGTGAGCTTCTGCTTACGCGTGGTGTCCCGCTTCTGCTCTGCAGGCTGCATCGTAGGCTGCTTTGTAGGATCACGTGGGTAATCCCTTCACTGCCTGCAGGACCTTGAGATTCCACCCGCTCGATCGCCTGCTGTGCAATAATGATTATTGGATAATTGAAATGAGAGAAAGCTCCCAAGCTTGCGCTCTCGGCGTTGCGATTAACTCGCCAGTAACGTACCTACTTTCACCTCGCCTTTCCACGCCCTTCCAACCTCCCCTTCACTGCGAGTTCAGCCCAGCTTCTGGTCTGAGTTCCATCAGAGCCGCTCTTTGATTGCTTTGAGGGCGAAGCGCGGCCTGTCCCTCACAGCATGAAAAGATCGCCCGCCCCGCCCTCACTTGCTTTCAACAGCATCGCCCTCAACCCCATCGCCATACGCCTTCACTGTTCTCCTTCGCCGCAGTCCTATGACCTTGACCTCGGACCCGGACTTGACCACCACATCAACCTTACCCTCCGAGCAGCAACACTACGAGTCGAAGCTTTAGTGATTGCTCTTCGGAACAACCACGACGACCACCGACGACCGCCATCGACCACCAGTATTGACGACTACCACTGGCTTGCATAATTTTCCATCTTCGAATCCGCGTCCTAACACGGCCAGACTGCCGGCTTCCGTCGAGGCATCCTTCGTATGGCGCTTCCGGTTGTCGGTGAGAAAATACGACTCTGTCCTTTGCCACTTCACTGCAGTCGTTTCCACTATCTCTCTCCAGTCACTGCTACTTCTATAGTCATTCTTCACGTCATCTCACCGTCCGCGTTCATTCAGAGTTGCTTTGGGAGGCATCAGCTGCTTGCTCCAGCGCCAAGCAATAGCATTGGCGGGTGTTACCGTGTGTCGCGAGGCAGGGGCGCACACTGGGTAGATTCCATCTTGTAGATAACAGAAGCGAAGTAGCGGGCTGTGGTCGCTTCGGCTTCAGGCAGGCAAAAACTCCAGGAAGGCTGCCACCCGGCAAGCGAGTGTGGGGTTTGTCGTGCGACCTTTGTTGGGTTGTATTCTGATGGATAGCTCAATCTGTTTCGAATATCTGCGATTTAGTCTTGCCTTTGTCGATATTGTGACATTGTTTGTCGCGGTGGCCTCCACTTGGTAGCGTGACACGATGGGAATTGCACAACGAGCTGCTTCTACAGGCATTCATCGACGCTCTCGCTTCTCAATCCACTCAAGTACAACGCCCGCAATTTCTCCGTTGTTCTTCTCGAGGTGCATGAAGTGCGCATTCCCCTTGATCCCAATCTCGCCCAGTTTAATCCACTCCGGATCGGCACCTACTTGCTTGAGGTAGTTAACAATGCAGTGATCATACGTGATATGCACACTAGCCTCTGCGGTGATCATGACGTACGGCACTGAAGCGATGTTCGGCAACTTGCGCGCCGGCTCGACTTGTCTGACGCACTGGCGCAGCGCTGTCGTCGCGTTACCGATAGTCTCAGTGACGAGTTCAGAAGGACCCGATATGGTCGGCTCGTACGCCAAGTGCGTCTCCGAGAGCCCCCAAGGCCGCGACGGAACAGTGCCAATGCCCTGAGTATACCAAATAAACGGCGTCGTGCTAGCTTCAAGGTTGATACTCCCCCTCACATACTCGGGACAGTCATTGCTAAGCAAGATACTCGCAACGCCCCCCATCGAATGCGCGACAAGATAGCTCGGCCCAATGAGGCGCAGAAGCGCACACCCGCTGCTGCGCATGGCGAGTTCCAGGGCTGTAGTGTTGGTTGTGTAAGGCACAAAACTCGTAATGAAATTCGCAAAGATAGGGTCCCCGGAGCGTCCGCTGCCCGGCCATTGCGTGTGCAGCTGCGATTGTGGGTACGTGTTGTAGTGCTTTACGCCGGTGAAGCCTTGCTCGATGAGCTGCGACGTGGTGCCGGCTGTCAGAGGGAAAGTGGCGAGGTCGGAGGAAGAACTGCGGCCGACGGACGCGAAGTCCACGAGGTAGACAACGTAGCCTTGTTCGAGGAAGTGGGATGCGAAGCCTTTGCGGTTGTCGGGTGTGTTGAGCCAGGATGTTGCGCTGCAGCCGCCGCCGTGGAAGAAGACCAGCGGTGTTGGTTTGCGAGCTCCTGAGATGGGAACGATTTTCTCAACGTAGAGTTTGTCTGCGGTAAGATCTCCCGCTGCTGTCGAGAGAGTCCTACCGCCGACATAGAAGAAGTCCCGGGTATAGGGAAGCTCGGCGGTCTGGCATTGCGGACTGATAGCGTTGAGTCCAGTGCAGTTGCTCTGCTGGGCTGAGACGAAGCTTGCCAGAAGCTGGATCCAAATTATCGGTCTGATCATACATGCGATAGCTTGTCGCAGGAAATTGTAATTCGTGAGGACGGGCGTGCAATTTCGAGGGATTTTTGTAGACCTCCAGACACCCATGTTCATCAAATCTATAGCTGCAGATGCTTGGGCGTAATGGGTTGTAGTCTGATCCTTCGTACCAGGTATCCTCTTGGCCGACCGGTGAGCTGCTGTCAGTCACAGATGTCTAGATCCCTGGACATCCAGCTGGAGAGAAGATGCCCGCAGTTACGTCCTCCGGAATGTTGTTTCGAGATTTTGCTCTACTTGGACAGAATTACAGGAAGTCCGACAGGTCAGCCGCTTCATCTATGACAACAAGCATCGTTGTGCGACGTTTGAGCAGGAGTATGCCAAGCTGGACATGAGGATTGATAGAGGACACAAGAGGAAAAGATGGTGAGTAGCGACATGTGAAAGTAAGCAACTTGCTCAGGTCCACCTTTACTTAGTCGTATCTGCTTCCTGAGAAGCGCAGCGATACGGGATGGGCTTCCCATTATGACTTGGATACTGTCTACAGCATTTTCAACATCCAACGACTAAATATCGTCGACTCGTGGGAGTTGGCTGAGGGTTTGACGGATCACTCATCAAGGCTGACGTGCCTCGATCCTCGCTGTAACACGACTCGCGCGGCGCTTGCAAATGCCTCGGCTCAGAACTTCCCCACACCCCAGCATTGTAGCCGCAACAACATCTTGCCGACCGTTGAGCCTCCAACGTCCTCTCAATAAATTAGCCATAGTTCATCAGACGTGGCCTCCTTCTTCTGAAGCCCAAATTTTGTCTGAGATACAGAAGTCACGATGCCCTTCAATACAGAGCTCACACGTGCCCTCGGCATCAGAAGTAAGCTTCGATGCACCCTCTGAGCTCCGGCAGTATACTGACTGCTCCAGTACCCGTTGTCCAAGGTGGCATGCAATGGGTAGGCTACGCCGAGCTGGCTTCTGCCGTCTCCAACGCTGGCGGTCTAGGAATCGTAAGGCCATCCTTTCACCCACTCCACCTGTCCGGACTCTGACGCGTCCCAGCTCACAGCCCTCACGCAACCCTCGCCCGAGGACCTGCGCAAAGAAATCCGCCGCTGCCGCACCATGACCAAGAACCCCTTCGGCGTCAACCTCACTCTCCTCCCCGCCATGGTTCCCCCCGACTACGCAGCCTACGCGCGCGTCATCATCGAGGAGAAGGTGAAGATTGTCGAGACCGCCGGCAACTCGCCCGGGCCCGTGATCAAGCAGCTCAAAGCCGCAGGGACCACGATCCTGCACAAATGCACCACGATCCGACACGCGCAGTCCGCGGTCAAGCTAGGCGTGGACTTCCTCAGCATCGACGGGTTCGAGTGCGCGGGCCACGTGGGCGAGACGGACATCACCAACTTCATCCTGCTGTCGCGGGCGCGGCAGAGTCTGGGCGTGCCGTTCATCGCGTCGGGCGGATTCGCAGACGGGCAAGGGCTGGCGGCCGCACTGGCGCTGGGCGCGTGCGGAATCAACATGGGCACGCGCTTCATGTGCACGGTCGAGGCGCCGATCCACGACAACATCAAGAAGGCCATCGTCGACGCGCAGGAGACGGACACGGCGCTTGTTCTGCGCCGCTGGAAAAACACCTCCCGCCTGTTCGCGAACAAGGTCGCTCTGCAGGCTGTCGACATCGAGAAAACCTCCCCCACCGGCAAGTTCGAGGAGGTCGCTGAGTACGTGAGTGGCAAGCGCGGGCGCCAGGTTTTCTTGAATGGCGATCCGGATTTCGGCGTTTGGACTGCGGGACAGGTCATTGGGCTTATTCACGACATTCCCACGAACGCGGAGCTACTGTCGCGCATTGAGAGGGAGGCGGTGGAGACGATGAGGCAGAACCAGGCGCTATTTGTCGAGGACGGGCAGGAGGGCATTGCGCCCAACGCGAGCGTGGGGACGAAGGAGAACAATCCCGGCGCGGAGATTTGGGGGATTGGGAAGAGCAAGCTGTAGACTGGAGGAGGGTGTGTGTGTGAGTTGCGAACCCAGATATCCGAATAGACCTGTCATTGTGCAAAGCGAACAAGTTGAAATTGCCCTCGAGTGCTCCCCCTCACCACGCTTGTGCACAAACTTCTCAACGCTGTCGAGCAGGCTCTCACTTCCACTCTTAGCGCCCGTGTCTTTCCCACCATCGAACTCACTCAGATTCGCACCGGACCTTGTCTCCGACGTGCCCAAGACATTCTGCGTACCAGCCGATGTCTGGCGATACATGAGTGCTCAGCGGGGGTAACGAGAATGAGCAGATCCGGCTGGCTCTACGACCACCTAAGAACCAAATTCTAAGAGTATCATGGGAAAGACTCGAGTCCAACAAGCGAAAGGACGGCTCATCTTGTCAGTAGTCCCGCTACTGAGACCTCTGTCGAAGCCCGAGTCTGTCTTGGAGCGAGTTCTGAATGGCACCCCCGGGTCAGTGCCCGTGCCTGGTGCTGAGGTCGTGCCCTTGTTTCCAGGATTCTCGGGGTTCGACTGGGAGGACTCCTGCACTGTGAGTGACGACATGTCTGTTGTCTCGAGGCGATGTTGTTTGTGGGCAGATACAGATTTTATTGTTAGACTGGGTGTGAGTATCAGACGGTCGAATGTGACGGGCTGTGCCGACCTGTAGTGCTGATGTTGATCTCGTGGTATGGTCGTGGAGAAGGTATGTCATGGTGACAAGAAAGAGAGTACATCACTACGACTGACAGCAATATGCTTAAGTGACCGAGATCAACGGGCAAGTAGATGAGAAAGAATGCGAGCATCTGAACGACGAACAACTGGATGACATGCATTGCACCCACCCTAGATATCTCGGGTATCAAGAAAACCTCAAGTCCCACCAAACCAACAACGCCAGCCCGAACCCAATTCATACCAATACATATCAACAAGACATTTACATCGTCATCTCATCGTCACTCGCCAGCAGCTCATCCATGATATCAGCCTCCGTCTTCTCGGTCGCTTCCCTCGTGGCACGCACCCTCGACGCTCGGGGTGTGCTGTCATCGTCGCTGTCCTCAGCTTCGAGAGGCATGCGTGTGCCCTCACCTTGCATGCCAGCAAGCATCGTGTCCTCCTCGTCGTCGACGTCCATCTCGCTGCCGTCGACGGAGGGAGCGACGCTCGAGCGAGCTCGGCTCGAGCGAGGTTCTTCTGCGGGTGTTTCGCGGGCAGCCGCTGTCTCGGGTGTGACTGTGTCCTCGCGGTCTTCCTGGGCAACGGCAGCGTTTGCTGCGTCGCCTAGGCGCTTGGTGAGGGTGGCATCGAGCTTGATGAGTGCGTTGCGTTGTGTTGCGTCTACGCCGATCTTATCTTCCACGGCTTCGGAAACAAGTCCTTGAAGTGTCTCGAGCTGCTCGGTTGTTGCCTCGCTCACTGCCTTCTTTGGTGCCGAAGACGGGATGTGGAGCTTGGTGAGGATCGCGAGGAGAGGTTTGCGCTCATCCCTTGAGCAGCTGGCAGTGAGAGCACGCTCGAGTAGCTCGACCGCAAGCATGATGTGGGGCACCTCAGACTCTGCACTGTAGCTGATCTTCCCATCGCTGCTGGTTTCTGTCTGACCTACGACCTTGCGGCCGTCCGTCATATCGGCCAAGTACGCTGTGATTCTAGGCCAGCCGACCATCTCGGCAGCGTCCTCATCTTCATCGACTTCGTCACGCATGACAATGAGTTTGCCGATGATCGAGACAACGACGCTCACCATTATCTTTGCGTTCTTGATCTTCGAGTGGCAGAAGACAGGAAGGAAGTAACCCAGAGCCTGGATCATTGCGGGTTTCTGCTGGCCATCGGGGTCGAAGTATGTCAGTGTGAATGCCCTCACGATCTCTGCAGTCTCCTCTTCAGGTAAGAGGGAATGCAGGACCAGCTTCTGTGCTGCTTCGCAAGCAACGCGTCCGACACTGACACTCTCATGAGCAATTCCCTTGCGCAGCACTCTGCTGAGCGGCTTCAGCAATGGGCTCTGCTCTGGCACCTCGGACTGTTCTGTTGTGTCCGCATCCGGTACGGGCGGTGCAAGGAGATGCGGATGTGTAATGATGACGTCTGAAATGACTTGGAGTGTTATCTGCTTAAGCTCGTCGCTTCCTCTGTTGAAGCAATGGAAGAAGAGCTCAAGGTTGTTAACCGCAAGATCCTGCAGCCGTTAGCGTAAGAACAGATAACTGGTTTTGATACATACTTTGCTAAGCAGAGATGCTAGGCCCAGGCAGATGACACCTCGCTCTCGAATGATGGCGTCGTGTGACTGTACGGCGGGTATGATGAGTGTGTTGAGTGCGGTTGTCAAGTTTGTGTCTGATTCCAAATCGCAAGTCACGTTCTGCAGCGTGCACTGTAAAATGTGGAGACACTTCGAGTATACCATGGTCTCAGCCCACTTGTCCGCTTCCTCCTGTTCAGCTGTTTTCGGCTGCTTTGCGGCTTTTCTGCTTGCTGGAGGAGGGCTACTGTGCTCCGACTGTGCTGAGTGAAAGCTCTCTGCATCGTCTCCTGCGCCGCTCGCATCGTTCGGGTCATCGCTGAGCGTGTCGTGTACTTCGTTGACAGCTTCCATGATGACCGCGCAGAAGTCGGCTTCGCCGCGGTTGCCGCATACGATACGCAAGAGCTCGATGCAAAGCTTTGTACATTCCTCTGGCAAAGAAGCGAGAGCAAGCGCCGTCCGGGTGATGCTGTACACATTTCGTCTACCGACCTCGTCCGAGAAGTCAAGCGACATGGCAATGTGCAGGACTTGTTCAGCGACGAATTCGGCATCTTCGCATTCCTCCTGTGCGTCGGCAGCATCAGGGTCGTTTTCCTCTAACATGGCGTACTTGTCGATAATCTCTGCCACGTCGTTGAGCTTCTTCTCGAGCACGAAGCCGAAGTTGTGAGGCTCGGGTATCTTGTCCTCGATCAGCTGTCGCATCTGCTCGTCGTCAATACTCTGAGCATAATCGTTCAAGCTGCGCGCCACGAAAGCTGATGAGGGATCCAACTCCAGCCAGAACTGATTGCTGAACTCGATGGCCTCGACATAGTCAGGCCTTCGGGCCCAGAACTGCCTCATGGCTTCGTGCGCCATGCCCTCCTCTTGCCCTGCTCGGACGATATCAAGACGCTCCAGCAACTCGCAGAGAGCCTCAAGACTTGGTGGGGCAGCAGAACCTGCTACCTTCTCTTCCTCTGGCCGTGTGTCACGGCTGGAAGCGCACATCTCGATCCAGCGTTCGGAAAATAGTTGGGCTGTAGCTTTGCGGACTGTATCGTCTCGATCCCTCAGACCCCACCGTATCATCTTCTCACGCTCCACAAGCGAAAGGTGGCGGAAATCGCCAAGGATCGGCAGTATTTTGGAGTAGACTAGCCTTCGGGTGGCAGGGTCGGTATCGCGGGCTCGCTCAAGATGCATCCTTATGGTACTCTTGAAGAAGGGAATGTTTGCGAGGATGGTGCGGCGGACTTGGGCATCCGGGTCGTTCTGCATGATGTCGACGAGTTTTGCCAGGATCGTGCTGGCTTCGTCGTCACTGTCCTCATCTTCCTCTTCCTCGTCGTTCGCAAGGCGGCCCAGGCCCATGATTGCCTGTACACGCACTGGAGCCTCCTTGTCCCGCAAACGCTTGGTCAGACTGGATATGATGAGAGAGAAGATGTCCTCGTCTATGGCCTCCAGATTGTTGAGCAGTTGTGTGATGGTTTGAGTGGCGCGGAAGCGGACCGTCTTATCTTTGGATTGGAGGAGGCGTAGGACGGTCTTGATGATGTACTCGCTTAGTCGGCTGCTGGGCGTTGTATCATCTTGGGACTGCTCTTCGATGAGCTTGGCATCCTTCTCTGTGGCATACTTGAGGAACGTAGTGAGGAAGCGGACAATGCGGTCGCCGGCAGGCTCGCTCTTCTTCACGTTCATGACGCGCAGCACAACGCGTACCATCTCGGCAATGAAGTCTTCCTCTTCGAAGGTTTCGCGCTCTTCGTTCCTGCCCTTGTTCGTCTCCGGGGGCTCGAAGCAGCATTCCTCCTGGATCTTTCGCAGGGTGACCACCAGCTTGCGCTGCGTTGCTGTGGTCTTCGATGCATCGCTGAACACTTGCGCAATGCGGGTGCGCAACGAGGTGACGGGGCCTTCGTCGGGGACTTCGATTGTCGATGATCGCGCTGTTTTCGTGCCGGCGCCAGCGCGTGCTGTGCGCGTCGAGCGCGTTGCCGTTCTGCCTGGCATCGTGGGCACTGTGGTGTTGTTCGGGACGAGTCCAGAGTCAAAGGGTCCTTGTTTGTTGTTGCCCCACAACACACCACCGCCAAGAGAAAGCGGACCTCCGAGACGCGCCCGCGCCCATGAACCACTCGAGCCTCAGATTCGCTGCTGACTTCACGCATCTCTCGAATACGCCTCTCTGTTGGTCAATCGTGTTCCAAAATGCCGTTTCCAACCTTGCTGGTCCCGAGATTGTATTGTAAGGGGGTCTGTCACTGCATCTTGAGCTCAAGTGACCATCCCTGCGATGAACCTGAGTAGTCTAACCAGTGTGGAACCTATAATTGACGCACTCTACGCTATGGACACTTGACGGCTTCAATAATATGTTCCAAATGTGATTGACTTTGCTCCTCGAGCAAGCATTGCAAATGTGACTGCAAATGGCCAGCATGACGCCAGGCCGCGGGATGGCGACATCGGGTCGTCGCGGACGTCCCGAGGTCTGATTGGCCTCCACCACGCTGAGCTTTGAAATACTGGGAGATTTCTCCCACCTCGCCCTCTGTCCTCTGCAACACACACAATGTTCAGAACAGCAGCGCGGCAGTTCGCCGCCTCGGCGCGTCGCAGCGCCGAAGCTGTGTCCTTCGAAGCCAACCACCAGACGGCAATTGGCATCTCCAAAGCGCAGGGCATAGGGCAGCGGGGCTTCCTCGATGGTACGGCAATATCGATCTTCACACGAGCCTCATGAGACTGTACTCACGCATGCATAGCGATCGGCAAGACGCCGCTGATCCGGCTGAAGAAGCTCTCCGAGGAGACGGGCTGCAACGTGCTGGGCAAAGCCGAATTCCAGAACCCGGGCGGCAGCGTCAAGGACCGCGCGGCGCTCTTCGTCGTCGAGCACGCAGAGAAGGCGGGCCTGCTGAAGCCCGGCGGCACCGTCATCGAAGGCACGGCGGGAAACACGGGCATCGGGCTCGCCCACGTGTGCCGCTCCAAGGGCTACAAGCTCGTCATCTACATGCCCAACACGCAGTCGCAGGGCAAAATCGACCTGCTGCGCCTGCTGGGCGCAGAGGTGTATCCCGTGCCCGCCGTCGCGTTCGACAACCCGGAGAACTACAACCACCAGGCCAAGCGCCACGCCGAGCGCCTCGACAACGCCGTGTGGACGAACCAGTTCGACAACGTGGCGAACAGGCAGGCGCACATCGAGACCACAGGGCCCGAGATCTGGTACCAGACGGGCGGCAAGATCGACGCCTTCACCTGCGCGACGGGCACGGGCGGCTCGCTGGCAGGCACAACGCGGTACCTGAAGGAGAAGAGCGGCGGCCGCGTCAAGTCGTTTCTGGCAGACCCGCCCGGCAGCGTGCTGCACAGCTACATCCAGAGCGGCGGCAAGCTGGCCGAGCGCAAGGGCGGCAGCATCACCGAGGGCATTGGGCAGGGCCGCGTGACGGACAACTTGAAGCCGGACATTGATCTTCTGGACGGCAGTTTGCACATCAGCGACGAGAAGACGATTGAGATGGTGTACCGGTGTTTGGACGAGGAGGGCTTGTATCTGGGCGCGAGTTCGTGTCTGAACGTCGTTGCGGCGAAGGAGGTTGCTGAGAAGCTGGGCAAGGGCAGCACGGTCGTTACGCTGCTGTGTGATGGCGCGTATCGGTATGCGGATCGGCTGTTTAGCAGGAAGTGGCTGGAAGAGAAGAAGCTGTACGGCGCGATACCGGAGCACTTGAAGAAGTACATTGTGCTGCCGTAGATACCTTTTACTGCTGAACGATATCAAACCTTCATCATCTACAGGTCTACTCTAAACCCCATCTACCTGACCTTAAGCCGTGATAGTGGTGTGCTCAGATCATGGGCGACCCGCTCGCAAACCCATTGACCATCGCACTAATCAGCTGATGCGCAATCGCCGTCTTGGGCGGCAACCTCAGACCTCCCTCCTTCCACTCCGGTCCCGGCTCCTCGCCCAGTCCACTCGTGCCCACTCTAAGCGCCTCCCTGACCTCGTCCGCCTCGAACCACCTCGCATCGTCGAGCTCGGCATCATGGCCCAAATGCACCGTCTCGCCCTCTGGGATCGCCTGCCCGATAGCCCCAATCATCAGATTCGCAGGGTACGGCCACGGCTGCGTGCTGTGGATAACAACACGGCCCAGATGCACGCCAGACTCCTCCCAGACCTCGCGGCGCACAGCTTCCTCGACGCTCTCCGCGGGCTCCAAGAAGCCTGCGAGCGTGCTGTACCAGTACTGCGGCCACCTCTTCTGGCGACCCAACAGGAAGCGCTTCCCGTCGGCGCTGATAACGGCCATGATGACGGTCGGGTCGGTGCGCGGGAAGCACAGGTTCGAGATGCCGGTGCGTGTTGCGCAGGGCGGGCGCTCGCCGGGGGTTGACGCGTTGATGGCGTTTGCGATGTCCTTGGGCGGGCAGGTGCGTTTGAAGCCTGCGTTTACAGAGAGGGTCTTGTAACCGCAGGAGGCGCAGAAGGGGTTCCGCGCGTTCCAGTCGAGCAGGTGGCGGGCTTCGGCGTAGATGGCGGCTGAAGATGAAGAGGTTAGCGGGTTGTCTCGCTTTTTCTCGGGGGGATGGGGGACCTATGTACCTTCTTCCGCGGGCAGCGAAAGGTGCATGCGACCCTTGGAGAACTCTAGCCCCTGCGATTGCAGCTTGGAGATGAGCTTCTCGGCCTCCTCCTTCACGTTCCCCTTGGGCGTGACATCGACCGCAAACCACGGCTGGCCCTTGTAATGTTCCTTGTACACGAACCCCTCCTTTCTCTCGTCGAGTCCCAGAAACACAATCTGCGGGATATACAAGCTGGAGTTGTACTGCGCAATCACATCCTCTTCGGTCGTGTTGAAGATGTCCTTACCAATGATGGACTCGACATCCGCGTACGAGACGCGCGCCAGCGACGTGGGAGACTGGACGAGCGGCTCGATGTTCTTGAACAGGACGAACGTCGCGCTGGGGTGGCGCAGGGCGGAGGAAAGGAAGGTGTGGTCGGGGCGCAGGAAGGAAACGCGGTTCAACGGCGAGCCTGTCTCGCACTGTCAGCAATAGCACTGCTAGCAATAGCACTGCTTTGGCGGAACTGGGCAGAGCATACCGGAGAAGTAGTTGGCGACTTCCTTGCCAAACTTGCGGCTCAGCATCGAGTCGACGTGCGGGTGCGCGGGCTCTGGCAGGTCGGGCTGGGGGAGCGGGGCCATTATCTAGGATCGACTGCGTATGTACCGAGGCAATTGGTGTTGGCGAAACAATCTACACGCAGGGAATGTTGGTGGAAGAGTAGGAAGAAACTCCAAGCAAATACCGAATGCACAGTACGGCGACATAGCCGACGTCTGCCCCACGGCGGGGCGCGTGCTTGGTAATGTGTCGTCACGAAGTGTGCAGCTTTCCGAGGCGCTGCCGCAGTCGGATGCCGATAAGCTTATCGGCACGGGTAACTTTATTTGGACAACGCGACAGCTGGACGTGTTGTGGGGTTCACGCAGGCTCGATTGCGCGCCCATAGACCAAACAAAGTCCCAGTAGCTCCACAAGACAAGATGAGCCAATTCTACGTATGTCCCGACTGCCTCCAGGATCCATGATGAGTTCTCATGTTAACCACCCCCAGATCCCAGACTCCCGCACCGAATCCGACGCAACATCAGACGACGAAGACAACCTCGACACCCTACCCTTCGCAAAGCCACTCCAGCGCTCCGACTTCCTGGCCCCAGACTTCACACCCTCGACCTACCTCTCGACCCTCTCCAACCGCCATCAAACCCTCGAAAACCTGCGCGCCGAACTGCGCTCGCGCAGCCAGCTGCTCAGCCGCGAGCTCCTCGATCTCGTCAACGCAAACTACGCCGACTTCCTGACGCTGGGCAACAGTCTGCGCGGCGGCGAGGAGAAGGTCGAAGGGGTGCGGGTGGGCCTGCTGGGGTTCAATAAGGAAGTCGGGCTGCTGGAGCGGCTGGTCAGCGAAAGGGAGGAGGAGGTCGTTGGGCTGGTGGAGGAGAGGAGGAGAACGAGGCAGGAGATTGAGGTTGGGAGGCGGCTTGTGGAGTTTGAGGAAAGGTTGAGGGAGTGCGAGGAGGGTGTTGCGGTGGAGAGGGTGCAGCGAGACGGGGATATGAGCGATAGTAGTGAAAGCGAGGATGAAGAGGAGGAGGAGGATGATGATGATGATGCGCAGTACGGCACGAGTATCGCGAGATTGAGGAGGAATGTTGTTCAATACAGGCTGGCCAAGGAGGGGATCAAGGGGTTAGAGGAGCATCCATTTGTTGCGGCGCAGACACAGCGGTTGGGGAAGGTGCGCAGTACGCTGCTACTGGACCTTAGCACGGCGCTACAGCAAGCGAAGCGGGCAGGGACGTCTGGGTCGGGGAGGGTGATGCAGATCATCAAGATTTATTCGGACATGGAGGAGCAAGGGGAGGCGGTCAAGGTGCTCAAGACGCTGAAGTCGAGGTGAAGGTTCTGAGTGATACCAGCATAGCGGTGGCGTTCATATGGTACATTGTTCGTACAGCGGAAAAGCTACATGGATTTACAAGGGGCCGGTCAGGAGGGCCGGAGATATCGAATTGGGGCCCTTGAACTCGCCGTTCAGTGTGAAGCCAGGTGCATTCGTTGAGCTGAGGACCTAGCAGATTGTTAGTGACTGGCAATCGTCCTCTGTAAATAGACATGACTTACAACTTCATGGATCTCCTTCGATACGCGATCCTGCAGCTGCGCAATGTCCTTCTTCAAAGCGTCCATGAACGACTTGATGTTTTCCTGCATCTCCGTCGGTGTGAATCCCAGCTGTCCAACCGCCATGCGAATCACGCCTAGCCTCTCCCTGTACTCGCTACCACCGACCATGTTCCTGACTGTAGGCCCAACGTTCGTAACCACTGTGCCGGTCTTGGTGCTTGGCATGAGCCCCTTGGGACCCAACACCCTTCCCAACCCCGCCTTGTTCAGCTTCTGCAGCGAGTCGATGTGGCAGATACACCTGTCGAACTCGATAACGCCCTCCTGGATCTGCTTGAAGATCTCCTCCTCGCCGACCAGCGTCGCGCCTGCTGACCGTGCCTCCTGCCCTTGCTTCGAGTCTGCCGGCGCAATGACGCAGATGCGCAGGTCCGTCTTGACCGAGTGTGGCAGCCGTAATCGGTTGCGCACGACAGGGCCGTTCTTGAGAGTGCGCAGGCGCACGTGCAGCTCGTACTTGGACGATGAAGGGTTCCGCCCGACTTCGAATGCGCGGATGTACTGCATGGCATCGACGAGCGCGAATTGCTCCGTGTTCTTCAGGTCATACTGGCGGAATGTGTTGCGGGCCTTCTTCTTCTTCGCCGGTTCGGTTTTCTTCGTCACGGCGCATCGAATCGTCTGGTATGAGGGCGTTGCGAATCGGCAGACCTCAGGGCGAAGCGTCGACAGTGACGATGCAGCGAGCCGTGCCGCGCTGAAAGACGCTATGAGCGTTCGTGGGGCGGCCATCGCGGCGTTGTCGTCGATGGCTGTCGCGTTGCGAGGTTCCAAAAGATTCACGATGGCTCGGCCAGTCGGCGTTCGGATGGTCTTGGCAAGATCGACTACGCGCCTCCCGCTCCGCACCTTCGACGACCTCTAGGCTTTGGGTCCTTCTTCCTTTCTCAACGACCCACGGTTTGTCCTTTGCCGCCGAGCTGCCATTCACCTGTCCACGTATGATAGTTACTGCACCCACTTACGTTGAGATTGCAGAATAAAACCTGCTGTCATTGATTGGTCTGTACTGGATGATTCGCAATTTCCAGTACATATAGAGCTTGTGCTGTTGTCCTATCTTGTTCACAGTCGTATTGTCGTTCACGATGCATCCCTGTCTTTTCCTGCGATCGCTTCGTTGTGGTGGCATTTCTAACCACACCCCATATTTAGGCACGCAGAGTCCGACAAATCCGTAGATTTTGAGCGCTTGGCCATCCGCTTCTTTCCGCATTCATGAGTGGTATCCGCTTCGACTAGTCGGGAAGACATGCTCAATACAGACGTTACCATTGAGCTTGAGATTGGACGATCTATCTGACACGTATGAGACTGCTCACACAGTCCTTGGTCAGGCCTGGGAAGCTTGGACCGTATAGTCGAACGCCTGAGTCGCATCTATGCTTCTAGGCCTTGCCCTGAATACTCAGTAACACCTTTGGCAACCCCCCAACATTCACATGCGAGCCCCGCGCCACAAACACAGCCAGCACAGCAAAGCCCACCGAAGCAGCATAGCCAACGCGTCTCCAATCGAATGCACTTGGCTCCCGCTCATCATCCCACAGCTCAGAATGCGGCCGCTTGGGCATTGGCAGCGCGTTGATCGGGGCAGCTCCGCGCGCACCTTCACAGATCATCTCGACAACTTTCTCCGGACCTGAGAAGGGCACGACGTATCTCGCTATGAGCTTCGAGATAAAATTGTCTTGAGCCTGCATGCTCTGGTTGTCATGTGAGGCTTTCAGAAATTTGGTGGCGCGCGGGAAGCGGATGTGTTGGGTCTCTGCGAGGGCACGCGAGATAGCCGCATCAGAGAGGCTGGTGGACTCGCTTGAACTGGAGATGAGCGCATGCAGTTGGTCTGCGAGCACGGCGGCGTCTTCGATAGCGCTGTTACCACCTTGGCCGCCGATGGGATTGAACTGATTTTGCGTTAGCTTGCTGGCGGTTGGTGAAGGAGCGTGCGTACCTTGTGAGCTGCGTCGCCGATGGTGATAATGCGGTTGTAGTGCCACCTTTTGAATACTACTTCAGGTAGAGCTTGAAGGGTTGCGGTGGTTCGTGTTGCGTATAGCTCGCCGAACGTCAGTGTGTCCGATACGAGATCGTTGGAGTGTTCAGCTGCAAGAGCATCTCTCTGCTCATCTGTGAAGCGCGGGATCTTCTCATACAGGCCACGAGTCACCTCGGGCAGCTTCTTGAATAGAAACCAGTATATGCGGTGGTTCGGCCCAGTCGCAACGAGGTACGAGTGATTTTGGCCCTGAATGTTCTGCGAGGAGTATTTTGCGAACTTGTCATTCGGCTTCGAGATGCCGAAAATACAGCAGTACTCGGTTGGCACGTTCCGTCGCTCGCTCACAGCGAAGTATGCTGGGCTGTCTTGTTCTGCGAGCCGCCACATCTCGCGGCGTACTGTGCTATGGATACCGTCGGCGCCAACGAGAAGATCACCGTGGAAAATTGTTCCATCCTCGGTGGTGAGTTTCACTTCTCCAGTTGCCTGCTCGACTTTGATTACGCCTTTGTTGGTGAGAACTTTAGACTTGTCGCGGAGATTTTCGTAGAGGATCTGAATGATCATCTGGCGGTCCACGAAGATAGGCTCGTACCCGAGACTGTTTCCGTCAGTGAAGAATCTTTATTTGTAAGTGTTCGGCATACCGCTCGTTGAACTTCTTCGAAGCGTCCTTGAGTTCTGAAATGATTTGGCCATGCTCGTTCCTCATGTTGAGTGTCTGAAACGCATCTGCGCCTTCTACCAAGCTCTTGATGGCGTCGTAGCAACCAAGCTGGTCCAGAATTCTGAATCCGTTCGGGAAGATGCCAATGCTAGCGCCCACGTCGGGAGCAATCTGGCTATACTTCTCCAGGACCATGTAGTCAATTCCCAGTTGTTCGAGAATGTTGGCAAGCGTCAGTCCAGCTACGCTACCACCTGCTATGAGCACTTTGATTTTCTGCTGCGCGGGCATATTGGAGATGGTAAGAGCGGTTAGGAGGATGCTAGTAATAGAGAGAACAGACAGGACGAATGCTCGGAAGAGCTGTAAAGGATACAATTACTTGAGTGAATGAGGGTACGAAAGTCACCATCTTCAACATTGTTATACTGTTGACTTGTGGCATTGGACAGCTCTGATATCTCTGCGCTTCGTCCGTGATCAACTGTTGACGACGATTTCGACACGCTGGTTGAGGCGCAGGCGCCAAGTCGTACTTCTCAGTCCTGTCCACACCTCAAACAAACAAGCAAGTGCATTTGGCGATTCGCACATCAAGTCGCGCATGAGTGTCGAAATGCCTGTTGTACGATAATTGGCAAGTTGCAAGTGTGGAGCCGGGCCGGTATTCGTGCGTCGAGAGCGTGACTTCGGACGACTGCCCAAGTGAAGAGCACGACTTCATCGGAGACCTACCATCGGAGGATGGTGATCATCGCCAAATTGGAGGGAAAGTTTCCTGCATGTCCGGTGAATACTATGACTGTGGTGGAAGCAATCGGGCCCTGAATCACAAGAAAGGCCCGCTCATTTCGGATACCTGTACGTCATCACCAACAGCGGAATTGTCCTTTGAAGACTCCTCTCGTGCCTCGTTGCACACTGCTCAGGTACTATACTATCCTTACGCGCACGAGAAATGCGAGGAATTCCATCAATCTGTCCCCGAATCACACATTGAATTACTGAATTTCGTCTACGCAATCTCCCTTGCTTCTACAGCGTGGCGCGATGGCTGTAACTCAACACAAAACAAACGGCAATGTCAGCGAACGCGTGATCTAACCCAGCAGTCTCGACCATCTACCAATCTATCTATGGATCTTGTATGTGCGCAGCATGGCGCAAATCCCAGATCGGTACAGCGCTTATGCTTTGCTCACTTCCAGACAACGTGACAGGGAACCTTGGACGCCTTGCAGCCTTGCGCCACATCCGAAGATAATGCACTCCATCGCGTTCCACTCGACCCAGTTCCACTCAGATATCTAGTCCTTTGGCGCTGCTCTTCACGCAACTTGACGCTGCATCTGCGAATCCGTGTACGATCTCATTGTTATGTTTTCGCGAGTCGCGGAGATGCTCGGGGGCACCCAACACACTGACACTAAAGCACGCGACCCAGAAACAATCGAGCTGCAGACGCGCACCCCACAAAGCCATGACGACCTCAGCGAATACCAAAATGGGTGCTCGGCTACGAACGATAGATCTAGATCAATCGGGCAATACCGACAAAGATTCACTGGTTGGAGATTCGGCATTCTCAACTTCGCGATATGCGCATCAATCGTCTTCCTCATCAATCTCATCGTCACGATATGGGGCTCAGTCACTCACAGGGAAAGCGAGGGAGTATTAAGTGAGGGCGAATGTGGACACACCAAGAGGTTGAACTCCGGCATTCATATCCTCATCAACGTGTTGAGCACCATTTTACTTAGCGGCAGCAACTACTGCATGCAATGTATGTCTGCTCCGACAAGACGAGAGGTTGACAAAGCCCATGCAGTAGGAAAATGGCTTGATGTTGGTGTTCCGAGTTTTCGTAACTTGAAGTACATCAATCGACGCAGGTTACTTATGTGGCTTCTCCTGGGAACCAGCTCTATTCCATTGCATCTTCTGTAAGTTGACTTGCCCTTTGACACGTTTAAAGTCCATTAATGTGTGACAGTTACAACTCGGCTGTATACGCGTCCGTATCCATCAACAGCTACGATGTCTTCGTGGTCAGTCAGGCATTCTTGGATGATACTCAATGCCAGAACTGCACCGATGTGGTCTCAGATGCTACCTCCGACGGGGACTTATTGGAAACTTTATGGCAAAAGTCGCGTAACGGCTCGCTCCAAAAGCTAGAGCCTACTGACTGCATAAACGCCTACGGCGTTATGACACAATCCACTAGGCGCAATCTTCTGGCCGTTGTAGCAAACGATGACATCAAACCTGGTCTTCCTAATATAACGTATCCGCCATTCCTCAACAATACCAATGTGCACATGGTTCGAAGTTCGAGCGCTGTGGAAGGACTGTCTCACTATCGTTATAGCAACACCCCGTTTGACTGGATCTGCTCCGGACTCAGTCATATGCCCGATACATTATGTCTCGATCGACTTGCGGACATCAAAAGCGCTCCTCAACCGTGGAACATGTCTACTGGATGCTACAGCAGCCTTGAAGGCTACTGCGATCGATACGAATACCCAATCAACTACTGTCTCAGTGAATCGGCCGATCCGAAATGTCGACTCCATTTCAACACAGTAATTGCTGTCATTGTCACAGTCCTCAATTTCTGTAAGTGTCGGCAGACTTGTCATGCTGGATGCCCATATCATGTGGCTTCTACAGACGCGTTCAACGAAGCTGACTCATTTCTAGTCAAGGCAGTCTTGATGTTTTATATTGTATACTCCACAAAAGAAAACCCGCTCATGACCATAGGCGATGCTGTGGCATCCTTTCTCGATGAGAAGGATGTCTCAACCAAAGGCTCAGGCCTGCAGAGTTTGACAGATCTCAAAAAAGATTACAGCGTCGGTGTGCGAACCTGGGATGCTCAAAGACGACGCTGGAAAGATGCCACGAGCCGGAAGCGCCGCTTTGTCACTCTGGCCTTGTACGGCTTTCCTCATCGCTTACTGTCATGCTCTAGCTAATACTAGAACAGGTTCACAGTTACCTTGGGACTTGTAATTGGCTTGCTCATCTGGGGAGTCAGAGAGATGAATCAAACTCAGTCGACAAAAACATACGACGCACTTCGCCTTGGTTTTGGAGCCCTCGACCCCCGTACCGTCATCTCCAGCGGCTCATTCCCCACCGATATGGTCTCTCTAACGCTCATTGCCAACTTACCTCAGCTTATACTGTCATTTCTGTACTTCGCGTACAATGGCCTCTTCACAGCTATGCTGATGGGATATGAGTGGCTGTCATATGCGCACAAAAGGAAGGGCCTGCGAATCTCTCGCAGGCCGGTCAAACATCAGAGATCAACTTATTTTCTCCAGCTGCCGTACCGTTTCAGCCTACCTCTCGTGGTACTGAGTGGCACGTTGCATTGGCTCGTCTCCCAGAGCCTTTTTGTTGTGGCATTCGACGTCTACAGGAAGAACGGAGATGAACAAACGATCAGTCTTGGCTGGCTATCTGATGCTGTCACTCGGTCTGTAGGTTACTCGCCAACAGCGATGCTGGCTGTCATCATCTTGGGGATTTTGATGGTTTTTACAGTGGTCGGCGCTGGCTACATACCCTACAGATCCGACATGCCTCTCGCTGGCAGCTGCAGCTTGGCCATCAGTGCGGCTTGCCACCCAGACCAATATTCTGATGAGAGGGACGAGGTCATGTCCGAGCAAAAACTACAATGGGGCGTCGATAGCACTAGCGCGGATGGCATCGGGCACTGTGCCTTCTCAAGCAGGGAGGTCGGACCTTTGATCAGGGGACGGATGTATATGTAGATGTAAAAGCTTCAGTCACGATTTGTTATTGCTCGAGAACACGCGGTGCTCACTACCGTCATTCTCCCCATCACCGGTTGCACCCGATTGCAACTTCTGGTCGCGATTGTGCCCTCCTCAGGTGGTCAGAACTTTTCGAGAGGCACACTACAGATCAAAGGCTTGCAATCCCCGTGGCACCTCTAATTGAATGCGTGTATCGTCGAATTATGCAAGAACGTGGATACGGGAGGATGAGAATGTTTCCAGAACAGATTGGCAGTGACCATTTAGCCCGAATCAAGCAATTAGCGTGCTTCCAGCCTTTCAAGGTCTTGCATAGCTCAACTCTTACAACTCTAGCTTGGATGTGGGCCCTTTTAGCTGGTGAATTCATCATATTCGGGGAGTATCTTTCTAAAAGGCGCTGCACAACTCCTAAACGCCACGGCGACGTATCTACACACATCCATCATCATGACTTCGTACCACCCATTGATTCAACACACCTAAGCACCTGCCCTGAACACGACACTTCCACCGTGTCGCATCCTGATAGTCTCCCTGGCAGCCATGACATGAAGTGCTCTTGCGAGCGCTTGCTCAGAGTATCCCTTGCCGTCGACGAACTCCCGCTTAAGCGAGGATAAGTTTACTTGCCACCCTATGGGCATGCGCCTCCTCAGCTCCTCCTCCACCTTGTTGGTCTCTTCCATCAGCTCCTTCGAGCTCTGACCTTCGCCCTGTGTAACCGCATCCATGGTAGAAGCAAGGAAGAGACGAATCGCCTCATCCACATGGCTCTCATCCGCAATCGGGCTCAAGCTTAGCTTAGCCAACGACTCTGTGATGCGAATGATAGCCTCCAACTGACGGACCGTGATGGGGATGCTGCTTCGCTGGTTGGCGTTCATCTCGGATGCGTGCACTTGCCTCCTGATGCTGACGAAGTGCGAACTCAATTTCTCCGCCGCCTCGGGCGAGAGACGAGGCGCACACTTCTGCCTGCAGTATGTGATGTAGCGCTTCATCTTCTCGATGGGGATTTCTGCTTGGACTTGCTCCTCGACGCCGCGCCCGCCCATCGCTATGCCCATGACGTGCTTTGCGATGCGCTCGTCACGTCCGCGATCGTGGTCATCTCGGACGATGAAGATCATGTCGAAACGCGAGAGGATGGTGGTTTGGAAGTCGATATTCTCGCCGGGTGTCTTCATGTCGTCGTAGCGTCCGAAGATGGGGTTGGCTGCGGCCAATACTGATGTCCTTGAGTTCAGGATGGTTGTGATGCCGGCCTTTGCGATGGAAATGGTCTGTTGTTCCATGGCTTCGTGGATTGCCACCCTGTCCTCGTCCCTCATCTTGTCGAACTCATCGATGCACACAACACCTCCATCTGCTAGCACCATGGCACCACCTTCGAGGTAGAACTCTCGCGTCGTGTGGTCGCGCTGGACGGACGCTGTCAGACCAGCTGCAGACGAGCCTTTTCCAGATGTGTAGATGGCGATTGGTGATACCTTCTCGACGAACTTCAGCAATTGCGACTTGGCAGTACCCGGGTCACCCAAGAGCAGAACGTTGATATCGCCACGAAGCTTCATGCCATCTGGCAAAATCTTCTTGGAGCCACCCATCAGCAAGCAGGCAATAGCCTTCTTGATATCCTCATTTCCGTAGATAGAAGGCGCAATGCACTTGGCGAAGACTGAGTAGATGTCTGGCCTTCTGCTCATCTCCAAGAACTCTTGCTCTTCCTCTTCTGTGAAAACGGCGTTACCCTTATTTGTGTGATCGACGTCCGCATGCAGACCGACTGCTCGAATGTAGGGGTTGCGGATGGCAACCGCGGCGCTCGACGACTTCTTCGAGCCCTTCTGCTGGTAGATCGAGAAAATGCCCATGACTGTGCATCGTGTGCCCGGAACGACTCTGTTGGCGAGGTATCGGTCTGCAGAGATCATGATGTGTCGAGGCAGCTCTCCAACGGGTACCTGATCTGGTGCCTCTTGCAATTTGAGCACCTGCTGGTCAATGAACTGACAGCGCTCGTGCATGACGTAGTATGGATCCAGAGGGCACTTGTCCTCGCCCTCGCCTGCCTGGCGCGCACACGTGCGTGGCAGCGAAACACCAGCAAAGCCGCCAGAGACGGGAAGCATTTCTTCATGCTGACAATTTCGGCAGCGAATGGCCAATACTGTAGATTTCGAAGAGAGCGTGGAGGCGCCGATGATGATACCGGGTATGCGTACGAGGTGGGAGACGTTGTTCGCTGTGAGGTCGCGGATGGACAGCTCTGAGGCAGACGAATGCAGCAGCAGCTGGTGCTCAGGAAGCTTGATGTTCCTTTGTGAGGGGTAGACAATGCGTTGTGTGCATGTCTTGAGCGCGGCTTCAAACTACACGGGATCAGCTCCTACACCCAGAAGTTCTGCGGGCAAGCTTACCAGAGGGATGACTTCGGCGGGGTCTTGCTGGAGCTTGTGCGCAAGCTCTTCGTCGTATGAGATCAAGTGCGCAATGTCGATATCGCAGTAGTACTGTTTTACGAGTACGTTCTCGCGGATCTGGTCTCGGTAGAGGAAGACATTGTCGAGGTGGAAATCCATGATGAAGTCAACCAGCTGTTGCTGGACGCGCGACGGGGAGGTGCCATCTTGACGTTCGTCGCCCGCCTGGCTGCCGAAAATGCTGATTGAGTATGCTGTCTGCCTGTCCGCCATGGTGTGTGCTGCTGTGTACGAGGGGTCGAGCGGAGGAAAAGTGGGCGGTCGAAGCGCGTCTCCTGGGCGACGCACGCGTTTCGTGTCGCGCGAGCGCGCTAAAGATCAATTAAACCCCGATGCAGTTAGCTCGTTTCTATCGCGAATGCCTTCACATTCGTGCATTCTGATGTGATTCCACTACACAATCCCTCCATGTCTCTGGACCGGACTATCTATCATGATGCCCGTGGTGTTTTAGGATCCGCAGAGAGCTCCCAGACCGGCTGACTCCGCGATGGCAGCTCATGCGGCTGAGTGTACACCTCTGCAGGCTGCGTCCATACCTCCACTGGCTGCTTCGCAGTGCCATGTAGCTCGCTGACATTTGGTCCTTCGGTCACGCCGTGCCGCTTTGCACGCCTATACCTCAGGAAGAAGAACAAGACAATGGCAACAAGAATAAGCAATCCTACAGCTCCGCCCACGCCTGCTCCAATCGCCATCGTCTTCGTATCCTTCGCACCATGCGGCTGCACAGTTGATGTTGGCACTGATGCAGAAGCTGTCGTCGACATCGTCCTCGAGGGACTCGACGTCGCTGTCGATGGCCCAGTAGTCGAAGTGCCTTCATCTCTACTCTTTGTTGTTGTCGCTGTAAACGTTGTGCTTGCACTCGTGCTAGCGCCCACGACCGCGCCCTGCAACGTGAATACCGCGTTCTGCGTACTGCAACACCTCTGTCTCTCCGCCTCGCTCTCACAGCAATACTTCGCTTTCTCTGCATATCCCTGACTCCCGCACTGCCACACCTGCACACCATTCGTTCTAAAGTCGTATGCGCTTGCGTTCTTCGAAGTGTCTTGGTTCAATTGACATTGCTGTGGGCACAGAGAAGAAGACCAGGTCTTGTCGGTGCACGTCCCGCGTGCGTAGTTGATGCCGGTGTCGTTTGATGCTTCGAGTATGCAAAGGCCGTTTGTCAGGCATGCGGAGCGGGAGCCACAGCATTGCGTGAAGAGTGCGCTGGGATCGCAGGGTTCGTCGGTGCTGGGGAGGCCGTTGGGAAAGTAGCAAGTGTTCGCTGTGAGGGCCGAGTGAGCTGATAATGTGATGAGGACGAAATGGCGCAGTAAAGACATGTCAGACCACAGAAAACTGAACAAGGCAAAGCACACTCGCTGCGACTGCGGGAGGACCGACGCGTAGAGAAAACGAGACCGCAACATGTTTAAACGCTGTGAATTGTAAGCACCTCGCCTCAAATGATTGCTGCAACAGTACGGCACAGCACCGTGTTGACATCAATCAGGCTGTTTCCCGCCGCGGATGGCAGCACATCGGCATGGACCGTCATCTCGACTTCCGATTCTTCTCTCCGTAGCAAGTGAGGCATCGTAGGCGTAGCGCGCGGCTTCCTGATTTGCAAAGTCTAAGAAACCCTTGTCAATGGTGAGAACTGTGATTGGTGGAGTCGACGCTACGCTAGCCGCAATGGTGAAAGGCGCGGAATGGTACCTGCAGGTGTATATGTATTGTTTCACATTTGCACATGAAGGCTGTCGATGATGAGATGTGAACGCTTGTATTATTACTGCTGTTCCGCTTGCGAGTGCGACGGCAAAAATGCTCGGTGTGCTCTTGCGCTCAATAGATTCGGCATTCCGTCACGGTCGGGCATATATACTCATCGTCGTTGTCATTGTTGTGTCACGAATGCGGCCAGCTCGGACAGTGATCATGAATTCATTGGTATTCGCTCTCACATTTGAAGCTCGATCTGACAGCTTTAAGCCTTGCTACCCTGCGACCAGACATAGTTGTCAACAGGTGCCTCCGCCTTAACGCTCTCCCACAGCTCATCAATGCTCTTCGCAGCTTCCTGGCTAAGCTTGCCCTTCTTAATACCTCCCGCCGTCTGTTCAATCTGGCTGAGCTTACTCGCACCAAAGATAACACCATCGCCTTCCTCCGTCAGCGCAGAGTGATGCGCAACCCACCTATACGCCAACTCGGCCTTAGGCACGCCCTCCTTCTCGGCAATCTGGTTCCAGGTCTTGAGTCCCTCGCGCAGAGAAGGCTTGTCATACATCCCGCTGTACATGCCGCCGAGCGCGTCCTTGTTGAAGCGGCCCGTGCCGGCGTCGAGGTCGGCAGCAGATTTTGTTAAGAATCCGCCAGCGAGAGGAGAGTAGGCGTAGAAGACGATGTTGAGCTTGCGCAGCACGGGGAAGAGGTCCTTCTCGAGGTGGCGCGCGACGGGGTTGTAGTTGCCCTGGTAGACTTCGGGAAGCGGGTAGCCCTTCTCCTTGGCGAGGTCGTAGACGCGCTGGACGTCCTGGGGTGCGTAGTTGGAGAGACCGAAGCGCTTGAAGATGCCGAGTTTGTGGGCTTCGTTGATGCCGGCGAGAGTGTCATCGAGAGGGATGTTGGGTTCAGGAGAGTGAATGTAGAGGATGTCGAACTGCTTGATGTTCACCTTCTCGAGGGCTTCCTTTGCATGTGCGACAATGGTGTCCTTGTTTGCGGTACCAGGTGCGAAGCCACCGGGCACTTTGGTGTCAATGGTGAACTGTGTACGCTTCTCTTGCTGGCCGATCTGCTCTTCTGAGCCAGCATAGATGCGTGCTGTGTCAATTGTGGTGACGCCGGCTGCGAGCAAAGTATCCATTGCCTCGGCAGTCTTCTCTTTGGTATTGAAGGCGCCCATCGCACCTTGGCTCATGAAGGAGCCGCCTCCGAATACTGTCTTGACCATGTTGATTGAGGCTGTTGGGTTTTTTTTTTTAAAAGTTTGAACTTGGTTACGTTGGGTTGGGTAGAAGAGGTACGCAATTGATTGAGTGGTTGGAGTGTGATCGTTCAGTAGCTGTCCTAGTGCTCCCAACGGCGGCGAGGGGCATGCTTTACTTATATACAGTCCTGATCCACGCCTCCCCACAATAGCGTCAATCGCACCTTCTCGCGCCAGTACATCGATTACTCATGCTCCACCCCATGGAGTGCGGTAGAAAGCCGTCAGAAAGCTGCCGCAATGCTGTGACGGTTAGCCCCACTTTGGTCTCTGCAACGTCACCAATTAAGTGGGGTTCGATGGAGTTGGTCCGTAAAGTCCGGACGGACAGCCGGCCCTAAGAAGGCGACTCTCGCGATTCACTGCGATTGCACCGTCGACAGACGACTTGGCGTGGTGTTGCAATGTAACAGGTTTCGATGTCAGAAGTAGATGTTTTGTCAGCAATGCTTGTCGCTGTAAGCGCGTCGCAGCGAAAACCCCGCCTTGGCGCAACTTCCACTGAGGTGGGACAGTTTGGTGCGCCGCTGGTGCCAGCGAGAAATGCATCTCAGGCAGCAGGTAAAATCTAATCACGGACGATCACCATACGGTCTTGTTCTGTTTCTTTACCGAGCCTTCCTGTTTTGAAGGCGTTGGTTGTCGTTGACTTACCTTTTGTGATGGGGTTGTTTGAGACGGCTCAATCTCAAGTCGCCTATCGTGGGCAGAATTTCGTGTTTGCGCCCTGATCTTGTTCTGCAATATACTTTGGATGTAGCTCTGTTGCTCGGTTACCTAGATATGGTTCGTCCGATGGTAGTTGGAAGGCAAGTTCATGAGAGGTGAGGCAATATACAGTCCGAGTCGTCTATTCAGTAAGGGGTCTAGTCTGCTTGAGACAAGGCCCTCGTCGCTTCCATGGGCCAGTCCTGAGAGTTTTCTTCTGTCAATTCCAATTGCCGTGCCAGGTCGAATCGTTCGTGCCAATGTTCCAAACGATAAACATGAATGACCTGTAAGTAAAGTTCGACCAAGGACATCTCATAATCGGGAAACAGACGTCCTCTGGAGGACGTAGGCATCACTCCCAGCAACGCATATATCCTGTCCCTCTTGTCTGAGCAGCCAAGTATGGGCCAACCGGGATCCCAATGCTGAATATCATAGTCGGAAGCAAGGGAATATTCTATTGATATCTTTAAACGCGCGCCCAGAACCGCCGTTGCGAGGTTCTGCTGGAATGGCCGAAGGACCCGCTCTTCGAGCTCTGTTTTTCGGAATTTAGATTTCTCTGAGATGACGATTAGATCATATACCACAGTGGTGGGCACGCGTCTGGAGCCACATTGCAAATCGAGCTGCTTGGCAAGAACGCACTCTTGTACAATCCAAGCTCTTCCCCAATACGGGTCATTGAAAGGTACATCCAGATCTCTGGGTATAGTTCGACGAAGGTTATAGCCGGAATATGAAGCACGAAAGTTTTGCAGGAACGAGAACACCGTAGAGTAAGTTTCGTTCCCAATTCCTAACCATATCAAGACTTTGTTGGCCTCGGAATAGATTTAGCCCATCAAATTTACCTGACGATTCCGCTCTCTATTGCTTCTCTGGTTTATGCACAGAGCGTCGATCCAGAAATAAGGTGTCTCATCGTGATTCGATTGTCGTTGTTGATGGAGGAATTCCCACAGATTGCGGCGGATAGGGAGCAGATAGCCATTCAGTCTGATGAGCTTTGACGCAGCGTCGTCGCCCCATCGCCCATCGATACGAGAGGGCGATGTATGGCTTCTCGATCGGTGGTCGCCGAAAAGGTTCCCGCAGTGATACCGGTTGAAGTTCACAATTGATTAGATCTGGACCATCCCTTGGTGCGTGTGCAAGTATCTTCAAGACTCGAATTGCGTATTTGTCGTCAACTGGTAATTATACCCTGTCGTAGGGGCTGGTCTCGGCGCGGCTAGTCATTGATGCGGAAGCCGCTGCAGAATTGTTGGCGTCGTGACTTTCAGCTGGCAGACACACTGGAAAAGGGCTGTAGAGGGTAGTAGTGGTATAAATCCCTGGTCAAGCGCATTGTATATGTTCATGTTCGGAGCTGATGGTGGAGATTGAAACTGTGTTACGCGAGGAGAGAAGGCAGGGGTGGCGCTGCTGGTCGAAAATAGACTTTCGTGCTCTACGGAAGTGCAAATAGTACGCTCACGATATACGATTCACACTTAGAGACCACCTAGCACATACCGCTCAACACCGCCATACCAGCGACGTGATCAAGCCCCTCAACTTCCTCTTCCTCGAGCAGTTTGTCGATGACGCTCTTCTTCTTGATGCGCCAGAAAGCCTGCGCGCCATCTGCAAATCTCTTGCTGATAGGCTTGACATCCTCCACAGGACACGCAGCAAAACACAGCCTCATACAATTATACGCGTCCTTCTCGCGAACCTCCTGCGTTGGCGCAAACATGAGTCCAGGCGCCACGAGACACAAGTACGGCTTCTGCGTCCAGAACACCCACAACGCCTGACTGAGTCTCGCATGCGGGACCTCATCAGCCAGCGGGTGCGTGTTGAAATCGAATCGGACCCAGACGAACATGCCACCCAAAGGACGCACAAAGCTGTAAATCTGCGTCTTCTCGACAACAGCCCATTCGTCGTCGCTGTCAGCGACAAAGCTCAGACTGCGGCGACGGCCAGACTTGACAATCTCGCGACCCTTGTTCAAGGCGTCGCACATGGTCTGCATTCGCCTCTCGTAGTTGCCCCGCAGGCCCTCGAGCCAGCGCACCCAGCCGTCCACTTTCCAGCCTGAACCGTTTGCGGCGCCACCACGCCCGGGATCGTTGCTGTTGTTGGGACCCATCAGGAGCTCGGCGATCATGGACTGCACGAAGCCACTCGGTTGCTGTGTTGAAGTCTCAGTGATGCGCAAGATGCGCTCGGCGAGGGCGGGCTGTGTGGTGATCCATCCTAGTCTGCAGCCCGGCGCGACAGTCTTGGAGAAGGTGTCGAGACGCACGACGCGGCCTTGATAGTCGACGCTCAGGTACGACGGGATGAGCGAGTCGAGAAATTCGAAGCCGGAGGATTTCCTGGGCTTGGGCGACGCGACGCTGGGCGCTGAAGAGGGGAACTGCAGGTACCAGTACGGGTCGTCCTCGACGATGATGATGTCGTACTTGACGCAGACGGCGTAGATTTCTGTCCTGCGCGCGACGCTGAGGGTGCCGGATGTGGGGTTCTGGCCGATTGTGACGGTGTACATGAGGTGGGGGCGACGGCCCCTGGAGAAGTCCCAATTCTCCATGACATCCTCGAGGCCACCAGGTCCCTTGGCCAGCATGCCCTCGTCGTCGATTTTTACAGGTACGATGTTCAGTCCGCGTGGCCTGGCTGTCTGGATGGCGTTCATGTAGGCATACTCCTCGCACAGCAGACCGGGACGCTCATTGACGGGGTCGCGGTCGGCGAACCATTCTTCGCTGAGGGCCTGGATGGTCTTGGAGAAGCCGTCCGTGGAGCCGCAGGTAAGGATGACCTCGGGGCCGTTCTTGTACGGGACGAAAGGGTGCAGG
Organism: Phoma herbarum; assembly: GCA_001599375.1. Taxonomy (NCBI): domain Eukaryota; kingdom Fungi; phylum Ascomycota; class Dothideomycetes; order Pleosporales; family Didymellaceae; genus Phoma; species Phoma herbarum. Next base: position 900,146 of record BCGR01000016.1, on the reverse strand, counting down.
TTCTCGCGCGTGAACTGGCGAATGAAGTAGTAGAGCGGCGGATATCCCTGCGCCTGGCCGTACTGCAGCGCAGACATCAGGTCAATCTTGTGCAGCGGGTCAGGCGTGTGCGAGTCGTGCGGCACCAGCAGACGCGCCGCTGGGGGATCGTCATGCTTGCCCTTCTTGCCCTTCTCGAGGTTCAGCTCCTCAAGACGTGCGGTCGGCGGGTCGTCGGCGGGCGGGTCGACGGGCCTGTTGGGCGTGGGCTTCCATCGGTTCGGGTGCGAGACCTTGGCTTCGAGCGTGTCGTAGGGGAAGTACTTGTCGTTTGGCAGCCCTGCCAGCTGTCAGCCATGGAAGGCGGCGGACAAAAATGCACTCACCTCCCGCTAGTTGGGCAATGCCCGGAATAGAAAAGTACTTGTAGAACCGCTTGACGCTCGACGCCTCGCGCGCCTTTGTGCTGCGCGACAGGTAGTGCGAGAGATCGATAGGCTCGGGGAAGCTCGATGGGTCCGACGTGTAGTAAGCCATGGCGGCGATATGGCGGTCAGGTTTCAAGAACGCAACACCAGCTTCCCAAAACCTTGATTGCTGAAGTCCAAAGCTTTCTGACAGCGATCCGTGTCTTGCAAGAGACTCGCACGCCCCCAGCAGAGATTCTTGACCTCGTCCGCAACCGTTGTCCGTTACCGTTAGCCGCGGGACGATAAGGCGCGCTGATTAGAAAGCACACGTTGAATCGTGACGACATGCCTGGGTAAACCAACGACATGCTGCTAGCCTGCACCAAGCCACCGTTGTGCGCCAGCTGAAAGAGGAAGCTGCGAAATCAGATCAGCGACACCTTGAACCCAAAGAAAACTGTTTTCGACCATGTCGACGCGTTCCTGAACACTCGGCACCTGTAAGGCTGACTTAGCGCGACATGGAGCCGGCAACGTGCCACGCCGGCTGGGCTAACTGCACGCAAGTGAGTCTCAAGCTTCCGGAGTCCTCAGAGCTCTCCCTTCCTGGATACCTGAATCTCTAGACTTCCTTTGAGCTTCCCGCATCCTTTTTGGTTCTTTCCCTGCATCTGCCTGCATCTTGGATTCCCTTTCATTGCATACCATCACAATTCAAGCATTCCCGCGGACTTCCTATCGATAAGCCACGCTACGCTACGCTTCAAGCTGTCGTCGCCAACCTCCCGCCACGAGCTCCGGTCGCTCCCAGACATGAGCCCTGAGCGCCATGTCGACGACGAGGGTGCACCGCCGCAGGCTTACCGCGACGATGAGCTCATCAATGTTGATCCGGAAGAGGATGTAGTCGTTGACTCAGCCGAAGACTCTGGTCAAGAAGACCGCGAATCGCAGGAGCCATTCTATGCTACCAAAAATGTACCACCGCGGTTGCAGCGTACCTGGATATCTGTGAAGACTTGGGTGAAGGGACCACAGCCCCCACGGCCATGGAAGATTCATCCATTATTCCCCAAGATTCAGACCGCGCCGATCCGGCTCCTGGACACTTTCTTCCCAAAGAGAAAACATAAGATTGGGCTGTTGATTGTATTCTACGCTGTCTGGATCCTCAGCTTCGCACTCGTCCTACACAAAAGCGCCTTCTCAGCAGACGTTCCCGGCTACGGAGCCCCAGTGCGAATCGGCTGCACACAGCGCTTCTGGAACGATGGCAATGGATGCGGTCTTAATGGGGACTCATGCCGGCCCTTCTCAAACACATCAATGCCCTTCAGATGCCCAGCGAACTGCAAACGCGTGCAACTCCTTAACCCGCACGCCGTAGGCGACTATGTGGCCAACTACCGGCCCCTTGTAATCGGCGGTCCAACAGATGAAGAAGAGACTCTGGAGAACACGTACTACCGCGCCGACTCCTTCATCTGCGGCGCCGCGATCCACGCCGGCTTCATCAGCGACGCATCGGGCGGGTGTGGCGTGGTTAGCATGGTGGGAGAGAAAACGTTCTATCCCTCTGTGAACAGGAACCACATCATCTCCATCGCTTTCTCCTCGAATTTCCCAAGATCCTTCGCCTTCCTCTCCGGCACAAACGCATCGTGCCGAGACCTGCGCTGGCCGCTGCTCGGCGTTAGCCTAACCTTCACGATCCTGCTCTCGCTCTTCACCACCTCGCCTACGGTTTTCTTCCCCTCCATATTCCTCGGCGTCTTCTTCCATGTAGCACTCGCGTCCGACCCGCCGAATCTCATGGACTACTACGCCCTCATTAGCATCTGTCTGGGCCGCCTGCTGCCAGCGAGCTTCTGCATGTACGCCGTGTACCGATTCGCCGTATCTCGCACGCTCCACGGCCTGGAAGCGCAGATCGAGAAGACGCTTCTCTGGCTCGGTGGTGTCTGGGTCGGCGCACTGAACAATTACACGTTTGATAAAATCCCCATTGAACGGCTTACACCGCACGATCTGAAGAATCAGCCTGGTGCGGTTCCAGCGTTGATTATAGTCGTTCTTTGCTTGTTCAGCATTGCGCTGCTTCAGGCGTGGTGTTTGAGGATTGAGGGCCGGATGCCGAAGTATCTTGGTATTTACGGACTCTTTGTCGGCGGCCTTCTGCTGTTGGTCGCAGTGCCGAAGATGAATGTCCGCATCCATCATTATATTCTGGGGTTGTTGCTCGTACCTGGTACCTCGATGCAGACTCGTCCAAGTTTGCTCTTTCAGGGCATTCTGGTTGGGCTGTTCATCAACGGCATTGCAAGATGGGGGTTTGACAGTATTCTGCAGACGCCTGGGGAGCTGAGAGGCGATGGGCCGATTCGCAGCCTGTTGCCAGTTATCACAGCGCCGATCATACACAACAACTTCGGGACTCATCTCAAGCCGAACATTACATTTGAGTGGAGCTTGCCATTCCCGAAATACTACGATGGACTGAGTATTCTGGTCAATGATGTCGAGCGATATAGAGGGTATGCGGACAACGGGCTGGAGAGTTGGACATGGGTCAAGCAAATTCGGGATGTGCCCGAGTATTTCCGCTTCGCATATCTCAACGGTGGTGGACGAGGTGACTATACGAAGGCCGGCACCTGGAGCGCGGAGGGAGGATGGACGGAGATGGCTAGAGGGCCATCGTAAAAGACACAGAGCTGCATTGGTGCTCAGCGTGTATAACCTTGAATACTATAAGATCAGAAGTGGTACATGCGAAGAACAAGACTCTTCGTGATGGTTCGACAGATCCAGCTCTGGAGTTTCACGCCTATTGGCAACCACAGGTAAGAAAGGCTGCGCGTTGTCTGATTGGAGCGTGTGAAGTGTTGGTGGCTTACACAACCACAAAGTGTTTCAGCCTCGCCAGCGCAATATTAAGTTTCATATCTAGAACTCCTTCTTGACCACCTCACGATAGCAACCTTGTGAACTCAATTTGAAAGAGGGCCTTGTCACCATATCTCACAACGCGGGTGTCTACAAAAGCGTCCCACTACCACTCGATGCTAGCAACAAGATTCGCCTGCTCCGAATAGAGCGCAGTCTTTTCCGAAACACTATCATATCATGCACGCTCCAGAATTTTCCCATCGACAATAGCCCACAATATACCGCTTCATCGTATGTGTGGGGCAACGGTGCCGCCGACCGACGCATAAACTTACAAGGACGACCCTTCCTTATTCGCAAGAACCTGTGGGACTTTTTATGGCAGAAACGCTCGAAGAAGCCATCGAAGAGTCTCTACTGGATCGATGCCATCTGTATCAACCAAGACGACCTTGCCGAACGGACTCACCAGGTCAGGTTCATGGGTCAAATCTACTCCAAGGCGTCCCGCGTCCTTGTATGTCTTGGGACCGGCGATCCATACGTGCACAATTCTATGTACTTTCTCAAGACCAACCAGCGTCGTCTCTCCAAGAACTTTCCCAATGCATCCTTTCGGCGGCACCAATTTAAGGCCATCTGGGGGCTTGAATACTGGTTCAGGGTTTGGATTGTCCAGGAATGCGTTCTAGCCACAAGGCTAGATCTCCAGTATGGCGACATTCAAGTCACCTCGGGATCACTCGCAGCCATGTTCGAGCTTACTCTCGAGGAAGATCCACTCCACCATGCGGAGGTCGCAGAAAATATTCTGAGAGCACGTGCAAGATGGCACGAGAGTTTGACACGAGCCTACATTACGCCTTGGGCTGCGGACTCCAGCATACAACACTGCGCGGACCCCAGAGATCGTGTGTATTCTCAGCTGGCTCTGATGCATCCAAATACGAAAATCGATCCAGACTACGGCAAATCTTGTAAGGACTTGCTGATAGAAATTGTCCGCAAGTATGTATCATTGGACTGGTGGGAAGCAGAGCAAACGATCACAAAGCTCGCCATCCTGATCTCGCCAGAGGGCGAGGAGGGAACGCGTACGGACTACTGGGTTAATGTAAAAGCTCTGAAGAGACTTGAGAGAGAAACCGGGGGAAGAAACAGGTCGAATACAAAGGCAATAGCGACAGCCCCCCCCCCCCCCCCCCCTTGAGGTAGCAGCGGAGAGCCAGCGGTTTGAACAGTTTCAGACAGTACGCACCGAAATTCTGATTTACTTGGACTTGGGTAAAACTCCCGCTACTTCTTGATCCCTACAACCACCAAATTCCTTGGACTGTGTTTGTACTCAAACACCGGCTCTACCCACGCATGCTCGACCTCCTTCTGCTCGTTAAGCCAAAGCCATCGGTCCACAACGATCACCGCCTCAACAACCCCTGCGCTGAACGCCATCAAGCTCCACATAACACTGAGCTCCTTCTTGCGCTCCGCAAAATTCTCCTCGTAATTGCGAATATCCTCATCCGTCAAGCCCTGCATCTTGCCCTTGATGAATTCCGGATCGACCTTGCAAAATTCGTTCGGCACCGTCAACTTCCCCTCCGCCGCGCGCACATAGCTCACAAAGTCTTTGTACGCAAACTTCCTCAACGTGCCGATCGTCAGCGGCGTACTGCTCCCATCACTCGACAACCCCGGTCCGCGTCCACCAGGCGGCGTCCAATTTACATGACTCGTGTGCCCGTTTGCGCTTACGGCGTCGGGGAAGTTGCTCGCGTCGACAGGTGCAGACACGATGCCGCGGTCGAGGAAAATACGTTGGAGCAAGGCCCGGTAGAAGTGCCTGCTGAAGAATACCTCGCTGTCTGCGGCGCCCCAGTTAAAGGGCGCTTGGACAGCCATCATGCGGGCTGTGATATTAAGTCTCATGCCTTTGGCGTCGGACGGCTCAAATGTCGCGTCTGGACTGGACACATTGGCGTTTGTTGGTGTCGGAATGGGATAATTGGCGAGCTTTTCGGACATGGGAAAGCCTTGGGGGTCGAACGCGTTGGCTGTCGCTTCTAGTCGTGGATGGTTGGGGCGCAGCGTGGGCAGTTTGTATGTTGGGGGCCCAAGACGTTCGGTGACTAGATTGTAGCAGCAGCCTACCATTGCGACGGCGGAGATTTCGGCGCTGAGGAGCAGGGAGCGGAGACCGTAGTGTACGAGATTGCCGCAGGAGTGCAGCGACATGACCATGGCGTTGACCTTCTTCGGTTTGGGAACCGCCGCAAGGTCTGATGGCACTTCTGTAGTCGCGGAGGCTGTCGTAACTTTGTCTTCTGGGATGTGCGAGGGATCAAGGACTTGATCGATGACGGGTCGTAGGTCACCGTCTTTGATGATGTGTTCTACATACTGCACACTACCATGACCTTCTGAATAGATTTGGAGATTGGCAGTGTTGGTTTTTGTCTCTCGAATAAAGCTGCCCTTCGAGTCACGTTCAACAGTGCTGGCAGTCGCTGATGTCTCTTTCTGTGGCGTTGGCGAGTGTTCGGCAGTGCAGCCGTCGTCGTCGCACGTTACGTTGTTCAGCGCTGGTGCGGAGACGGCCGAATCGGCTGAAGGGGCAGAAAGAGAAGTGGCTGTGTTGGTGGTTGTTCTGATGCGACTGGCCTCTGAAACGTGTGTAGCATCAACATCATCCGGAGAGGCAATCGTTTGAGAATCCTTAGGCTTCTTCTTCTTGCCCTTGCCAGTCAAAGCTCGGTACTCTTTCTTATTCCTCATTACCAGAGGCTTGTCGACCAGTTTAGCGAGTACATCCATATTCTTAGCACCTTCGATGTTATGTGGTCTGCTCTCAACAGCAACGATGTGCTTCGAGTATGGCTGAGCAGCCAGTGCGCGACCAAGATAGTTCTGCCCAGAACCGAAGTCCACGAGATGTGTGATGGGCTCCTTGCCTGAGGCAGCAATTTCTGAGGTCAAGCTGTCGAGGTAGCGCGCAAAGTTGTCGACTTCGTGCACTTTTTTGACTTTCATACCCATGGTGATGTGTCTCGCCAGGGACGCCCTTTCCGGCTGTGATGCTGAGCCTGGAGGAGGAAACTCTCGTGCAAGCAGATGCTTTCGAACATCTTTGATATATTGAACCAGATCCTCCGGTGGAGCTGGGCCATTGCGCCAGGTTCGGATCCCGTCATCGAATTGGGCTAGATCCTCCCGCATCAACAGGTCCAGTATGTCCAAAATGTCGCGGTCCCTGAACCAATCCCTCCATGATTGCGACAGAATAGTAGAGTATAAATCCGGTGAGCGGGTATAGAAGTCGAGCACGTGGACGCCGCCACACAATGTCTGGAGAAGCCACGAAGAAGTGCTGAACTTCAACAGTGACTCGACATAGTCATCGGCGTTATTGAACTCGGAGGGCAAGGGAAGTGGCTGCTCCGGACCCATGATTTCACCCGTATCCTCTCCCTGGTAGTATATGTCCTGATCGATTGTGGGTTCCGTGATTCTTCGACCGCATGGCAGTAATTGTGGTGTTTCTTTTCTCTGACTCGTGGGGCATATTTCTGGTAGCGTGTGGCACGTGCGCTCCAGCTCTCCAGTAACTCTGGGGTATCGCCGGCATCTTCGACACCCCCGAGCTTCGCCGCAACAGCACCAAGACGTCATTGCATCTCACCTTCTCTGTTTCTGCAGCGTTCCAGCAGTTGATAAGTCCGGAAATCAAGGATGATGTCTTCTTCGAACGACGAGGACCCATTTCTCCAGGTGCAAGCGTAAGTGTATCAGACCAGATGTAGGCAGCCAGTTGACACATGTCAGCGACGTCCTCTCAGCTCTCAACACATCGCGCCCGCTATTCAAGTCATATCTTCGCATACGGTCCTCAGCATCATCGGCGAATAGCCCAGAGCTCCGTGAAGCGCGCCAGGAGCTCGAACAGACACTGCAGGATCTCAGTCAAGACCTCGAAGACCTCGTCGAAAGCGTCAAAGCGGTTGAACATGATCCATACAAGTTCGGACTCGATATAGATGAGGTTTCACGTCGCAGGAAACTGGTCAAAGACGTGGGCGACGAGATCGAGAATATGCACGAGGCGTTGCAGCAGACAGTGCAGGATGCGCAAAAGAAGGGGAATACACTTCCAGACCCGGACTCATTCGAGGAGGACGAGGACAACTACGCGCAATTTGAGCAAGAGCAGCAGATGCAGATCATGCATGACCAGGATGAGGCACTTGACGGCGTGTTCCGTACAGTTGGCAACTTGCGCATGCAAGCTGACGACATGGGTCGCGAGCTGGAAGAGCAGGGTGAGATGCTGAAGGACGTTGACACTGTGGCCGACCGTGTTGGTGGCAAGCTGCAGACGGGCATGAAGCAGGTTGGTCACATCATCAGAAAGAACGAGGGTAGGTCTCACCTGTACCCACGCGAGATTGACTGCTGACATTACTGGAGACAAATGGTCGAGCTGCTGCATTGCGGTACTGATCTTTGTTTTGATTCTTCTTCTGGTGTTGCTGCTCGTACTATGAGAACAGTGGGATATGCGTCCAAGTTACACATCTCCACAACCTGCGCATTACACGTGCGGCACTTGATGACCGCTTGGCTATAAGGATCAGCTACAATCTTGAGGGCTTGCTGCGATCAAGTCCTCTTGTGCTGTAGAGACTGGCCTGGATGATTGACCAGGATCTGGAGCCTACGTCATACGCATTGATGAAAGTTATCCCGGGTAGCGCCGAACATCTAACGCCGACGTTGTGTGTCGCAGATGGCCGATGGTATCACGACGTGCTTGTTTACGAAAGAAAGCCGTGGTAAGAGGACCAATACCTAATGCGAATGATGCTTGCGGTACCGTGCGTCACATGCACAGTGCAGGCGCGCCTCGCTCCTGCCATCTTATGGAGTCGCGCCTTCATTGCGCTCCCCACCCCCCGCCACCTGCGCAAGCACGAGGCCAAACGCGACAGGAGAAAGCTCGTGTATGGTTCGACACAGGCTGGGCACATCGATGAAGAAGCAGTCACGCCCCCTGGCTCTACACATTCCTCGATGGTCGCACAAAGTCCCACCTCGCAATTTGCCTGGACATCGCTTCAACAACCCTTTGGAATGCAGATAGTTTTTACTGCCACATGGCTATTGTCACGGTTACCGAAACATTGTCGGTCTGACAACTTGACAGCTGCTTCGACTCAAGCTCTGCTACACAGCAACAGCCTCAGTCGAGCTCCATTGTTCTGATCTTCAATTCTCATCCTGATACGTCCTCCAACAATACAACTGCCGAGCAACTGCGCCTACCTCCACGACATGCTCTCGCCAGTAACACTTCCCTGAGTTATTTGCGATACTGCTGCCGTGGTGCTTCACTGGTCTTGACAGCAAATCAAGCTGCACAGCTACCCACATGGCCAGGCTAAACCGCCTGAGTCGCATAAGCGATAAATCGCTTCCGGATCCTCCAACGATAGAGCCAAAGCTAGTCGCTTTCAAGGTCAAGAACCCACCTCCTCAGCGGCAGCTCAGCCTCCTGGCTATATCAATCACCCTGAATACACTTCTCTGGAGCTCCGTTGTATGCGCCATCATTGCACTTTTTCAGCTCGCGTCCGATTCGACGGACCACACCAACATACTACCAGGCGTGCTGACACTCGTTTCTGTAAGCAACATCATTCTGTCGGTATGGCATTCCAGCTGACTTTCAAGGCTATTGTGACTATTGCATATTCTGTTGTGCACACAACATACTCTGTCAAGCAAAGAGCTTTGACATATCAGCAGCTCGACCTCGCGACCATCAAGAAGACAACGTATATCGCCAACCGCCTGGTGGTCTCTCTATGCGTCTTGTGGCTATTGACTGCAGGATGGAACATGATTCTGGTAGCGAGAAGGCCAAGCTGTCTGGGTAGTCAACTTGAAGGTCAGGCTTGGGAGGCCGGCATTACTTGTCTTGTCAGCCGTGTGGGCATGGCTCTGGCTATGATCGCCCTGTAAGTATTCACCAGACCTCGCCTCAACCAGCTAGCTCATCTACGTACAGCGTTGCTTCATTGACACTATTTGGACTCATGGCTGCTGTCCGGCGTCCGTTCGAGGCTCACCTATTCGCGTATGGTCACCGCCAGTCCAGTAGCGAACCAACACCGGCCTCTTCCCGGAGGCCATCTGAGGACCATGCCGCGACTGAGAAACTGGTTCCGGACATCGGCATGTCCGCCTACAGCCATACCAGAAGCACTTCGACGTTTACCAATGCGGACGTCGAAACCCTGGACTTGAACGCTAGCAGTCGCCCACCTTCCATCTCCGAATCATCAACGCGCGACCAGATCGGTGTCTTCACTTCACCTTTCGCTCCACCACCACTTCCCCCAGCGTTCATGGTATCAGTTGATGGCCCGCCTCCATCTCAGTACCCTACGCTAGACCCCTTCGCTCACCGCCGCCGCCTGTCCCTCACTCCACGTACAGACGCACTCCTCGCACCGGCAGCGTATGTACCCCACTCGATCCCCATTGAATACTCTGCCTCAGCACAACGCGCTGTCTATCCTGATACAGCAGCTCCCTACCGCTCTGTCAGCACATCACGCTCGCAGCCGCACCTGCGCAGCATGAGCAGTTTTTCGAACCGACACCGATATAGCCGCTCCTCTGTGTCTCTGTCGCGTCCGCATCGCCTCAGCTCAGTCACGCCAGTGCCACATCTAGAATGTAGTAGTCGCAGCGACACGCTCAACTCAACCGGCGGCATCAGCGAAGCTGGCGAGAGTCCTAACTCAAAATCAGGATCTGGTATCAGCAAGGAGAAGAGAGCCAGCGCGGCAGACATTGTGTACGCGATCAACAACAATACGCCAATCCCTGGAACAGACCCAAGCCCGAGGAAACACTGGCGTACGGTCAGTGCTCCAAATGCAAGCGCAGGTGCTCAGCAGGGTAAGCCTGCGTCCAGTGAGCGTATGGCAATGGGGTGGAAACCAACACTCTCGAGCTCGAAATCCTCGAACGCGCTGCGGAAACCTCTGCCTATTGTGTTCAACAAGCTGGTGCGCTCAGCGAGCGCAGAGCTATTGGGTCGCTTTGGTCCTGTGGCCAATGCAGACGCCGTTGACGGGTTGGCTGAGATGAAGTGGAAGAGGGATTTTGAGCGCGAGATTGAGGATCGCTTGAATGATCTGCATGTACTTCCATTCTCTGACGAAGAAGACGGCAAGGGAAGGAAGAGTATCAGCACCGATGCGGATACGCTGCGGGGTAGCTATGAGAGAAACAGTTTGGAGGATGAGGCACGGTTCGAAGATGCGAAGGAGGTGCTCAATGCCAGCACTAGGCCAGTAAGTCGGGAGATAGCATTTGTTTAGCAAGCATGGTATAGCATCCAACATTTAGCCTTCTGCATAATATATATAATGTACACATCTCAGACATCCGAATTGTAGAGCATCTGGCCAGACCTGACTCCCTCCAAGCGGTGAGGGAGATGCTCGTGAAAGAGCTCAATTTACCCCTCTGTCGCTGATAGTTTGATGCCCATTGCTTCTATAAGAACTTTCTCTTGCTGCTTTGTAGTACCATATTAGACACATTTTGTAAAACCTTCAACATGTCTTGCGCACAAGTATCCAACAGCGACCAGTCCTCAAGTGACGTGATCCGAAACTGTTCCGCACGAACACTATTCTTCAGCTCGGCCCGATTTAACATCTCTGTTGGCCAAACACCACCTCCTACAGATTCCTCGTCGACACGTTAGCGCTTTACCTACGCTGCAGCCGTGGAAAACCATGGCCCTGTCTTCACGGTGCGTTGTCGAGAACTGGAGAAGGGTGAGACGCTGCCGCTACTCATACACTGGTCCCGCGTTGCATATCTGCAGGCTCTGTCCTCGAGCCATGTGAACGCTATCGGGCACCGTGTGCCGCCTGGCACGGTGTTTTGGAAGCTGAATGCGATCAAGGAATGGAAGTACGTGGTGCAATGTGCTATAAAAAACACTGGTACCAACCTCATGATTCATGACATTGTTCAGCAATACTGTAGAGAGATCTGTTAATATGATACTGCGAACCAGCGTTCTGGTGCAGGGTGTCTGCACGGTTACAAGCAGATCCCTTGGCCAGGAGTCGCGTTCGAGGTGGGTAATGAAGAGGCGTTGGTGCTGCTGGGGACACCGAACAAGAGTGGGCTCGCGTGTTCATTGGCGCAGCATGGTAAGTTTGGGGGAAAGAGGATTAGACAGGTGATCATGTAGCCGGATCTGAGGAAGGAACCATTGACGCCAAATCTGCCTTTCTACTTTGATGATGTGGAGGGGCAGGAGGTGGTTGAGGAGGCTCTGCTTGCTTTCACCGAGAAGCCTGATATTAGAGAGACTGGGACTGGCGCGGAAACGCAAGGTACTGTCAAGCAGATTCTTGAGCTATGAGCTACCAATTTATGTGCGATTGTGGACAAGACAGTAAGACGGAGATGATTCGGAGACCATAGAAGGTGAAATGTGGTCTGCGCCAGCTATTAGGTGTACGATTCTCGCATTGACCGAGCAAACTGGAATTGAAATCCTCTTCCGAAAGTGAAGGGGCGAATTGATTCTCAGGCCGTGGGTCCAACCACTAGACTGAGCGTGGTGACTCCTCATTCTTCCGTTTTCTAGCATATCGTTTGCGCATGAGCATGGAGCCATAGACTGACGCAAGTGATTTTAGCAACGGCATCACAATGAACAGCGCGATCAGCGTGGCGCAAAGGACCATGGAGAATATGGCGAACCCGTACGCTGCGTGTTGAAGATCCGGGCTTGGACCTCCAGAGCGTGCTGACAATGAAACATTGAAAGCTGACAAAACAATGACAATGATGCCAAATGCTGACACCGCGTTATTGTATTGGTCCATATAGGGTACATAGCTTTCGGTCAAGGCATGGGAGAAGCCTTGCAAAATGCTTGATGCGGAAAGTCCGTCAATCGAACATCTGTAGATGGTGTCCAGCCGATGTAAACGTAATTCGCCATATTGGAATCGTTTGTCCATCGTGTCTAGGGTGAGATTTGGTAGTATCGTACGGGCGAATTCCGACCAAGCTCGGAAGTCCACGTTTTGATTGATCAGATGACATTCTTTGGCCATTTCTAGATCATGGCCGAAGCGAATGAGGCCACAATAAGAGTATAGAAGGCCGCAAGCCGCTCGATGTAGCTGAGGATCACAGGATACATGTGTCTCCCAGAACTCGTAATTGAGTAAAAAGTCCGGGAGTGGTTTGATGAATATTCTCGATTTTGCCCAAACGAGGTGGAGATCCAGTTCTTCTGCGATCACAATCTCGCGCCGAAGGAACTTCTGATAGTACAAGGAGCGTGGAGCTCCGTGGATGGCGATTAGCCACAGCATTTTGCGTATGGCTTTGAATCGGGAAAGATCGAAGAAAGCACAGAGGAATCTATGCACCTCATCCCCATTTTCAGCTCTCAGTGGCTGCAGATCTCTCGCTGTGGGAGCTAGATCATTGAATCCCGCAGGGAGAACTAGGTCTTCCTGGGCGACCAAGGTCGATGTCGGAGGAAATGGGGGCTTGTACATGGATGCTGCGATCTTTTTGCCGGACTTTTCCATAGGGAAGATAGTATGAAAACGTTATTGGGAAAGATTTGGAATTGCAGCTATAGTGCTCGGTCAAAAGCTCTTTCCAGGATTAGAGAGTGACATAAACACATTCTTATTGTGATCTATAGCTGGTTGTAAAGCCACAATAATCTGACACTGCTCCAAATAATTTCAGAGTCATTCGAGCGTGATACTGCTCAATTGGTAGGAGGATCGATGGAGTACGTTGATGTTATGAGAATTGTCGTAACCGTGACACATCAATAAATTTCACATTAGTAAATTCTGTATGTTCTGACTGTGATGCATTATGGACGGGCTTTTCCATCGTCGTGGCTCTTGACAAAATTTTGACGTCACTCTGACGCTGGCAGAAACCTTTTTCACTTTCCAGAAAGAGGTGATGTCAGCAGCTGGTCAGATCCTTGAGGAGAAATATCACAGCAAAGGTCTCACGCGAGACTTATATAAAGGTCATAATCCGACGCGCGCGATGAACGCGCCTTCACCCAATTCGGCCAGGATCTAAGCATGTCAAAAACTGCTGCGAGTTTAATGCTTTAATAAGACACACTCCAACCCCCCCCCCCCCCCCCCCCCGATCTTTAACCATCTCATGCGAGTTCAGCTCGTGTGAAGACTTTAGTCACTACCCCATGTTAATTTATCCGACTTTTCATGGATTTGTAAATGTCTCACGCCTCTCAGTGACTGACTGTGCAATCACGTCCTAGCTGAGAATGAATATGAGATAGACAGGTGATTCACCGAGCCCTGAGACGGCATAGTCAGGTGGCAGATAGTCCGATTAGGGTATTGTATTATATATATTATATCCTGCTACCGTCTCCTATCATATCCGTCAATGTTTTTGGTCGTACGTACTCGTTAGCCAGCAATGAAGATGCCCAAAGCCCGAACATGAGGGTTGATGAGGGTAAGGTTGAACGGCGTAAGGTAAAGATTCGAATCTGTAACCGCTACAAAAACAGTCTCATTGACCGCCGGATTGCGCTGATAAACCTCATTTGGGGGCTGCCACGACCATCCCTGATTTGGTCCCGTAAGTTCAAGAGGCGTATACGTAGTGTTGATCTGCGAAACCCAGGCCAAAAATCTGGGCTCGCCAGCGGATGTCGAGGTCACGTAGCTGTTGTTGGGGCCGACAGATTTGCCGGCATCTTCCCACTCGAGGAAGATCTTGCGACCCGGGAACGTCAAAGGCTCAGTCCTGTTGCGCGATATGGCGGGAGAGCAATTGTAGCCCGTGGTGGCATTGTGCACGCAGGATTCGGTATCGGTCAGGTTGGAGATGCTGGGGTCAGCAACTCGAGGACCAACGACTTCGCTCTCGGTGGTTTCGTTTGACGAGACCCTGGGGATGTCAGTAACGGGACGAGCGATGAGGTTGTCCAAGCTAACCTGTTGGGGTTCGGTGTGTTCAGGATGTGAAGAGCAGGGAAGTTCCTGAATACCGTTAGTCTGCGGTCGTATTCCGATGTTGTCAGTCCACCTACTGCCACGCAATGCGCGTGTTGTTGGCCGGACAAGAGGAGATATAGGGAGCAAGGAAAGTCCAGTGCCAGCTCTGAGGGATACCTCTATGGTGTCAGTCCATGCTCGTACTCAGACTTCTTCGAGGTACATACCAGGCGTGAAGGACACAGGCATAGGATGCAGGCCTAACATCTGGCGGAAGGCCATCTGCTGACGAGCCTCAATAGACTCAGCCTGAACCAGTAGAGTAGCGACTTCACGGCTGTCCAAGTGAGAGATGAAGCCCCAGTTACCGCTCTCACCCCACCTTGTCAGCTTGACATTGAAGTCAATAAACTCACGAACAGTAGTAAAGGGGTAGTTGTAGATACACTGCTTAGGTGCTGCCTCACCAAGCATATTGGTGAGAAGTGTAGCATGATCTATCTCTTGCGTCGCCATGAAGGCGATAAAAGCCCGGTCTTCGGCGGTCAAGCCAGCATCAATGAAGTCCTGGTCTGAGAATGTGGCTAGGCCATTGTTAAAAAGATCAAGCTCGATGAACTCTTGATGCAGGCCAAGGTTGACAGATTCGAAGTCGAAATCACTCTCTACCATATATCTGGGAAGTGAGCCGTTGACGCCTTTGCCACCTGTGATGAGCAATTAGCGATAGATCATTGAGGTGATGGAGGAAGACCTTACCTCCAGGGGTGAATGGGAGTTGTGCAGCAGATCGCAGGACACCATCAGGGTTGTAGTAAGTGGCGGTGGGGTTGGGAACAGCTGGTCCGTCGAAACTTAGAGCCAACGTGACGGTGCCTGCGGGCTTGTTACCAGTGACGGTAGCAGAGCCAGAGTATGGGCCATGGCTGGTAGGTCCAGTCGGATCGGGGCTGACACGCGTCGGTGCAGCACCTGGCTCAGTGCCGGTAGGCGCCTTAGTGACAATAGCAGGAACGTCCGTCGCAGGCTGAGGCAGAGCTATGGCGAGCCCGCTGAGAGCGAGGATAGCAATATTGCGGAGCATGGCTGCAATTACGGAAGTGGGTTGGTATCTGAAGCCTCTTCACGACGACAGCTCAACTTATACAGATGATTCAGCCTTGCAGCAGACGACGAGCACAGAATATCACGATGCTGTCATGTTTCATGGCACCCATGCTGCCGATCCAGAGGCCATTGGGCGATTTCACAGGCTCTGTAAGAGGCTCCGAGGGGGTCATGCATGTCGAAAGCTCCTACAAAGCTCGCGAGCTGACGGATATGCTGTGATCTGCATTGATTGCCAATCCCATCTCTTTGCGGTCAAGCTGTGACTTGTTCAAATTTCTCGAGTTCTCGCTATTGTGCCATTGGTCGATTATATTGGGATATCTGGTATTTCTCCGGTGCCCACGGCATAGCAGCCGGATCTATGTTGTCGCTGCGTGACCCGGATCATCGATCTTCTCTTTGTTTCTCGCGGAAACTCAATTCGGCAAGCCTTGGTGGTCAACCTTGTGCGCCAAGCAAGATTTCGGCCACTGATGTGTGGCAGACGTCAAACCTTTTGCCGAGTCCTGGTACTATACAAGGGTTGATCGGGGCTGGAGCCAAACACGGTGAGAACGCGTGGTTGACAAATGCACGCGCTTTCGCGTGTAAGTATGACGTAGTGGCGGTTGTGGCTGAGAGATCCGACTGGTCGGACTTTGCGAGCGAAGATCTGACAAGAACGTTATGCAATTTCGAAAAGCCATGTGCGAGCGGCATGGGATTGCGGCTTTTAGGAAAAGACTATTACGGTTCTGTGTTGAACCGAAGTGGAGACAGGAAGATTGGCGGACAGTGTGTTTAAACGCCGGAAGTCATCAAGCAAGTTTGTAAAGAAAACGCTACAATCAGACAGCCAGAATAGACGCCCCACCATCCAGCGTGATCCTATCCCTGACTTTGACCTTCATCAGCGTTCCAATAGCCTTAACTAAACTTCCGTCCTCCTTCTTCCCAAGCACCGCATTGGGCGAGTACACTAGCGCCTCTCCAGTCTCCAGAGCTTCTACCCGCTGCATGATGTTCCAATCGTCTTCCACAGCATTGATGTGCCTTCTGAGCGCGGCATACCATGTGGGACTTGTGAATCGGTGCATGATAGTCACTGAGCACAGCGCGATAAGTTCTGTCGCGATCGTAGGTTCTTGTGTTGAGATCACAACCCGAACGCCTTGGTGGATTTGCAGACGAATGACTCTGGTAAGGTAGTCTGTAAGGATTCTCGAGCCCGCAGTACTGTGCATGTACTGAGCAAGGTAAGCGGAGTCCTTTATAGCTACCTCAATACAGTACTACATACCTTATGGGCCTCGTCCAGCACCACCATCTTACCTGGTGCACTCGACTGTAGAAACTGTTTTAGTCCAAGCTTAAAGAGAATACATGCTGTGCTGGGCGTGAGGAATGGGTCGGTCTCCGGGCTTGAAGTCAGGCCCTGGTGTTGTGCCGTCGAGATCCAGGAATGAGTCAAGCAAGTTCATGCGCATATTCAACATGTTTGCTTGCGTCGAATCAAACTTCTCTTTTTTCAGTCGGCTCTTGAACTCGAGGTAGTTCATGGAGCCATCTGTGCTCCTATAGGCAATATCGCGTAGGATTGATTCCACCGTTGCCACATTCAGTGGCACGGTCGCCTTACCGTCAACAGCCATTAACGTATGCAAAGCGCCAATGTCGAGTGTCTTTGCTTTCAAACAGAATGGGACCATGTTGACGTTCGGGAGGCGCTCATACATTCTTTTGATAGCTGGGTTGGACGGAGAGTACAACACAGTGACCTTCTTGACATGTTCATTCGGAAAGTCTGAGTGTGATGCGCCAAGGAAGGTTGCTTCACTGATGTTGAAACCTGCGCCACCGCTGCTCCATTCACCGTAGCTGAACACCAGTGTAGAAACAGGGCTCTCGAGATGTCCGAGATTTGGTGAAGATAAGATCGCATTCTCCAGGATGCAGGATGTGGTATGGCTCTTCCCGCTGCCCTGAACCCCGCAAATAAATGCCGAAAACGGCACGTTGGTGTTCAGAAACAGTTGAGGGTTTTCAGACTCGGTGATTGATCCTTCCAGGTTGCCGATGAGACCATATTGCGGTACGAGGTCTTTATAGTGCTCAGAGATAATGCCTGCCGTCAGTAGAGGTGCTTGGCGAATGCATCCTTCGGCTACGCTTGACGGCACTGATCTAGTTGCGTTGTCAGCCCGCACCTTGAGAAGTTTCGCAGTACCCAAAAAGTTCGGTTCGATCCTATGAGCTAATCTCTTGCCACATGCTTGAGACTCTGACTGGGCATTCTCAGAGCACAAGCGCAGCTGCTTCAGCTTCTTCGCCAGTAGATCGTTTCCTGGTATGGATGATTTCACTCCGGAGGTAGTAGGTGTAGCCAGTCCGTCCAAAGCGCTAGCTGGCTGTATGGAATACGCTGTCGGAGCAGAAACGGTAGATGTAATGGGATCCGGAGATGCCGTCTGCCCTGTTGGAATTGTGTGTTGCGTAGGCAAAATTGGCTGGTCAGAAATTGGTGATACCGGCTTGTGCCTTTGACTGCTGCCCTTCCGTTCTGTTGATCTCACATCCGCTTTCTTCGCTCTATTTGCAGCAGCAGCGGCGGCAGCAGCGGTAGCATGTCGGTTACGCATACTCCGAAAGGTCAGCGCGCAACTTCTAGCTGCGCTGATGTACAAGACTTACCCAACCCATATTTTTGCGATGCCTTCTTGATCCAAGTCAGGTCTTGTGGCTTGTAGATGTGCAAGCGCTGCCTTGCTATTGAGGAATTTGCCTTGCTCATCTCGCGGGAAGTTGTCACAACAAGCGTAGGAGAGCTCTTTAATGAACCTTGATTATGTCGATCACTGGTTGGGTCCGAAAGGTGGGGCATATGACTTTCTGAGCGCGACCTGCAGCGCCTTCCGATGCTGTGGGTATAACTTGTACATTCTTTCATGCACATCGCTGGCGTTTATCGGCAAGCAACCGAAACTTGGTTGGCGATCGTCATGAACTGTACTCCCTTGTATTCACACCACATGAGGTTGACGCACAAATAATACTGAAAGCTATGCTTACTCATTCGGTGCTGCGGAAGTTTTTATATCCTTCTGAGTCGGATCGGGGGTAAGAGTAGGCTCAGCACTGCGACGATACAAGATCCTGAGGCATCTTATATTGCCAGAACCCTATATCACAATGGGAGTGCAGTACGCTTGCAGCGCATACTCAGATTCGACGATTGCGTACGTCCTTAGGATTCGTCGAAGCTACGGGTCGTTTTCAGAACACCTGTGCCAGAGCAATCCACCAAATCAAGGCGCGGACTCAGTGGTGCGACAAAACAGACCCCTACCTTTCTACTCGTCTGGTTCTACTATAAAGTAGTTGAATGCACACAAAAGGTCTGCAGGCAAACTAGGCAACACAAAATACATATGGGTCATAGATTCCAAATCTATGCCTGATTGTCCTGCAGGTCAGGGCTGCGCGGCATCAATTCCTGCCTCCCATCTGTCAGAATTCGGGTGTCACGGGAATTTTGAAAACGCATATATTCCGAATGCATCGAGTGAGAACCTAATTCCATGCAGGACTATGAAGGTATCAGAATGGCGCTGGGTATTCTGCATACCCAGATCCGATTGCGCTGCGCCGATATGGAGCTGTTGCGCAGGCTAGTTATAATTTCTGAGTTCTTACGTTCTCGCGCAAGGGATAAGTAGAGTGCTCTGCTATGCGCTGACTGATCAGTGCGTTGTAATCGTGAATTACATTCCAAGTTGTCCAGTTGTCGCTCAAATCCTTATCTGAGTGAAATATGTCACGCCGCAATCTGTCATCTTTAAAGCACCGTCCGCGTTTCGTGCAGGCTCACATCAAGACCTTCGTCAAGGCTTCCTTTAACCCTCGTTCATCCAGCCACTCCTCGACTGCTTTCATATCGCCTCTGTTCTGTCTTTGACCTCTTCGCTCGCCGACAGTGTCAGTGATCTCCGTCATGTCGCTGAAGACACGCTCTGCAATCTCGCGATACCGCTCGCTGACCTTTTTGTGATGTGCTGGGATGTCACCCCAGCTTTCGGTCTTGATAAATCGCATATAATCATCAATGCTTTGCGAGCCGCCCTCAACGCAGAGCAGGCCAGGTTTGCCTGCGTACAGGAAGCCAGTGAGGTTGTATGCGGGGGCAAACTTGATGAAGTCGTCACGCTTGGAGCGTGTGCTAATGGACGGAAAGTAGAACCATACTCGGACGAGGGGCCCAGCGTCAGAAACGACAGCAGTTGAAGCTACTTGTGATGACAGTGATTGTGCGTAAGCCACTGTAGCGGCCTCTTTGATAAGCTCAAGGGTCCCAAGTAAATCTTCCCCCTCGGACGCCGCATCCTGAAGCTGATTCGTAGCCGCCCTGCTCAGCCACGAGGGCTGCTGGATGCGGACCTTGAAGGTTGGTGGTTCGTCAGGACATTGAGAACCGTCGTACGTGAATGGCGAGGTGAGATCCAACAGTACAGATCGCGCTTCCAGGCTCTCCTCATCTGCGATTGACAGCTTGAGACTTATAGAAACTGCAGGCGCAGTGCTGAATGCGGCGGTTTCGGGCCCGTCGATTGCATTGCGCATAGAGTCAAGAATCCTCTGAGCGTGATCGTCGAGCGTGACATCTTCAGGGTACATTGCTGTCAAGAGGTCGATCTGACCGATTTGCAGCTCCAACAAGTCTGATGGCAGTAAATGCCATGACGTCGAGCTGGTCATATTTGTTCGCGTTGCAGTTGTTGTGCGATGCAGTTGTGTGTTGTGCTCGTCAAGGTCTACTAGGGTCACTTTCCTATAAATTTTAGCGCCCCACGATCGCACCGTTCTGACCGTTAGCGCGACGCGTCTTGTAGACCCGTCCTCCAGAAAGCCAGACCTGCAGACTTGCGAGACATGCAAATGAGTAGAGATATAGATGGTATGTGCATTCGTGATCATGAATACTATTCTATAGATGTGACAGGCGCATAGAGTGTTGGAAGGAATGCACTGAAAACCATCTGCCGTGCGTTGAGGAGTAGGGTAAGGAGACCCATTCCAGGCTATCGTGCCATTTTCGTTGCAAAAATACTGTCAGTCTATCATGCCGGATGTAAGCGCAATATCGCTATGCGTAGTACTCATCGTGCGTTTCATATCTTCGTAAAATCCTCGTCGACACTGCGACTCGACGCTCAGTGCTGACTTCGTAGCATCGCAGGGTTCGGTGAAGGTGACCGGCCGCGGAGAGCAGGCGAGCTAGGGCGCAGCATGGGACTAGCCGCAGCGCTCAACGCATCAAGGCTCAATTTGCTAATCGCCTCGAGGTTGCCTTGGACATCGTCCTCTGACAAGTCGAGCATCAGTCGTAGCTCATTGGCTTTGAGGTGCTCACCGAGACCGATCATGAGCTGTTCTTTTGTGTCACTGCCAGCGACATCGTAGTAAAGCCATCTATACTTCAGGTCAGACAGCTCGTGAGGTGCTGCCGGCGTTGTAATCTTGGCCCTAACACGTCTAACGTCCATGCCGAACACACCAGAAATGTGCGGCTCGCTGCCGATGCCACCAAGACCTGAGTCGGAGGTAGCAGTCCTTTGCAGAGACTTCGGCACTTTGTCGTCCTTGCCAATGGGCAATTCGTTGAGACGGTTCGACGCGCCTGAATCGTGGAGTCTTGCCCGCTTGAAAACAGCGTTCTTCAGCTCTGTGACACCCAGGACGATGTACAGCGGTTTGCCTTGCTTGATTGTGTCGTAGATCCAGGTGCGCGCCTCGGGATCGTTGCATACGGCCTGGAAGGCTGCTGTGGGATCCTGACTTGTTCTCTGGATCATCTGCTCAGCCTTGACTGTAAGCAGGTTCGGCTGCCTGTATATTCTCCCAAGCTCGAACTTGGCGCCATAGTTGGTTAGGAAGCGTCCTTCCTGGTCGAGGCTGTACAGGTCTTTGTAACGAAGCTGGATGTGGTAGTCGTTGAGGTCGTCGACTTCTTCGTGCGCTGAGTTCGAGTAGAAGCACTCGCGTTCGGGGTGGAGTGGGTGTGTTAGGAGTTGGCCGACTAAGCTCGTTAGCTTCGATGGAGCTGCTGTGGGGTGACATAGCTACCCATCAACAGGTCGCTTGGGAGGGGCTTTGGAAGAAGACCGTGCAGCGGCATTGCGTGTGGAAGCGTGTCTTCGGTCCTAGATTTCAAAATAGATGACAATGAAGAAGTTAAAAAGGGGCCTGGGCTGTGCAAAGCTCTCAGGACAGGTTGCAGGTGGTGAGAAAAGTAAAGTTGGTGAGCCCCTAGAATGCACAGCACCAGCTTGGCTACCAGGCCGCGGCTGGGCCCGATTGGTTGTCTACGAGACATCGCCGCCCAAGTTAGACGCTACGACACGGATATTGGACGAAGCACGGAAAGGTTACGGATGCTGTTAAGGAGTTCCGTGATGGCACCCGGACCTCGTCACGTGCAGGCGATGAGAAATGCCACCTGAACGACCTCATTCTTTTCCGAGGACGACACCGGAGATCTAACGTCTGGCCGACATAGGGTGAACAGCCCACGCCAAAGTGAAGTTTGGGACGTTGCTGCGGGAGGCGCAGCTTACTTATATACGGGCGCAGAATACGTGGACGACTAGCCTTCACCAATCCCCTCTGTGGGGCTTGCACTTCCGTGGTCACGGTCTTGGAACAGGAAGAGCGCCACAGAATGCCCGCAGCGAAGAGTCCTCAGTCGGTCTGAGCAAGCTGAACGAGGACTCTTGATTGAACGGCAGAACCGCATGACCTCTTCTCCTGGTCGCATAGTTTCTCGGGGCTACACCCTGAGGATATGCAGTCAATCAGTTGCCTTTCCCCTCCTTTGCTTGCAAGGACATTATGCAGGGACCATGAAAGAAAGAGACAAAGCGGCGACTGCTTGGGACTCTCCAGCAGAAGTGTCACGAAGATCATAGAGAAGACGATGAGTAAGGCTGACTGTGGCTCTTGCGTCGTAGCTTAGCCAGAGTTCTGTCCCAGCTAGGAAAGAGCTTCCAACCTTCCAATTCTTAGTCAACAGCATTCAGGATGCGCAAGGCTACCGGCCAAGAGACTAGCCGTTGTGTGGATGCAAGTCGATGCATGTTGACACGACCCGCGTCGGCGCGTTTGTTTCGAGCTGTTCATAGCTGACATGCAGATACCGAGAGAAGGGACAGCCTTCGGCGATCTTGGAGGACTCGCACCTCAACAGCTGTACAGATTCCAGCCTCTCCACCCACGCCCGGCCTCAAAAGCAAGATCAATTGATCAGGCCACGCGTGGGAGCGAAGATTTGAAAAAGCCGGCGAAGCTCCAAATAAATAGACCTTATCGATTAGCAGGGAGGGGCAGACATCGCGATCAACGTCACAACTCAACCCACTCAGTCCCACTTCAGCCTCCGCCTAGGGTTAGCTAACAGCTGCTATCGCCGTAGTAAGCCCACAATTAGAGCCAATTGGCGAATCGACGCCGCTTTGTGACGTTGAGCGGGAAGCCACACGTCACTCTGGACCAGGCCCCTCACTAACCGCTCGAGCTTCGGTCTCAACCTGTCTGCGTTGAGAGAGTACTTGAACCCCTCCGTTCCCCTCGGATCCAACATCATCTCAATTGCTTCACCACCACCCAATTGCACTTTCTTCTACTTTATACCCCCTTTTATACCCAGATCAGTCATCATGGTCCCAATTCCCAAGGCCGACGAGCTGAAGGACCTTTTCAGCCTTAAGGGCAAGGTCGTCATTGTCACTGGTGCCTCCGGCCCTACCGGTATTGGTATCGAGGCTGCCCGTGGTTGCGCTGAGTTCGGCGCTGACCTCGCTATCACATACAACTCTCGCGCTGAGGGCGCCGAGAAGAATGCTAAGGAGCTGAGCGAGAAGTACGGCGTCAAGGTCAAGGCCTACAAGTGCCAGGTCGGCGTCTACTCCCAGTGCGAGCAGCTCGTTGCCGATGTCGTGAAGGAGTTCGGCAAGGTCGATGTCTTCATCGCGAACGCTGGCAAGACCGCTGACAACGGCATCCTCGACGCTACCGTTGAGCAGTGGAACGAGGTCATTGAGACTGACTTGACTGGTACTTTCAACTGCGCACGTGCCGTCGGTCTTCACTTCCGCGAGCGCAAGACCGGTTCCCTTGTCATCACTGCCTCCATGTCCGGCCACATCGCCAACTTCCCCCAGGAGCAGACCTCCTACAACGTCGCCAAGGCTGGCTGCATCCACATGGCCCGCTCGCTCGCCAATGAGTGGAGGGACTTCGCCCGTGTCAACTCCATCTCTCCCGGATACATTGACACTGGTCTGTCCGACTTCGTTCCCCAGGACATCCAGAAGCTTTGGCACTCTATGATCCCCATGGGTCGTGACGCTAAGGCTAAGGAGCTCAAGGGTGCCTACGTCTACTTCGCATCTGACGCTTCCTCATACTGCACTGTGAGTTTCCACATTCGTACCTCACTGCCAGCATTCACTAATGTGCTCAGGGCTCCGATCTCCTCATTGACGGTGGCTACTGCGCCAGGTAAACGTGTCGCCCCACCAATAGAGATTGGGTTCGATCGCGGTACGATACAAACGACGGGTCCTCTTGGAATAACGATACCTTCCTTGTACCTAGTAACGTAATATGAACAAAGCTGCAAGAGGCTTATGAACACACTTCATGCTCCACAACTTGACAACATTTCTCGCCTTTGACAGATTGCATCGTGATCACTCACTGAAGCACTTTCAGGCACTGCTTCGATCTCAACCGATGGTGACCGGGATGAAGCTTCTAAAGAGCCCCACGCAGCGGAGCGCCGCCAGCCTCGCCGATCGACACCAACCCCGCACCTGACTCGCTTGTCGAGCTTCCAACGGGCCGCGGCAACTCCATAGCTGCTCTGCGACCGACAGCTGCTTATCCCTCGAATGCTTACTGCGACCATGGCTGACCACCTCCACGCTCACACATCATGTCCTTCCCTCCGGCGAAGCCTGCACTCGCGCCCACCGTGAAGCAGCCCAACAAAAAGGAAACATTCGGCAACCTCGGCCCCTGGGCTGAGCCATCTTGGTACTCCTCGCTCGCGTCGCCGTACTACAACGATTCCCACAAGCGCCTACGGAACGCGCTGCGATCATACATCGACGAAAATGTCAAGCCATACATGCTAGAGTGGGAGGAGAAAGGCGAGGCGCCAGCGGAAGAGCGCAAGAAATGGGCTCGTACTGGCTTTGCGTTCGGCGATGTGCCTGAGCCGTATAGACCTAAGGATGTTCCTGGACCCGCTGGCATACCGGTGGGGGAGATGGACGTCTTTCATCTGCTAGTTTCGACGGATGAAAGCAGCCGCATCGAAGGCGGTGTTGGCACCGCCCTCGGTGGTGGAAGCGTGATTGGCGTGCCGCCTATTGTGCATCATGGTACAGAGGACCAGAAGCGCAAATGGTTGCCAGGGCTGTTCAGCTGGGAGACCAGCTTCTGTCTGGGTATAACAGAGCCGAGCGGTGGTGTAAGCATCTTTAGTTGCCGCTCTCCCCGTTTACTAACATCCGTTAGTCTGATGTTGCAAACCTACAAACGATCGCGAAGAAGACTCCGGACGGCAAACACTACGTCGTGAACGGGTACAAGAAGTGGATCACGGGCATGCCCACCGCGACGCACATGACGACTGCCGTACGAACGGGGGGTCCAGGCATGGGCGGCATTTCGGTCATCGTCATTCCCGTCAATTCGAAGGGATTCACATGGCGACGCATACCAAACAGTGGACAGAACGGCGGCGGCGCCAGCTTCGTCGAGATGGACGATGTCCTTGTTCCGGTTGAAAACCTCCTCGGCAAGGAAAATGAAGGTTTCCGGATCATCATGACGAACTTCAACAAGGAGCGCTTCATCATGTCGATTGGCTGCAACCGCAAGGCTCGTACCTGTCTGTCTGAGTCATTCGAATATGCCAACAAGCGGCATACATTTGGCAAGCCATTGATCTCGAACCAGATCATCAGCCACAAGCTTGCTACAATCGGACGATATGTGGAGAGCCATTGGGCCTGGCTCGAGCAGCTAGCATACCACATTCAACAGTCTCCATTAGGCTGGCAAGATCCGGAGATCGCTGGGCAGATTGCGCTGACCAAGGTGCATGGTGGTCGCATTTTGGAGATGGCGAACCGCGAGGCACAACAGATCTTTGGTGGAGCTGGATATCAGAAGGGCGGGCCCGGTGCCATTGTCGAGCAAATGAGTCGCGATCTCAGGATGATGGTGCGTCTACTGGATATTCCAAACATCGATGGTGTCGCTAATATCATTATAGGTCGTTGGAGGTGGCAGCGAAGAAATCATTGCAGACTTAGCTGTCCGACAGGAAACTGCTCTAGCCAAGAGAAGGGGCTGGAAGCTGTGAATGTACGGACTGTCGCAGCTCACGTCATCGTATGCTTGCCTGTTGCCCGCGCAACTATTAAGGATCTGCACATGTGCGGCGGCCGTCGCTGCGCGTAAACATGCCCACCCCTGTGCGCCTTCCTTGTATGATTATACCTAGCGTGCGGAGTAACTCCAATTGAGGCACCTTGCATAGGCAATATACTAATCCATGTCGACACATCACATCTCCCCACCTTTCTTCGTTCTGGTGTGACTTCCAGAGTTGATGCAGCCACAATACGAGCTTTGACGTTACACCGCAGCCCGCCCCGCCAGGCATGCAATTGTATATCAGCGTTCAGCCTCGCCTTGAAAGCGAATCAGGCTGACCACTTCAACTACGAAGGAAAACGGAGAAAATGACTCCGTGTTGGCCTGCGCGGCTGTTGTTGGCCACAGCAAGTCTGGTCAACCTTCCCATCATCACTGCTTTCGACATTTCGACTACTACCATCGCATCATGGAAAGTAGCTTCCACAAAGGATGTCGGCATCAATACTGCAAAGCTCTCTGCGCCGGATCTGAACACTTCGTCATGGTACACCGTCGGTTCGAAAAGCACGCTCATGGCTACTCTGATCGAAAATGGCATCTATAACGAGGCTTCGCTTTTCTTCTCAGACGGCCTTCAGGATGTCGACATTGCACAATTCCAGATTCCGTGGCTCTACCGTACAGAGTTCGAGGCACTGGGCAACAACGACACCTTCGCACAGCTGATCACTAATGGTATTTCCTCAAGAGCGGACATCTTCCTCAACCGACAATATCTTGGAGGGACAACTGGCGCATATGCAGGATCCGAAATTGACATCACGTCCAAGCTGCAGGCCGGGAAGAACGTACTTTTGGTGAAGGTGTATCCCACGGATTACAACCGTGACTTTGCGCTTGGCTTTGTGGACTGGAACCCCTACCCACCAGACAACGGAACTGGTATCTGGCGCGATGTTCAAATCAAAAAGAGCGGACAGATCACTATCTGGAAGCCACGTGTACGAACGACTTTGAAGGGCGATGTGGACTTCACAGTCAACGTCAAGAATATGGGCGATACGAAAGTTCAGGGCAGAGTCCAGTGTGCTGTAATGGACCCGAATGGTAAAGAAATTGGAACACCGCGAACAACCTTTCAGACAGAGGGTGGGAAGTCTGATTTGGTGGCCCTTCACCTCAAGGTTGACAGCCCGAAGATCTGGTACCCTTCACAGTGGGGCGACCAGCCACTCTACAGCGTACAATGTACTGCGACAAACAACAGTAACTCCAACGTTGCAGCGGCGTATGACCAGACACTAAGAACGAAGTTTGGTATACGTACGGTGACTTCACATCTCAATTCTCAAAACGATACGGCATTCGCAGTCAACAATCAACCTTTCCAGGTCATCGGTGCCGGGTACACTTCTGATATTTTCATGCGCTTCGACATCGAGAAGCTGCGCGCGCAGTTCAAGTACGTTTTAGATATGGGTCTAAACACAGTTCGTCTCGAAGGCAAACAAGAGCATCCGGAGTTGTACGATCTTGCAGATGAAATGGGCATTATGGTTCTACCAGGATGGGAGTGCTGCGATAAGTGGGAAGCCTGGACCTACAATGAGGAGAAGAGCGGCGAGGAGTGGGATGACGAAGACTACGAGACTGCTGCCAAGTCTATGGCACACGAAGCAAGTATGATGCAGAATCATCCTAGCGTGCTTGGATTCCTTGTGGGAAGCGACTACTGGCCTGACAACAGAGCGACTGATTTGTACGTCAATACTCTCAGGGGCTACAATTGGACCACTCCAATCATAGCATCTGCTTCTCAGAACGGGTACCCAGAACGACTCGGCAACGGGGGCATGAAGATGACAGGTCCGTATGATTGGGTTCCTCCGAACTACTGGTACGATACGGATAACGGCAACGATTCGCATCTCGGTGCAGCGTTTGGGTTTGGATCTGAGCTTGGTGCTGGAGTAGGCACTCCAGAGCAAGGCAGTCTGAGCAAGTTCCTCAGTGCCTCTGAACTCGATGATCTTTGGCAGAGACCCGACAAAGGTCTCTATCACATGAGCACCAATGTTTCGTCCTTCTACACGCGCTCCATCTATAATGAAGCACTCTCCAAGCGCTACGGGATACCGACAAGTCTTGATGACTACATTCTCAAAGCCCAAATGGCAGACTACGAAGCCGCACGCGCCCAGTCTGAAGCCTACCTCTCGCGTTGGAAAGCCGAGCGTCCTGCCACAGGGATGATCTACTGGATGCTGAATAACGCATGGCCAAGCTTACACTGGAACCTCTTCGATTACTACCTGCATCCTGGCGGCAGCTACTTCGGCACCAAAGCAGCCCTCGGCAACCCCGAGACCGCCGTCTTTGACTACCACTCCCAAGATGTGTACTACAGCAGTCGTGCCCTCTCCGCCACCACCTCCGAACTCCGCCGTCTGTCTATTGAAATCATCGACATCGCTGGCAACACCATCTTCCAAGATCTGAACAAAACGTACGCCAACTTGACCGCAGAGCCAAATACAAGCAATCTCATTACGCATGTCTCCGCCCTGGACAACATCACTTCCGTCGTCCTGCTGCGCTTGACCCTCACATCTCCAGAGCAGTCAGATCCACTGAGCCAGAACACCTATTGGCTTGCTCCTCGAACGGACGTACTGGACTGGGCCAACTCGACTTGGTACCACACACCCGTGTCTTCCTTCTCGGACTTCACCGCTTTGTCCAGCATGGATGAGGCAAAGATCGTGGTGAGAGGCAAGGGGAAGAGTGTTCAGATCGAGAATACGAGTGATGTGCCGGCCGTCTTTCTCAGGCTCAATCTTGTGGATCAATTGGGACGAGATGTTGTTCCTGTACTGTGGGAGACGAATTACATCTCCCTTTGGCCGAGGGAAAGCTACGACATCGCTGTTGATGCGGGCACTGCATGGGACGTGAACGATTTAAGGGTCATGATTGACGGGAGCAATGTGAAGAAGAGGACAGTGAGGTTGAATGGGGGAACGCAGGTATTGCCTGGGGATGAATTTAGGGCGCAGTGAGGGGCTCAGAGCACCGGGACCTTTAAATGATCCACAGCTTGGGTCGAAGTCATGTTACTGTTGAGTCTCTCGATGTGTTGTATATCATATCATCTTAATGTGCGCTCGTCTGCAGTATCGTTACAGTGTGTAGAAAGCCTCCTAGCTTGGGCGATTCTCAGCCTTGCCCTTGCTCCGCGTTACCTCGTCCTCGTCCTCGTCCCCTCCCTCGCCCAGGCGCACTGCCCCGGCTTCGACGGCCGGGTGTGCCGCCCCTACTACGTTGACTAGGTGCGCCTCTCGATGCACCTTGTAACACGTCCTGACGTAGTCCTGATCGCAATGCAGCGTCGATGCTTCCAAAGTCTGGAGAACTTGATGGTTGTGTGCTTGACGACTTTGCGCTGGGAGCGCCCCTTGGTGCATCTTGTGATGCGTCGTGACGCGGCCCTGGCTGTGGTCCAGCCTTGAGACGCCCGTGATTCGTATCGGTCGTTGGACGTGTGCGTCGTTGATACGTGTGCGACCCGCCGCCACGGACCTGCAAGCCGCCGCGGTATGCATCGAGCCCACTCGTTCCTCTTCCGCCCCGGATGTCTCCCCTGGCCAAACGATTCTCTCGCGAAGCAGAGCGCTTCGGTTTGTTGTGCGCCAGCCAGTGCCTCTCAAAGAACTCTCTCTGTACGATCTTCCTCTTGTCTTGCATCTTGTGCACCACGAGTGGTCCCTTCGGATCCTCTCTGACCAGAATGACAGCCTTGGCGGGGCCCTCTTGCTGTCTACAGATATCCCGCAGCATGGTCAGCAAGCCGACTAATTTCCTCAGCGATTCCTGGTGTCTTTCTTCCCACTTCCTGATCCGCTCCGTAGCATCTTCTTTCTTAACATACAATACTTTCCCTGTTCCGGACTCGTAACGCCCCGTGTACAAATGCGTCGTCCGTCCAAACCATAGCTGGTCTTGGCAGGAGACATTCGACTGTCCCTCCTCGCGCGGGCGCTCGACCTGAGTCTTCAGCTCCAGGAGCTGGTTCCCCGGGACGTAGTGGCCCTTTTGCAACACTTTGAACGGTGCGCGGTAGATGAAGTTCGGGCGTTTCAAGAGGTCTGGCTCGATGGGAATCGATGGCACGATGGCTGCAGCTCCAGACTCGGGTTGTATGTCTGACGCCGTGTCGACGTAGGCGTCAGCCTCAAAGCGACACACGACGCGGAGAGGTCCCATGCGGTACCGGATGGCGCGGTAGTGCGATGATGCATCGGCCATGTCCGGAGTTGGGGTTGTGAAGTGCTTTTCGAAGTTGAAACCGTAGGATTTGCCGTCGCTTCGGCGCCAAAAACCATCTTCGCGCCGGACGATGATGAGTGTGTTGAAGATGAGATAGAGGTCTAGTCGAAATGGGCCCACGGTTTTACCCTGAACGACCTCGAGAAGTGTACGAAGATTGTTGCGGTCGGCGAGGATGTCGCTTTCCTTGAGGTTGAAACCTGGATTCGCGAGAGTCATGGCGTAGAACACAGCGGAGAAGGGGTCTGCGGGTTGGCGTACGTAGTTGTAGTCCGTGGGGTGGAAGCCTGCGTCTCCCGGGACATAATAAGGAATGTCTCGCGGAGTCCACTTTGTGGGTGCGCCAGGGACGTAGATCGTGTTGCTTCCGTCAACAGTGCTGGACCAGTTGTACGAACATATAATCTCTGGATCCTCATTCCATGTCACTTCCTGCTCGCAAGCAATGACATCAGGCGCCAGAATTTCTTGACACACGGGACCCCGCCATTTGGATAACACTACGTCTTTGCGTTCCTTCTTTCTTCTCTGGGCTGGTGTCAAGACCTTGGGCAGCGGTCTGGGAATATCCAGTTCCCCTTCCTCAGAGTCCGTTGCAATATCAACGTCATCATCGTCCAGATTCTCTACATCGTCGTCTTGGGCAATTTCGTCGATAGGGTCACCGTTTTTGGTCTGCGCATTACCAAGGCTGGTTGCGAACGTTGGGTTGATGAGACTGAGTAGACTTGTTTCCTCCTGTGTTCGTTGCCTTTTTGTGTTATGTTCGCTATATATCGCAAATACTCCGGGGCCACCCGCATGGCATGAATCTGAATCTATGTGTGGTGCTCAGACTCGAATGACCGAAGGCAGAGTGCAAGTCGTACTCATCTTTTGCAAATCTGCGACGAGCGCAATCTGCACACGCTTCCCGAACGGAATTCTGCTGCGCGCAGACAGAGGAGGCGGCCTTGCGGCTTCCAGCAGCGCCCGCCGTACGGCTTGCCTCAGCTTCCTCGCTTTTCTTAGAATGTTGGATAACTCTGGCTGAAAGAGAGGGTCAAACAAAGGAAGCTGGTCGCGATGGCCAGAGACGGGTAAGTGAGTTGCTGTGTGGCGGTGGACCAAAATGGCGCTGTCACCAGAATGAACGATGCTACCGGGAAGGATGGGTACGAGTGGGGCTCTATTTTGAGGTCGAGAGAATAGTTCCCGTTGGTGTACGTCGAACGCATTAATAAATGAAGGAGCCACGTGAATGGTCGAGGGCGATGGCGGAGGACAATTGCGACGCAGAAAGTGCTGATTTTAGCGCGTGCTGCTAATTGGCTGATGCGATGTGCCACATGCCTGTGCCACACATCGTGGTGAGCGCAGTCGACTCATTCAGATTGTTGACGATTTGTCGAAAGTAGATTCAGTAACCTCGAGGGTCTAGGTAAATGTACTGGTGACTAACATCGCGATGTATATTCGCCGAAAGCCGAAAGCGAGTGTAAGCGGCAAAGCGGCGGCAGCTTTCCCACACACGTCATTGCCACGAGGCGGATAAACATGCAACGAATGAAACCCTCATACAAACTTAACCTGCTAGGCAGCAGAGATTGGAAGCCAGTCTTCGTCAATGTTCGCTCGAGGAACACGTACTCAAAACCTCCGGCTATCGACTTTCACGCGTCACGTAGCACACGCTCGTCACGCTTCACGAACCAACATCAGAACCATGGCTTCCGGATCGAGAGTGCATCTCGATGCGTCTCAGCAGCCCCAGTACTTTGTCAAAGGCCTCAAAGCAGAAAGTGCAAAGAAAACAACCGACCTATTGCAGGTCAACCATGAGAAACACCATATCTTCTTCAATAAATCAGGCTTCCACAATCATATCGCACACCATCTCCTTACGCTGTTCGCACTTGGTGCAACACCACAAGAGATCCAACGAGGCTATGATATAAACGTGTCCTATCAACGGCCGCCTGAGCCACTGAGAGATTCGATCATCAAGGACATGCACCAGCCAGGCCGCTTTAACACCTATCTGGGGAAGGAGCAGTATTACCACGACTTCCTTGTCTTCTTTCAAAAGGAGATCGAGGAGAAGACCTGGCAGAAAGTACTTGAAGAGTACTTTTTCGCACGAGATGATCGAGCTGATGACCTCCTGGCTCGTCTGTTCGCTGGCTTCTTGCACCCAATCATTCACACTGGTTTTGGTATCGAGTTCCAGCAGCCTGCTATCATAGCTGAAGGGTTGGCACAAGCATGCGTGCATGATAAGTGGATGAAGCCTTTGTTCCGTGGTCTCGAGGAGGCTGCTGAGAAGAACAGAGGCAAGAGTTATGGGAAGACAATCGTCCAGTTACTTGAAGAAGTGAAGAAGGATGATGAGGTAAGTAATGCTGCGCATTGGGGAGATGGAAATAAGATACGTGACGGCATTATGAAGAGGGCACAAGAAAAGATGATTATGATTGCGAGCCAGTACACAATCCGCGAGGATGACGATCTGGAAGAGAAGACAGCCGAGATGATGAACGCCGCAGGTAAGCACGACACGCTCCTTGTCACCATATTACTGTCCTAACAGCCTACTCAGTGTACTTCACTGCTGCAGCTCAACGCCCACCTCACCAAGTCAAGTTCGACTTCTACTATATGCATTGCGTCACCTCTTCCATCTTCTTCTTCAACTTTCTCTCGTCCGCCAATGACTTCCTCACTCTCGCAACCAGGCGCCGCCTCCTCGAATGGAAGGTGCGGAACGACATCGTCATGTACGCGTCACGCCACTCGCCCCCTCTACTTCTTTCCGAGATCACAGACTACGAGCCAAAAGCCGACTCGGACTGGGACAAGATCATCTCGAGGGTGAACAAATTAGAAGACGACGGTCACGCAAGCAAAGTCATCAGAGCTCTAGCCAACGGCCAGATCTCATGTCAGCCGTACGAAGATAAGCCTGGCTTCGTCATCAAGGGTGATGCGTGGAGGAAGATAGGACACATGGCCATTGACTCTGTGGAGGCGGGTGAGCCACATTGGACTAGGAGCTGTGGGTTTGATCAGGCGTGGGCGGATGTGCCGCTGAGGGATGGGGCGAAGCTGTAAGTTTGCTCGAGGACGGGGCAAATGAGGGGGTTGGGAGCTAGGTCGCGTGGACGCTGGAAGCGTGGCGAGGGAAACGGTCGACTTGTGGTGAGCTGTACCATATGCAAGGCACAGCATGCAGTAGTTCCACAGGTGAAGTGGCGCATCAAGCTATCGATATGCGATGCAACGGATAAGCTGATTGCCTTCATGTCGGCAGCTCTATTGAGGTGGCTGATGTTGTACGGCGTCATGTCGACCTTCTTACTTTGTCAATGTCGAGGCAGTGGCATGTATTTCCGTACCGTGGCTCGCTTTGTGAGACAGCGAGAAGGGCGCCCACCAGCCCATACCCGTTGAACCTCTGCCGTATTACTTGAGAGCGTGCCGCACATGTGCAGGCCACTGCTTTGGGTCTCAGCTCCTGGTCAGACCTGAGGCAAACTTGTGTCAACTATCTTTTTCCTCGACTTTCAGTACACCGCCCATTTTGCACGACAGTGTGTAGTCGTGAGTCTGGGGTCCCATTGGGATTTTGGGAACACTGAGCTTCTCGTATTGACGAGGAACCCAAGTCGCACTGCGTATTGAATTTGCATGCGAAGCTTTCTCCACCTCTCTAGATAACCAATCAAATCGTGTCAGTACCTGAGCGGCGCCAGGATTCAAATGCAGGTCCGTTGTGCATGAAGAGTGGATCCTGCGGGCGGCTGAAAGTAAATTAAATCGCGCTGCTGGAGCATTTGACAAGGAGAACAGGGGCAATGCTAACGATTGGATACTCCTTTTGGCTGTTTCTTGCTGTTTCCTGCTTTGACGAGACGTGTGCTGCGTTGCAGCACTTCCAGAACAGTGATTTGTGCCGAGCCGGAGCTGAGCCTTGAAGGCGTCGAGTACGAGGCCAATCACTGCCGATCTTCGCTATACCTCCACACCAGAGGTGGCGGGTACAGGCCCTGGACCCTTACATCGTCTGCTCCTATCTCAGGAGGCGGCGGTAAGCCTATCGATAAGTTTGCTAACCGTCCGGCGGCTGAAACGGGTGCTGGACGTTTGCCATGCCAGCGGCTAACACTGCAGCCTGCGGTGCACGAGGCCAAAAGCTCAAAATCGATGTTTCGCAGGACGCAGCGCTTGATCATATCGCACGGGCAGCGCCGCGCTGCCGCGTCGTCAGGCCCTCTTGGAGAATTTCGGCACAATCTCTTTAATGACGGACGGTTGGTTACGTATGACTGGGGGCGCTGTCTCAATCAGGCGGGAGGGCACATTGCTCGCCAGCTTGTCGAACAATGTGTGGCAAACGGTGAGCAGTGCAACAGCAACAATAGCATCAACAACAGCGTGATGCATGTTGGCATGGTGCTCAGGCACGGGAATACGATCTTGATGGCCTCTCGGCGCCATAACCGAGCTGCAATTGCGATGCGCCGTAAAAGCGGAGCCGATGACGCTCGCCGTTCCTGCGACTAGTATTTCGAGCTGTTGGAGATTGCGATGCGGCATACCCCAAGTCGGCTGCCGGCTTCCATGGCCTTGTGCAACAGCCGGCCGAGTGCGCGGGTCAGAAACTGACAGCAGCTGGAAATGAGATTGCTGAGGGACGCGCTGGGTTGTGAGAGCGCGACTGGTGAAGCGCAGCGGTGCCTGAGGGTTGGATAACCTCAACGCCTCCGCAGATTGCGGCGCACCGCTATACTGAAGTCCGACTGGCTTGCAAGGCTGCACGCGTGCTACCGTCCCTGATTCACTGCAGCGAACCGGGCCTCCCTTACTGACATGTTTCAGCTTACTCTAAATGCGCTAGCGTCCAGCAAGCATAGCGCCCCTAGCCAACAGGACCACTCCCACCAGCGGGGCTTTCTAGGGTTTCACGTCCCTGATCTGAGCATTCCTTCATTTCTCATAGAAAACACCCCATAGCCCTGGTGGGATCCGTTCGTTTCCCCTCTCTCCCCTTCCTTCTTTTGTTCGCCCTTGCGGCTCGTCATTCTTTTGCCTTTGGCTACTGTCGCTCCTTTGCAACACCCACACTCGCTATCGATACCATCGACTCTCCTTCCTGTGCATACCAATTCGGGACCAGGCAACAGATAGGAAGTCCCGGCGGCTGAGGAAAGGATTCATTCATTCATTCATTTTCCGTCACTACCGCACGTCTGCCAAGAGTATCCTTCACTGGACCGCCAATTGATATTCGTTCTTCATACTCGAACAGTGAAAGGAACAAACGCTTTTGGCGAGCACAAAGGAACCGCCCTCAAAACTACAATTCAAGGACCGCACTTCCTCGACTCAACTCCTGATATCGCCAATCGCACGCATCAGCCATGAAGTCTACGACTACCTTCTCTGTCGCTGCGGCCCTCCTCTCTGGATCCGCAGAGGCTTTCTGGCGCATGCCCTGCCACTCTAGGACTGCGTTCCTCCGTCTTGATCCCATTGTTGACCCGGGTGTCGCCTCCTCTCACGGACACGTTATCCACGGCGGTAGCAGTAAGTAACTACGACCCACAATTCTGTTCCGGCCCACTGCAAGAGCGGGACTGCTGTTATGGGGTTGCGCGTGAGCGCATAACTCCAGGCATCCCTGACTTTTGGTTCATGTGGGAGGTACCTGAAGCATATGCTAACATGATGAACAGACTTTGGTGAATCGACCACCTACAGCGACCTGCGCGAGTCGAACTGCTCATCTTGCCAGTTCCCTGATGACAAGTCCGCTTACTGGTATGACTGCCACTCCTGAATCGTACATGTCCCTACTAACACTGTGTAGGACACCTTCCCTTCACTTTGTCCACACTGGTGGCAAGACTGAAGTCGTTCCACAGATCGGAGGTATGCTCGCATACTACCTCCTCCTCGGTGACGACATCCAGCCCTTCCCCGAGGGTTTCGAGGTCCTCGCCGGTGACAGTCGCATGCGCAACTTCTCTGGCCCCGTCCCCGACCCGCCAACCTCTTCCTGGGGCGCCGAGGACATGACCCAGGAGTCGCTCATGCAGAAGTCACTTGGCTTCAACTGCCTCAACTACGACCGCGCGCCTGAGGGCTCTCGCTACCGCCACTTCATGCCCGACAAGGACTTCCTCGACGCCAACTGCGCCAACGGTATCCGCGCCGAGATCTTCTTTCCCTCGTGCTGGAACGGCAAGGACGTCAAGTCCGACGACCACAAGTCGCACATGGCATACCCCAACCTGATCGACGGCGGCAAGTGCCCCGAGGGCTACAAGACACGTCTCCCCTCCCTCTTCTACGAGACCATCTGGAACACCTACGCCTTCAAGGGCAAGTCCGGACAATTCGTCTGGTCGAACGGCGACCCCACCGGCTACGGCTACCACGCTGACTTTATCAACGGCTGGAACACTAACACCCTTCGCGCTGCCGTGAACGACTGCACCAACCCCTCTGGCCGCGTCGAGGACTGCCAGCACTTCACAAACCTGCAGACTGAGGCCGAGCAGGGCGAGTGCAAGATCGAAGACATCCCCACGGCACTCCTCAACGATGACTGCGGCGGCCCCTCGGACGGCCTCTGCGGTAACGTTCCCGTTCAGTACGGCCCCGAGTACGCTTCTGCCCTGCAGCCTGGCGCAACCGACAAGCCCACCGGCGGCGTCAGCATCACCTCGATCGCGCCGGTGCCCACACAGAGCTACGCCCCAGCTCGCTCCAAGAACAGCTACGGTATCAGCGTGTACAACGTGAAGACCACTTCTGTCGCCGGCCCTTACAACACCGACTCTCTCGAGGTCGCCAAACCTAGCAAGGCTGCTGCGAACGACGAGGCCCCCGCTGCGCCTGCCATCACGCCCAGCCCCAGCCTTGACGATGCCGCGCCCGAGGGCAGCATCATCAGCACCAAGATCTACACCGAGGGCGGTGTCGTTTACGAGGTTGCCATCGAGGAGGTGGTTATCACCACCACGGTGGATTCTGCCTACCGCAGGAGGCACGTTCACGCGCACCGTCGCCGTGCCATCAACTAAGCTCACACATGTTCAAGCGTGTGATTTGTGTCCGATATTCTTATCATGATGTGGCATGGCTGGCGTTGCAAAACTTCCTCTTCAGCGAGCTCGCGACGCATTGCATTGCATAGCATTCTGCGTGAAGCATTGCATTCAGCTCGAGACCTCGATCCTCCCCAGGTGTGCATGTCGAGCGGGACGGTGTGAGTTTGGTACATAGCGCAGACTTGATTTTGTGGCTTTTTCCTTGATGATTCCCTTCGCGTTGCTTTGGCTCTGCTGTGGAAGGCTGTGCCGGATACGCACGTGCTTGCTTTACACTTACTACTCGATAGAAAGAAAGGGATGGTATTTGAACAAGCACCTGCTTGTCATTACTATCCGCTGTATTTTGTTATGATATCCAATTCACGATGAGCATTCACGTTTCCGTTGAGGTGTCTGGAATTGATGTTCCGTTGTGTTCAGCGTGATGCCATCCGATGAGTTTGATACTTTACATCTCAAGATGCCAGCATCCTTGTACTTCGAGTACTCTGTGACAAGGCATATGAGACAATTATCTGGAAAATCCGGGCTCTGTACCGCGAGGAATTAGTGCATTCATCGAGTTTCCACTTGTACGTACAGTAAGATAATCGTGAACGTATGATGTCTGTGTCGACTAACGTCTGCTCGGCACTCTTGACATCGGCTTGCACTGACACATAAGGTTTCGCGCTGATGGCCCACTCAATTTAGTCGTGGAAGAGTGAAGTTGAGACTCGCACCAATCAACATTTACAGATAAGTCTTCCTTTACGAGCGTGAAATTGAATTTCTCGGATCTCAAGGTCGCGGTGTGTGAAATTGTCGTGGTCGTAAGAGAAGATCGCATGATGAAGTAGGCCCGCCGGTCTCGAGTCATGTCTGGTCAAGTCCTTGAGATACTGACTGGGATGGTTCCCAATCCGGACAGCTCGGGTGCTGATTGTAAGTTTTCTGTAGATCTAGAGGCCACTGCAGCTGAGAGCTATCGAAATGGACTTTGAAGCCTTTGATATCTTTGATATTCCTGATCGTGTTCTGCATATGAGTCTCCCATAACACC
This sequence comes from Phoma herbarum, assembly GCA_001599375.1. Lineage (NCBI taxonomy): Eukaryota > Fungi > Ascomycota > Dothideomycetes > Pleosporales > Didymellaceae > Phoma > Phoma herbarum. Next base: position 861,814 of record BCGR01000016.1, on the reverse strand, counting down.
ATGCTATATGTAAATGCCCACGCTATGCTATTATGACCCAGTCGTCATCAGAAGATCCGTCCTCCTCTCCCCGCGACGAGTCTGTTGCGGAGTCAGAAGGATCGCTCTTGTCGTCGTCAAGCTGCTGGCACTGCCTTGTGCTTCGACTCACTTTCGCAATTGCAGTTTGCCCATGGGCCGGCCTGATTCTTGTATCGAAGCGAGTGCCGTATTGCCCTCAGAACGAGGTGTCACTTCCTCTCCAAAAGCGTCATAGATGTTCTCAGAAGGTGCTGAGTTCTTCTAGTACTTCTTCGCCTCCATGCCCTCAGGCGGTTCGGGAACAACAGTCTTGCTGCCCACGTTGCTCCAATCTGTGCTCAGAACTGTGCCGCCGCTCTCTTGGTAGGATTTCATCATAGCCCGCTGCTGCTCCGGTGTTGCACCGCTGTAAAGCTTCTTGAAGAAGTGATTGGTTTCGTCGCCTTCAATCTCGTCTTTCTCATCAAGGTCCTCCGCGGCGAGCTTGTCCCAGTTCTTGGCACCGGATTTGGACGATGTGGGGTAGGCAGGAGCAGAGTCCTGCACTGACTTGCCAGTAAGAATGTGCTGGGGGATGGCCGACTGGGAGCCCTCCGTGCCTTCCACTTGACGGTTTCCCTCGAGTGCCTTCCACTTCACGCCCTGCGATACCTTCTTCATGGTGATCTCGACCTTGTTTGGTGTGACGCGGAATGTCGATGCAACAGGGTCAATCGGCGCATAGAGAGGGTCGATATCGAAGTGATACTCTGCAGCAGAACCCTCAACAGGAAAAGAGACGGACAGCGAGTCCTTGTCGAAATCGACCGTAACGCTGTCCTTTGGCGCGCCCTTTGCCAGGATATTAACCGTGACTGTGTCATTGCTCTGGTACCAATCGTCCTTGATCTTGTTGGCAGGTGTAGGCACGACAGGTTTGGGAGCTGCCGCAGGAGCTGTCTCTATCTTTTTGGCAGCAGCCGTGACTTGTGATGCGCTGGGAGCCTCTACTTCTGGGACATCCTTCGCTGTGACTTTCCTCTTCTCATCTTCTTCGGGAATCTCTTGTAACTTTTTCGCGACCTTCGAGGTCCAGATCGGCAGCGTCTTCTCTTTCTCATCAAGCTTCTTGACAATTTCCAGGATGTAATCGGCATCGGCGTATCGTTCGAGAAAGTACAGCTGCTGGGCGCGGCGGAATTGGGCGTCTTTGATGAGCTCTCGAGTGGCGCGCTTGTGGGCGAGGACAACGGCGATTTCGGAGTCAGCGAGTGCTTCGGCGTACTTTTTGACACGCTGATAAGCTGTAGCGCGGCCAATATAGTATTTCACGGCAGCTGGATTTGACTTGATCGCGTCGGTGAAGTGCTGAATAGCTTCGTCATAATTGCTGGCGCTGAGCGCAGCTTCGCCTTTTCGAGCGGCGTCCATGGCGGGGTAGATGTAGTGCTGTAGCAGGCGTTGGTGGAAATTGTTGTAGATAACGATAGAAGAGCAAGCAGGCAACGAGATCCGGAGGCTATATAACAGCCTGGAAATATTCGAGGGCTATGTTATTTGGTACAGCGAAAGGCAACCGTGGAAAGCTCTCGATGCCTGCGATCCGGGGGTCCACACGCTAGTTCCCTTTTTGGATAGCGCGGCTTCATCCTACAGATTCGTGACTGCCTCCATCACCATCTATCATGACTTGACATGATCGTACAGACGAGATAGTAAGCTCTTCAGCCTCGTCTAGGCTACAGGCCCTCATCAGGCCCGAAAGATCATCACGTTGCGTTCCCGCATTGAGGCTGACAGCCAACACCGACAACTGCGCCGCAGTTAGGTGCCCGAAAATAATTCCATCGACGAACCACGGCTCTTTGTCAAGCGCCACCAAAATAAAACCCCAGACAGGTGTATTCGGGGATCACCTTGACGCCCGGGAGTACCCTGAACGGCTGTCCCAACTGCTCATGACCGACAGTGCGGGAGCTGTGGTACCCACGAGGCACAGCAAATGAAACGCATAAAAGGATTGAGATTAACAAAGATCAAGGACGAAAGTCGTGAACGCTTACCTTTCCCGTACCAGCATCGCAACGACGTGCCCTGCAGACATGCTGAACTTCCTCCTTGCCGCAACCCCGCTTCTGTCGAGCGCACAGCAGCTCCAGCAGCCACTCAGGGAACATCAACCTGAGCTGATATTTCCTCTGAAGGTAAGCCGTCAACGCCTGGAAGACTAGTCGCCATGCTGACATGCTCTGAGCTTAACAAAGAGAGAACCTACACTTTTGAGTCCGCCCTCGACGGTGTCAGATTGCTGTCCTCGAAGGCAGTTGCGGACATTGAGAGGTATAATGAAATCAATTCTCACCCACAAACGGTCTTGGTCAATGTACCACTCGATGCCTCCAAGGAAGGCAGCATGTTCCTCGGTACCGTCGCATCGACGAACGCTCGGTTGCAACAGGACTTTGAGTGGGTTGACACCTTGACGCCAGGTGAGCAAATGTCAATCACTCACGTTGGCATTCGCAAAGGCGCCATGGTCTCGAAGAACGCATACTCCGCACGCCTCGCCTTGGAGACGCCGTACATATCTCTTCCTAGCGAGATCTATGAAATTCTCATCCAGGCGACCAACCCAACGCCCCGCCACCACGGTGACGGATACGATGACGTTGTAGACTGCAGTGCTCTCGACAGGTATCCAGACCTAATCCTTTGCTTGGGACCCGAGATAGAAGAAGGAGGAGACAAGGAGAAGACTGAAGAGAGGGAACTTGTCATTACACCCGGGCAGTATGTTTTGGAGACGGAAGAAGGTCGATGCATACTGTTGGCACAGCGAGCGTACCGGCGAGGTCGTGAAGAAGTGGTCCTTGGGTGGGCTGCCGTAAGAGGACGGGGCCTGTTGCTCGACTGGGTCAACGAGAGGACCGGCTTTGGGAGATGATCTTCAAGCAATAGAGATATTCTAATTATGACAATATTCTAATTATGACTGCACCATCACACACATAGGTATTGTCTTCCCGTACACACTTTTAATCACTTAAGATGTTGCATCGAACTGTTGTCAGCACCCCTATGCAGCACGTGAAAGCTGATTAGGGGGCTCTGGGCGCTCAAGTGAGGGCGGGCCGTCGTGTTTCAGGCTGCCGAACATTCTTCGCAGACCTCACCTGCACAAAACACAAGCTTCTTCCTCCCTTCCAAGGTTGTGTAATAATTGACGACACGAGATGCGGCGGATACACGGCGCGCATGCGGGTCTCCGCAGCTTGCCGCGGCGCGGCTTGGGAGCTCGCCGCACACTTTGTCCAAGACGCGAGCAGCCCCCCAATAATCTGCCGACACCAGATAGCAACAGCGCGAAGTAAACCCCAAGACTTGCTCGTGTGCATCGGTCTACTGCAGTCGGTACCCGAGGGAGGTTACCTGCAGCTCTAACTTGCAGCTCTGTAAGTGTCGTCAGCGGTTGCCGGTCGCAATTGCTCGGCGTTGCTGTCATTTCCCGGCTGTTCTTGTCTTCGGACACCAAGCGCTGTTGTTGTTTCAGTCCCTTCGCCATCCCTGATCCTCACCCTCTCAGACCTGATTTCGCGCATTCATTCAACGAGGCTGTGCAGCAGCAGGGCGAACGCGCAATCGCCCACAAACAAGACTCTCGTCAAGAAGGCGTTGCTGTCACCTATTGGGAGGCTGCCCCTGACCAAGGCTGGGCGCATGCAAAGCGCGCCTCTCACCATTCATATCCCGGGCCTTGGCCGCTTGGCCTGTCATCCCGCTGCGCTTGCCTGCCACCCGCCAACACCACAGGACTTGGCTTAGAGCCCGCCAGGCAAGACGATGAGGGTTGGCAGTTCCACATGTAGGATTATGGGGGCTACCAAGACATTGGTGCTCCTGCTTCAAATAACTTCACTCTCGGTCACCGTTCCCTTTCTCTCAATGCCTTTTGTTTCACCGTCTTCAACCAAACCCGTTCCTCTGTAACAGTCACTCGTTAGACTCAATTGCGCCTTGTATAGCCTTTTAATTTCTCTTCTCTCTCTACGGTCAACATCATGAAGCTCATTCTCCTTTCCGCGCTCGGCGCGGCAGTCAGTCCAGTGTTCGCCAGCGTTGTCGCTCGCCAGAGCGGATCAAAGGGAAACCTGACCCCAGTCACCGTCAAGGGTAATGCTTTCTTCGCCGGCGATGAGCGTTTTTACGTGCGCGGTGTTGCCTACCAGCCAGGTTCGTCCTTCACAGCCCGACGTGGCAGTAATGCCCACATTAACACACCACAGGTGGTGCGGCTGATGCTAAGGACCCTCTCCTGGACATTGAGGGCTTGAAGCGCGATGTTGCTAACTTCAAGGATCTTGGAATCAACACCATCCGGATCTACACCATTGACAACTCCAAAAATCACGATGAGGGTATGAAAATTCTCGACGATGCTGGTATCTACCTGGCCCTCGATGCCAACACTCCCGACTACTCACTCAACCGTGAGACTAACGCTACTCTCCACCGCTCGTACAACGACGTCTACCTCCAGTCCGTTTTTGCAACGATCGAGGCGTTCCACAACTACAACAACCTTCTCCTGTTCTTCTCAGGAAACGAGGTCATCAACGAGCGTAACAACACCGGCGCTGCCACCTACATCAAGGCCGTCACCCGGGACATGAAGCGTTTCATTGGCAACAAGTCTCCCCGTACCATCCCTGTCGGTTACTCTGCCGCCGACGTCTCCGAGAACATTGAGCAGCAGGCTTTGTTCTTCAACTGCGGCTCTGATGACGAGCGCTCTGACTTCTTCGCTTTCAACGACTACTCCTGGTGCGATCCTTCTTCCTTCACCCAATCCGGCTGGGACAAGAAGGTCAAGCTCTACAGTGACTACAGCAAGCCTATCTTCCTCTCCGAGTACGGCTGCATCACCAACCGTCGTGACTGGGGTGAAGTTGCTGCTCTCTACTCTACAAACATGACCGGTGTCTACTCCGGTGGCCTTGCTTACGAGTACACTGTCGAGCCCAACGGTTACGGTCTTGTCGAGGTCAACTCGAATGGCGATATCGAGCCCAACGCGGACTTCGAGCGCCTGAAGAAAGCCTTCGCTGCCACTGACAACCCCACCGGTGCCGGCGGCTACCGCGAGAACGGCGAGGCTTCTGAGTGCCCCAGCGAGTCTGAGGACTGGGAGGTCAGCACCTCGGTCCTACCCGCTATGCCCAAGAACGCCGAGAAGTACATGTCCGGTGATGTTGGTACTGGTCCTGGTCTTGATGGAGACGGTTCCCACTTTGCGGGTGAACCCTCTGAGTCCACTGCTACTGCTGGTTCCGGACAGCCCACTCGCTCTGCTAGCCCAAGTGGCGGCAGCGGCAGCGGCTCCACTGGTGCTGCCGCCGGTATGGAGGTCCCTCTCAAGATGATGGGTGTCATTGGAGCTGGTGTCCTCTTCGGCGCTGCTCTGCTTTTCTAAATCGAGTAGGTGTCGTGAGGTGCCAGCAGAATGGATGGAAGGGAGCGGAAATACCCATAGCATAAGATAGAGGTGTGGTTTACTTTGTTGGAGTTCTTTTTCATTTGTGTCTATCCACGACATGTACTGAACAATTCTTATTATACATCACATAGTCAATCATTGCGCGGCGCAAATGCTACCCCTTCACCTGCTACGCTTAAGATTTGGTGTGGGCATCTGCGGGCGCTTGAGATGTGCTGGGCGGAATGGTTCATTGCTTGACAGGGCTTGCAGCCCCCAGGCGCTCTCGACTTGACACCGCGTGCAGTCTATTATTGGGAGGTTTTCCCATTCGCAAAGCCTCCTGTCAGAAGTTCCTTCTGCCAATCGCTAATCTCAGTTGTATCCGGATTTGTTCCTGCCCAGACAGCCAATCAGAGAGGGGTGGCGAAGATGCGGCGTGGAAAAGAGTGGAACGCCGATTTTTTGGCTGGACAACTGCACCAGGGCGACCTTGACGTCACTTTCGGCATCTCAGGCGCCGCCTACGAGGGCATCTAAGAATCTTCCCAAGTCGTTCTAGGCTGGACCCTCTTCCAAAGCTCTAGATCGCCCTACTGGTAAATTTCACCAGATCGGCCATCGCTCTGAGGCCATAAGAACGTTTCCGAGCCCAAAGACCGAATACAAAAAATCCCTTGGGTCGACACACCAAACTCCTGGCATCATACAATGGCAGCGCCGTTTCGCGAGCTGCGTCCAGCACCACTAGCAGTTGGGCAGGAATTAGCGTCATCTTCTGTAACGGCATCCAGGTCCAAGAATCGCGCCTCTCTGGCCTGCCAGCCTTGCAGAGAGAAGAGGCGAAAAGTATGTCTATGCTAACAACACCGTGATTGAGACGTATGACTGACGATTGATGTTGCTAGTGTTCGGGAGACCGCCCGGAATGCAAGGAGTGCAGTAGGAGGCTGCTCAGATGCCTCTATGAAGCCGCTCCGGGTCAGACTCGAATGGCTTCCATGAAGGAAAATCATGAACGCATGAAGACCGACCTTGACACTATGATGGAACTATACTGGTCTGTGATACTTCCCGTTCAGCCTTGTGCGACTTCGCTTGACGTCTAACAGGTACCTGCAAACTAAACCAAAGGAAGAAGTCGGCGATGCTCTTTCGGCTATACAATCCGGAGCGAATCCGAGCGAAGTCATGGAAGGTATCAAGAGCCGCATGTCCGCCGCTAGTGGAACCCCGAACTCGAGCACTGCTTCTCAAAGCAACACCCCATTCGAAACGCGGTCTACCTCTGATCAGCAGTCTTCCTATAGCAGCAGCCATGTCAGTCGTCAGTCTGCACAGAGCATTTCACCTTCGCGCAGCGATGGCTTGAGAATACAAACGCCCTCTGAGATGTCAACGGTTCCATCACCCACTGGGCCCACTGGTGCGGTCGGCGGGGTGGTGACGGAGTCTTCTCTCCAAAGAACCATCGATAGCTTAGGAAAAGGAGCCGTGGCCTTCTTCTCGTGCACGGGATGCATCTTCCATATTTATGACCAGGCCGAAGCGGAGAAGATGCTTATAGACATTCGCCCTCACCTTGAGAATTCAGGCAAGAGCTGGTTGGAGCTTGTGTTTCAAGGCTCGATTCCGGCCCATCTAAAGCCTGGACTCTGCTCGCTTTGCATCATGGCTGCTGTAGGGTTGCAGTACACGAAGAATCCTATCCCAGCCTTAGGCTTTCAATCATCTGGCGAAGACGGATCCTACGAATTCGTCAGCGTCTTCTACGAGAGCGCTCGGCACCTACTCGAATCTGTCATCGAGGTTAACGTCTTGGAGGCGATGAAGGTTTGCGCGGCCTTGTGCATCTTCAATACGATTGGACATGCTACAATTGCAATGGCGTATGCAGACATGGGCATCAACTTCGTGCTTAGTCTCGGTCCCAGTCTGCAATACCGTCCTAAATCCCTCGATGAGGATACTTGGATCAAATACAAGCGGGTCGCACGAACACTCGTGACGTTGCGTAGTTGGCTTATTGCGACACTTGGATACGTCCACAAAGAGAACGTCGCGTTGCAGACAGGCATCCAATGGCTTGTGGACGCTCAGGATCTCACTCCGAACGAGACTATCCAGCAGGAGCTCCACAAGGTCGTTCAAATTGAAGCCAATCTCCTTCGCACCATCGACAGGTAAGTGACGAACCAGTCCATCACGACACCGGAGAGCTGACGAATTGCTAGCTTCAGAGATATTTCGCCGGTGCTGTTAAGCTCGACACGAAGGGACCTTGCGCGATGGCACAAGGAGCTACCGGCCTGGATGCATCTCAGTTCCCTCATTAACCCTGCTGGATCTGTGGTGATATTTCGAAGGACAGTCTTTCTGGTGCATCTGTTCTATCTCTCAGCGAGTATACTTTTGGCTCGTCTCGCTCATGGTGCACAAAAGCTACCGCCTGCTGACGGAACGGCATTGCTCCCTCGGTACGACATTGCAGAGGTAAAAATTGCTGCCGGGGATGGTGTTCATGCTGCACGCACGGCTGCACGCATCCTTCAGCTGCAAATGGACGAGCAGGCTGTCTTCCAGAGATGCTGGAATTGCGAGTATGGTGCTCCCAACCCTGTTGCTGTGAAAGTATACGCTGATCTTATTGCAGATTTGCTGCCTTTATGTCTTGTCTTATACTCTTGCACAGTGCCGCACAGATGCAGCTGCACGATTACCCGCAATCGACATGGCGAAAAGAATTGGGCCATGCCCGCTCCTGCCTAAGCGTCCTTGAGTACTGCTCCAAAGCTGACAAAGTCGCCGAGAACTTCGCCGAAGTGACCAGCGGCTACTACAATGTCCTCGCCGCTCAGATCCAGAACACCGGCGATATTTCCGTCTGCGACCCTCCCGATAACTTCGAGTACCTCTTCTCCGTTCCTACATTGTCGCACCCTCAACTCCAGCAAATATCTCGCGACCTGCTCAAGCGCGTCAGCTGCCCGTTCGATGCTCCGTCGTCCAGCTTGCATGACGAAGCCACGCTCAGAGCTGGACTAGGCTCTCACATCACGCTCGCATTCAACAATAGCCCACCAAAAGAGCAGAAGTCATGGTCAGCGGTCGAGATGGCGCTGTCAGGCATGCCGACGGGGCAGTTCGTGGGTAGCTCGCAGCCGCACGGGTGGGATGTGTTCTTGAACTTGAACACCATGTGAGCATACAACGAATCATTGCAAGTTCGGAATGAAAGAAAAGACCGCGGCGTTACATGAAGCGGTACGTACGTACGGATCAAGGCGCTGTTGCAACGACTACCCACACTGAGGCGTGCCCGCGAAAGTGCTGAACTCTGACGGACCAAGTAGAAATGTGCAGGACGCAGCCGTCGGCTCGTAGAAATTGGACTCCCATCTTCTTCAAGTCCAGCTATGGAGGTGCAGGTCACTAGCCTACGCGAAGCCCGTCATGTCAAAAGACATCCCAGCTCGGATTATTTGCAAAGTCACTACGTTCGCGCGGAGTCCATAGATGCGAACCCGGTATTTGGTAGACTGACCAGTCTGTCCACGCCAGAGGGTTCGTCTCGCAAGACATGGCATATTCACGCAACGAGGTGGTCGATGGCCGGCCAGATGTTGAAGAGCCTTGCACCAAGCCGTGAACAACAACACTTCCAAAAGAACAGGCGCTCGGTCAGGATTTGACAAGAAAGTGCCGCAAATTCAGGTACGTCGGTGAAATTGCTTGGGTAAGGCTTTGGAGCTGTGGTTGAGGGACTTGATTGCGCACCTGTCGGCCGACTTTGCACCAGCACAGCATTGCAGTCACCTCCGATACTCCGAACCGCGTTGCGGTATCGGAAGACCCTTCGACTTCCAGGAGTGATTTTACCTTCTCAAGGAGATACAGTACACCCTCACAGAGTGTTGGGTGTTCCCACAGTGCAGCCTGAATTAGAACATGCGCAATGCAGCCTGTGATGACCAGGGCGCCGCAGTCCGGGCTGCGAACGCCTGCTTTGTGCTGAACAAAGACGGACGCAGATACTCAAGGTAGCATTGCGCTAGCGAAGCTTCTGCGCAACTGAAGTTGCAGCTGAGCATCGACTGTTGCCGTTCGTGTCAAAAGGCGGAATATAAGAAAGAAAGCCTGCGTAGCCCATGTCAGAGGGGTTTGGTGACTGTAACTAGCGTGGCTAAGAAGAATTCGAGAGAGCAAGTGCGCGTGAGGGTTGATGTCAGCATATGGTGTACGTTATCGAAGTCTGTGCTTATGTGCTAGCGGGATGGATTGAATGATGTGAAGTGCAACTTCGCGCTCGCCCCAGTGGAACGCAATTGCCTGCACCAAAGATGTGAGGTCACGCAAATCGACCAATCCGCCCATGTAATGTACCAAACCCAGCTCATCCAATCAATCCGCACATGCAGTGCACTCAGTGCATTTTGCCTATTGCGCGTGCTCGCAAATAGCGGGCTCTCCGATACTGAAGTCGTGAGCGCTGTGCCCATTAGTGGGCGAATAGCACATGCAGAAAGGCATACTAGGCTCAACGGAAAAGTGGAAAGAGATAGGAGAAAGACTGTGTCGCACTCGAATACCGAAGTGTCCCAAGGCGGCTCGTCTCACGGTAGGCGGCACATATCCATGCAACATGGCACAATGTTCGCAACAAGCCCGAATCCTCCGTGGGAGCGAAAGGGAGCGAAAGCTCGTTCCCAACGGCAGCCTACTGCCTCCCTCGCCACACTCTGGCAGAACTCCATGGCGGTGGACGGAAAGGATGCTGTTGATCGATTAATACTTGTAGCTATTATCGGGCAGGTCTATCCTTGGGTTGCTACTCACGACTCTCTTGGAACCTACTCCGGGGTTCGAGTCGAAGGCAGACAGGCCTATGAACGCTCAAAAAACAAATGAATAGAAGCCAGGAACCGTGCCCTGATACGATATAATTGCATTGCGCATGTCGACTGCAGCTCTATTGATGTTCCTAACAATGTCACCATTCACAGGCTCAGAGCCTATTTTTTCCCACTACTCCTTGCCAGACTTTTCAAGAACGAGTTCTTCACGCCCTTCACACCCTTCAATTCCTTGTTCCTACTCTTATTCGTCTCCAGATACGCCATATCCTGACCGCCAGAGTATTCGCTCAAGGCGCCCGCTGTCCTCCTCACACCACCCTTCTTCTTCTTGCCTACAGTGCTGGCGTAGTTGCTGCTGAACGCATCACCCTGGATATTCTCGACCTTGGCATCCTCATCCTTTGCGAGCAGAACATCCATGAGCAGCTCGCGGCGATCCTGGGGCGTGTTGAAGGCGATATTCTCGTGCTTTTCGATGCCCTCAAGGCGCGTGATGACTTTAAAGGCATAGCCTTGGTCTACAAGGAAAGCCTGTCGTTTGGATGAGTAGAACATCTCGTCTGTGTCTTTGGAGACAAGGGAGTAGAAGAAAGCGTTGAAGCCTTCGTCGTTTCGACGCTTGGCACGTAGAATACGGCCCAGGCGTTGCGCTTCCTGTCTGCGGGAGCCGTAATGCGAGGAAATCTGAATGAGACATGTGGCTTCGGGAAGATCGAGACTTGTGTCGCCAATCTTGGAGAGAAAGATGGTGTTGACGAGAGGATTGTGCTGGAAGTTTTCGAGAATGCGAAGACGCTCGTTCTGTGGTGTTGCGCCGTAAATGTACGCTTTGCCGAGCTTGCGAGAGTACTTCTCCAGGGCGTAGACGTTGTCGGAGAATACTATAATCTTGTCTCCTCGCGACTCGTGGTAGTCGATGAGGAATTGACATGCCTGGAATTTTCGTGGGTTCATGATCGACAGCAGTGCTCGCTTTTGCAAAGATGCTGGCTTGAGCCACTCCTGGTAGAACTCCGGCGTCATCTGGCACCAAACTTCGGCACATTGCACTCGGGCGATGTGACCTTGCTCTGACAGCTCCTGCCAGTTGGCTTCGTACAGTTTGGGGCCGACCAGGAAGTTAAGATCGTCGATCTTGTCATCCTCACGCAGAAGCGTAGCGGTGAGACCGAGCTTTGCGTGTGACGCGATTTGATATGTGACTTTCTTGAAGATATTGGCAGGCACAACGTGCACCTCATCAGCGATTAACAACCCCCATTCTCGTTCTCTGATAAAATTCATGACCTTCTCGGCATCGTGTGATCGCTTCTGAACGGTACTGATCATGGAGTATGTGCTAATGATGATACCAGCATTCCGAGGGAACACGGCTTTGCTTTCTGCGGTGAAGACAGCGATGTCTTCAGGGTTGATATTTGACCATTTGATGAATTCGGCTCGCCATTGGACGACACTCATGGCACTTGTACAGAGAACGATGACCGACTTCTTGACACCGCATGCTGCTGTGATACCAACAAGCGTCTTACCTGCGCCACAAGGCAAGACAATGATACCCGAACGTGCTCGAGAGTTTGAGAACATCTTACTCAGGGCCTTCTCCTGGTAGTAACGGATCTGGGCGTGGGGTTTCAGATCGATCTCGAGGTTGGGGTTCTTCATGTCGTTATTGAAGTCGTACTCTTCAGTGAGGGGAAGACCTATGGCTCGGCAGCGCTTTACAACCCGTTCCCTTTCATCACTCTTGATTTGGAATGAGTGTACCTGAGCTATTTCGTCATCATCATCGTCCTCTCGCAACGTTGCAATCATATCTGCGGGTGCTGGCTCTGCGCCAGATGCCTGTACGATTTGATTGGCTCCGGCAGCAAGCTTAGTACCCGGAATAGCCATTTGACCGATCTTGGGAGCAGCTTCCTTAATGAGGCCCTCAGTTTGATCTGCTCTGCACTCTGCAACGATAGGATCACGGAGAAGTTTGTTCAGGATGGTGGGGTCTTCACTCTCGATGAACGAAAGCGTCTTCTTCAAGACAATTTTGGCTTTGCCGAAAGCTGAGGTGGACTTCTCGACGAACTGGATGAGCGAGTCTGACAATGCCGTCTTCGAGTACTTATCGAGCTTATCGATGATCTCTTGACTTGAGTGGCCGACACTAACGGCGGCGAACAGACTGTGTGTGGTGAGTTGGTACTCGTGCATCTTCGAGACACGCGACTGAGGCTCCGCAATGTTGATCAAGAAGTCCTGTGCCTCATCGAACAGGGGGTGGAAGGATTCGATGATAATGCCACCTGTATCATTGACCCAGAGAGGGCGGTTCTGCTGGTCGGGCTTCAGAGGTGCGTGCGACTGATCAGATTTCTTGAACAGATGGGCAGCTGCATCTCTTGGTTGCGTTGCCCGCGCCCGTTTCGTCATGGCTTTGACATCGAACTGGTCCTTGAGAGTGTCGAACATCTCCTGATCACTCATGGGCCCGATATCCCCATCGTCGTAGGCATCCTCGGCCTCGGCCTCGGCCGCCGTCTGCAGCTTGCGTTTGGGCGGCATGCTGGCGGACCGCTGCGCGCTGTCGGCGCGTTGAATGTCGGTATTTACGCTATATACGGCGGTGCATACGAATACGGGGGAGTGGTGAATGAGCGCGCAGGCACGATCTGGGCGACGGCGGTGCTGTGGGCGAGGCAGGTGAGGGCTGAAGGTGAAGTGCACTGGTGGCGGAGGCGCCTGGGGATCTATCAATGAAACTAATTGTTACGTCAGCGAGGGCGTACCCTTCGCCATGTGGCGCAGCAGTCCAGGCTTCAACGCGATTGTAGGGTGTTCGAATCGAGGCACTATCGCAGAACTTGCATATGACCTCCATGACTCTGCGTCGCATAACCTCCATGACTCTGCATCGTCTGAGGGGACATGTTTGACGCGCGGACATGTGAGAGCTTGGCCGAACGGTGAGGCGGCGTTTGCCTTGTTTGCACACCGACGTCAATGTCCGGGATGCCTCCCTCAATCAATAGCACCAATACGACACAAACCACGCATGACCACGAGCCCATGAAGCCGTGACATGACTTCCAATGGGCGCGTCCGACTCCAAACTCACCTTCAAGCAGGGCATCTTCCGCCTGTCGGAGCCCAAGCAGATCCCCGCCGACGATGAATACTGGACCGGCTTCTGGGAGCTGCCCGAGAGCACAGAGGACGTCTTCTCGCTCTTTTCGCCCGCCGACATACGGCGCACGCGCGACAACAACCTCGCCAACCTCGAGACGCTGATCCTCGCCGTCACCTCGCGCCTCGTCGTCCTGCGCAACCACCCCTCCTTCCCTGACCCCGAGCTTGCGCCCGAACGCGACGCGCTCAACTGCATCCGGGTGCTCACGCGCCTGCTGCCGTTCGTGTACGAGGCCGACCACCTGGAGTCATGGGAGGACACCTTTTTCTGGGCCGAGCGGCGGAAGCGCAGTCGGCGCGGCCAGCTGCTGAAGAGCGAGGTCATCTTCGACGAGTCTGACCCGGACCCAACGCCAACCGAGGCTGAGCCCGAGTTCACAAAGGCCAAGCCTCTCGCAGAAGAGATCATAGACACGCTGATAGACCTGCTGTTCTTCTCCGAGTTCACGCTGCCCAAGGTGCCGGCGGGCAAGAACAAAGTCTCGTACGCGATATGGCAGAGCGGCGTGGGCTGCAACACACCCGTGGCCTCGACGAAGGAGTTCGAGAGCAACCGCACAGAGATACTGCGGCTGCTGCTCGCCTTCGCCAGCAAGTCCATGTACATGTCGGCTGGTATGTCAGCCCTGTGACTGGACAGCGCGGGGGAAAGCTGACACACTACAGCTATCTTGCCGGTGAAGGGCGTCAGAGCTATCACATATATGGCAACATGTCCGGAGAAGCAGGTTGTACTGTCAGTCCTCTGCTCGATGCTGAACACGGTGAGCTCAGTGCAACGTCCTATCTGCTCCTCACTAATTCCTGTAGACATTGAAGTACAACCCTGCGACATGGCGCGTACCATACGACCACGTAGTCTTCAAGGATCAACGGCAGATTTTGGTCACGTACTGCTTACAACTGCTTCTGGTACTGATACTGTACCCGATACCTGAAGCCGGCAACGGCCCTGCGCCGAAGAACTTCTTCAGGCATTTCCTTGGCCGTCTGCACCGCCCACAAGACTTCCAATTCCTTGTTGATGGCATGACAAGGATTCTGAACCAGCCGGTCAGTTGACCTTCACACGATGTTGCAGCCGAAGCTAACAATTTATAGCTTCAAGCGAACACATCATACCTGCCCGGCAGCCACAAGTCGCTGACTTGGGCGCCAGAGATGATTATGCTGTTCTGGGAAGCTTTGCAGTGCAACAAGCGTTTCCGCTCTTTCATCGTCGATACGGACAGAGCCCATGACTTTGTGGTGCTATTGCTGTACTACGCAATCGATCAGCGCAATGATCCGTCCAAGCAAGGACTGGTGCGCATGTGCGTCTTCGTGTTGCAGACTTTGAGCGTCGAGCCTCAATTCGGCAAGAGCTTAAACAAGGTCTTTGAGGGACAGGAGACACTACCTCCGAGCATCAGGATACCGAACTTCCACGGTACCTATGCCGACTATGTCATCACAGTAAGTTCGGCCGACGCGTACTTTGGCATCAGCTAACAATCGCAGTCCATCTACACATTACTCACAACTGGCAAGGGCAAGCTGGAGCCCATATATCCGGCTCTGCTGGCCATCTTGAACAACATAGCTGCCTATGTGCAGAACCTCGGACGCGCACCGAGCTCGAAACTGCTCCAGCTCTTCGCGTCTATGTCGTCACCCAGCTTTTTGTTGGCCAACGACAACAACCACACTCTTTTGCATTCCCTGCTTGAAGCTATCAATGCCATGGTCGAGCACCAGTACGAACGTGAGTGCCGGCCACTCCCAATCACTCCACGCAATCACTGACAGTCTTCAGATAACCCAAACTTGGTGTATGCGATTATACGGTCGAAGAAGAAATTCCAGGCACTACGAGACTTCACCCTTGAAAGTGGACAAGAGGAGATCGAGCGCCAGAATCAGCTGCGCAAAGAAGGCAATGGGGCAGACTTATCGAGGCAGACGTCCATTGACAGCCTGCGCAGTCCCACAGCTGCACGCACGCCGTCTTTGGGGAATGTTCCCGAAGAGAACAGTGCCTTTGCCATCGGCAGCGACGACGACGAAGATTCCGATGCTGGTGAGGCGAGCCCGCCGCCTCAGCCGAGGTCGCCAGTACAGTCACCGCCATCAGGCGGCTCGCGTGGTGCGTCGCGAAGTGCGTCGATAGCCTCCTCAATAGACGAGTCTGTGCCTCTCCAACTGCGAGGCATGTCTGAGAAAGCGCGAGGCAAGATGCCAGTGGGGCAACCCACGTTTTCGCGACAGAACAGCACGACGAGCCTGGCCAGTTTCAGTGCAACACCTAACCTGGGTGCGAACGAATTCTTCACGCCGTCGGTGACATGGGTACGCTCACCTTTTCCAGTAACTGGCATTGAGAATGCTAACATCTCACAGCTCGAATCCTGGCTTAGCGAGCTGCCACTTCATACCACACTCATGCTCATCCAGACTTTAAGTCCACTACTGGACTCTAACACCGACACGACTACGGCCCTCAACACCATCAAGTCCACTACCGTCCCTGGCATCGAGCCCTCGCCAATCCGCGTGCACCTCTTCGAATGGTCTACCCTATCACTAGGCTGGTACGAATCCCTGCTCTGGGGTTTCGTATTCGCAAGCGAGATGGTAGTCGCCAAGGGCACGGCAGGCGTATGGAACAATACCAGCATCCGCCTATTTAGGGTACAGCAGGGCGAGAGTCAAACGCCGAGTCTGATGGCACCGAGAGGAGCCGTGGACGCTGTCGGAAGCAACCTGGTGCAGAGAATTGGGAGTCTGAACTTGGGACGTGCGGTGCCAGGAGGTGCTGCGCCGGCGCCAGCAGGGAGAGGCGCGGGGAGCGGCGCGGGGAGCGGCGGCGCTCAGACAGGTGTAAGAGACGTGTAGTAGGCTGTCGCTCACTGGCCTATCTCCACGGCGGACGGCTGGAGAGAGATACTCACGGAGGTGACAACAGTTCGGCCTCGCCTATTGAAATGCCTCGAAGTCACTCAGTATCTTCATCCTGCACGCGCTGATTGGTGTGCCTGGACCAGGTCTCGCTTCCTGCACCCAGTTCGGCAACTATATGTCGATCTTTAGACCCTGAGTGGCGGTGCATAGCCACAGTGTGGCGACAGCCCTGCAGAAGTTTGAACGTCAAACCGGCACTTGAGATGGTACAACGAATCAGCGTCCACGAAATAACTAAATATACAATCTAGACCCTTTTTTCTGTCGGTAGCGGACCGAGTGAATACGTATACTCCATGCATGCCTGACGTACTCCAGCAGTTCCCTACTGTATCAGGCAATCCCGTACTTTTTCGAGCACTTTCTTCTGACTCTCCTTAAGGTCTCGAGCCTACATGGCTTGGGAAACCGCACCTGAGCGACTGCAGCATAAACTGCAAGCCCTCTCGCGCTCTTCTGGGTCTGATCCTTTGGTCCTGGTACACGCTATGTGACCCTTTTTCGGTGCTTCATATTCCTATTGCTTCGGTGAACCTACTCGTGCATGACATCCACACATCATGGCTCGAACCATGCAGACCATCCAGGAGGATATCGACGCCATCGTGCCGTATAGCATGCATGTGTCGAGCCGCTACCTGGATCTCACCAAGCAGAAGCTGGAACTTACGAGACTGCCGAAAGAAAATGAGACCTTAACGCAGGACGAGCAATGGGCGCTGGGTACGCCAAAGAACGTGCTGGAGCCGCTTCTAGACCACTGGTATATATCCCGCCCTCTACTCCTCACAAACAACACCAATTAAAGCGACTCAGAAACCAAGCTAACATTCCACAGGCTCGAAACATACGACTGGCGCGCTCAAGAATCCATGTTCAACACCTCGCTCCCACAGTTCCGAACCCTGATCTCCCTTCCTCCTCTGGCCTCTCCCTCGTCGCCAGCACCACCAGCACCAGCACCACCACCAACGATACAGGAGGAAAGGAAACCGATACGCACGCACTTCGTGCACGCCCGCTCCCCCTCCCCCACCGCCACCCCCCTCCTCTACATCCACTCCTGGCCGGGCTCCTTCCTCGAAATCCAGCGCCTGATCTCGCACCTCGTCACACCTCAAGACACCCAAGCGCAAGCCTTTCACGTCGTATGCCCCAGCATCCCCGGCTTTGGTTTCAGCGACGCGAGCGAAGAGCCGGATTTCGGGGTACGCGGGGCGGCAGAGGTGTTTGGCGCGCTGATGCAAAGACTCGGGTATGAGAAGTATGTCGTGTGCGGAGGGGGATGGGGCTTCGATGTGGCGCGGGCGCTTGCGCAGAAAGAGCCTGAGAGGGTGAAGGGGGTGTTTACGTGGAACCCTATATTTGGTGCGCCGACGGCCAGGAGCCAGCCAGTCGCTTGGGCCAAGTGGCAGATTGCGAGGGTGACCGGGGCGCGGTATCCGGCGGTGAACTTTGGGTATACGCCCGCAGAGATTAGCTGGTCCGGTGGCGTGAAAGGCAAAGAGGGTGCGAGACCGCTCGGGCCGGTGATGCATCAGCTCTGCTCGATGCGCCCGCAGACGCTGGCGTTCTCGTTGTGCGATTCACCGGTGGGATTGTTGGCAGTTCTACTCGATCTGATCGCGATGCAGGGTCCTGCATCTTCGTTGGCTGTCCGGCCGAGATCACCGTTCCTGGACCCGGGGGAGCTGGAGATGCAAGACCGCGAGTACGAGGCCGCGGGACATGAGCGGGTGAGGTCTGACGACACGGTGAAGGCCGCTCAGAATGGAGGGGCGGGAACGGGGGAGTCTGCACAGAGACGTTTGTGGAGTCCGACAGATATCTTGAACTGGACGATGATGTGAGTCGCATCCCGTTTATAGTTTCCCATGTTCCTTTTTGCTAATGGCATGTAGGATGTGGCTTCCAGGCGCTGAATCTGGACTTCGCTGGCTACGACGAGCCCATATTGAGACTTCGCGGGCTCCGCACACATACTGCACCGTCCCGTTGGGCATCAGCGGCTTTCGCACACATGGCGTTTCAACACCGCTGATGTGGGGAGCATCATCATGGCCAATCACGTGGGTCAAGAGGCACCAGGAGGTCACGGAAATGCCCGCTTGGGAGGCTCCTGCCCAGCTGGCGAAGGATGTCAGGGAATGCTTTGGTCGACTGCTGGACGGTCAAATGGAACGTTCTTCTGCGTTAATGGTATGAGTTGTCCCTCGATTGTGCATGATCGAGGGATCGGAGGCAAGGCATCGTAACACAAGGGGTTTCTTATTACCATAATGACATTAATGAATATTTGACGACCTGGTACTGCGAACATCCCAAGACTCGATTCGAGTGTGACAGTGGCGGTGGGGGACCAACGGCCCGGATCGTCGATGATCTGGAACGTGCGACGAGCTTCAGCCACAGAAAGGCGGGCGGTGACGTCCACTTGGGACCCAACGAACATGTAATTTTCAATCCACCCACGCGACTCAGCTCCTCTTTCCTAACAACACAACAGCAGCAACCACTGCGACCTGCTCTTCTGCACCCCAGCTCTTGACCAAGTGTACGTCCCTGATCCTGAAAACAACGTCCACCGACAGCTTCTTGGCTGCCCGCAATTGGCGAAAAATCCGCACACCGACTCACATTTGCGCCCAACAGCAATTGCACCGCACACTCCACGCCACCCCGGCACTCGACACCGTCAAGCTGGCAGACTCACTCTCCACGCTTTCCGATACTGCATAGGCTGTGACAGCCCGCAGACGAACCTCGACCGCCCCGACCCGACCTTCTATGCGTCAAGAGGACCTGGTACGCTTTCTGTCCAAGCCTGCGAAGTGAGTTCAGTCTCCAGCGCGCGAACTCCACACCAGCTCCCAGCTTGAGCCTGCCCCTCCATCAGCACACTGACTCTGTGCAGGCCTAGATAACACCCGCTACTCCCACGCCCACCACCACCTTTCCCACCCGCCCTGAGCAGATCCCTCGTCTGCTGGACCCGATACTTTCCCAGGGTATCGGAATCTAGTCGGTCGAGGCGCAACGACTGACACCATTCCGCGGCGCAAAGCCTCGTATCTGCCCCCCAACTCCCGACCTCCCTAACGTCCTCTACGGTCGTTCCCCGCATCACACGCCTGCTGCTGGCACCAGCCAGCCTCTTCGAACCTAGTCCCTCGTGGGCCTTCTCTCCTCAGCCAGGCACCGCATTGCTTGTCTGAGCAGCAGACAGTGCTTCACTGCTCGTCAGTTAGCCGTCCTCCCCACAGACCCGCACGCACTCGCTCCGCGCCACCGCTCCGCCAACGAATACTCGACGCGCATCGACGCCTGCTAGCCAAGAGATGGTCGCTACTGAAATCCCCAAGCACTACACCGCGTCGCCGTCTTCGCACATCGGCACGCCCTCTTTGACCATCAACAAGGAAGCCACCATCGACCTCGACTCGACCAACTCCTTCGAGGGTCCCGAGAAGCTCCTCGAAGTATGGTTTAGCTCGTCTGCCACGGACCTGCCTGGCCAGGCCGGCCCATTGGGCCTCAAGAAGGTGTCTGCTGAGGTCTGGAAGGAGATGCTCGACCTCGTCAACTGCAAGGTCCTGTCCGTCATTGAGTCTGAGCACGTCGACGCCTACCTACTCTCCGAGTCGAGCATGTTCGTCTTCCCCCACAAGGTCGTGCTCAAGACCTGTGGCACCACCACCCTCCTCTGGGGTCTCACTCGTCTTCTCGAGATTGCTGCTGTCAATGCTGGCTTCCCTTATGTCCAGCCTGCGCCTGGCACTGGTCTCGCAGCTACTGCCACGCCCTACCGCGTCTTCTACAGCCGGAAGAATTTCCTCCATCCCGAGGCCCAGCAAGGTCCCCACCGTAGCTGGCGCGACGAAGTCCGCTTCTTGGACCAGCGTTTCGAGGGCGGCAGCGCTTACATGATTGGCAAGATGAACGGCGAGCACTGGTACCTCTACATCACGGGTCCTGATACCACCTTGACTCCGCCTCCCAGCCCCGGTTCTGAGGAGCGTCCCGAGACGGAGACCAAGTATGTAAAGCTCCCTGAGCGCATGCTCCCTGAGATGAATACCGATGAGGAAGAGGACGAGACTCTGGAGATACTCATGACTGACCTCGACGAGAAGAACGCGCGTCAGTTCTATCTCGAGGACGCGAGTGCGGTCGCGGAAGGTCGCTATGTCCAGAGAGCTCGTGAGGCCCGCAAGAACGCCATCCAGTCTCTTGGTTCCATCCCTGAGGGCGAGTGCGAGAGTCTCGGTGGCTCGACTGTCCTCAACTCAACTGCTACCACCCACATCTCCGACGAGAGCTTCGATGTCTTTGAGCAGACCTCCTCTGACCACTCCGGTTTCAACTCCGACGAGGAGCTCACCTTCCCTGAGGAGTTGACCACCGAAGGCCACACGCTCGGTACCGTTGTCTCCGAGCACTGCGGTCTGGCCGATGTCTACCCCACCTCCAAGTACCCCGATGCTCGCATCGACGCCTACCTCTTCACCCCCTGCGGTTTCTCCGCCAACGGCGTCGTCCCTGCTCCCGGCGGCGCTCCCAACGGCTCCAAGAAGGGCTCCGATGCCACCCACTACTTTACCGTGCACGTCACGCCCGAGCCGCACTGCTCGTACGCCTCGTTCGAGACCAACGTCCCTGCTCGCCAGAGCGGTCGCGAGACTGCGGATGTCATCGAACATGTCATTGGCATTTTCAAGCCGGGCCGCTTCAGCATCACGCTGTTTGAGGCCAAGCCCAGCCCTGATGAACTGCCCGGCAAGAACGTCGAGAAGAGCAAGCGTGTTGAGACCATCCCTGGGTACCGCCGTGTCGATCGTATTGTGCACGACCTTGAGGGGTATGATCTTGTGTTCAGGTACTACGAGCGTGATGATTGGAAGGGTGGTAAGCCTAGATTGGGCGAGATCTTCTAGATCCATGTCAATAGGTGGCCATGGGTGGCCTTGAGTTCTTGTGGATAGCTTGTGGACACTCCTTTGACGCTTTCTTAGTATATCTTGCTTTGATGTGTCTACGTAGTATTTCGGTGACTGTCTCTACTTGAAATATTCTGTCAATACAACTGTTCTCTTTCCGGACGCCTTGCTATCTTCTCAATCTGTTTTATTGCCTTCATTCCGCTTGTGTGCACGATGACCGCCGTTGTAGTCCACATCTTGATCCTCCACTACAGTCTACCACCGTCCGACATCTTGCGGTTCTGTGTTGCTCAGATACTGGCACTGCTCGCGGCAGTCACTCGCTACAATCGCATGCATCAGGGCTCTAAACGCCAGTAAGCTATTACGAAGGAAGCCGGAAGGGAGTCGTACCTTGATCAATTACTCGTGCAGCATGCTTCGCTCATGTCCATTCATTGTGCGAATGGTGTGACAACAAACGCATCTTTATCCTCGAACACCGCACTTGTCTACGATAAGAGCATATGCGGAAAAGACCAATACTCATGTCCTGTCCGTATACTGCTTGTGACTTGACTTCTCTCAATTCGCTGCTCGAGTCCAACGCTGATTCAACAAACAGTACCTCTGGATTGCTTCTAAGAGCGCTTTGTTTGGCGTGTGATCCTGCTGTCTCGTCGCTGCGCGCTCGAAGTCTGGAGCAAAACAGTCTCGAGCCAATCTCCGCTCTACATATGTATGATGCAAATGCAGCTGCAGCAACCCCCATTCGCACCGCAACGCGCCTGTTGATAGTCACGTCCCAACCACTGCCTCATTTCAGCGTCACCACGATGTTTGCCACATTCACCATACATGCCCCACACTAGTGGCTTCGCATAACTTCGCCAGACTTCTACGTAGGGTTGGACAAGCAATTCTCACTCACTTTAGACCCCGCATTGAGAATTGTTTTGGCGCCAGATAGGCCGCTTTGCCTCGGCGACAAGCCCAGGACGTGCAATCTAGCGCTTAAATCTAGGTGAGAGAGTAATTGTACAGCAGCGATTTTACTAGCTAACGCTAGAGTAGAGTATAAACGTAGTATCTACAACAAGCCTTAGAGATCTTCTCTTCTCTTTACTACTACATAGCGACACATATCTTACTGTACAACTCAACTACACCTGAAGCCCTGCACTCTTTTCAGTAATGTCTGACACCAGAGGCACTACCTGGCGTAGCTTGAACCCTACTCGTAGCGCCCGGCCAATTCAAGGAGCACTTAATCAGGAGACTCTGTTCAGAAGCAACCTGAGTGACGTCACTCCTGCGACCTTCGAACGTGCCTTCGGTGAGCCACTTGGTCCTATGCCTCAGGCAAGTTACAAACGCGAACGCAATGTAATGCGGTCTTGCTCAAGAATACAGCTAACTGTTAGTAGACTCCGTTCCAGCCGCCACCCAACGTGCAGCGTCCTCTGCCAGACCAGCGACAGCCTCGCCCGATGGGTCCACCGCCTCCTCGTACAATTGCTCCACAGCCTTCTCCTCCAATAGGTTCACAGCCTCCTTATCCTACTAGTCCGCAGCAGTATGATCAGCAGCCTGACCCCAGACCTGTGGTCGACTAAACACCCCGAACGGCTGCACCAGGCGGGTCATCACTAGCTCAGGCTGCAGTAAGTAACCCATCTTATACAGGAACATTATGCAACAACTGCTAATTATATGCTGTAGCACGCCCCGCTCAAATACATCCCTGTCAACCCCAACGGCAAAGGCGAATGGATCATCTACCAAGAGATCAACAGAGTTCAAGTCGCTGATGTTCCTAACAACGTTCTTGAGGAAAGATTTGCTTTTGAGTGAAACAATCTTTCGGGTGATCGAGAAGAAGCAGCCGTACAGCTGTCTGCGTCACTACATTGCGCAGCAAACGGCTAATGTTTTGAGCCGTTAAGCTACTTGGATTCTAGTTGTCTTCTAAAGGCAGATGATCACGCATTTTTGAGTTCAAGAGCGTCTCAGACTTGTATATCTACGACTTAGACAGTCCTTCCTATAGTATTAGTAATAGTTATTCACACGAACAGCAGTCACAGAGTTTGCAGCAAAATAGAGTTTACAGTGATGTAATCTTCTCTTTGCTATACAATTGCATTCTGTTAGTAAAGATAGAGCAACAAGAGTATCTATATATGCAATACTAATTCTTATTCTCTCTCTTCTTTTACCTAGTTTCTATAATATCTTTGTTTGCCTTTTCAAACCGCAACAGATTCTTTTCTTCGCTTAGGTGCTTATGTCTGGCAATGTGTGTATGCAAAGAGAGAGAGTGCTTATGTCGAAGCCTTGTTAAGAGTTAGTAGTTCACTGCGGCAAAACTGCAGTTTACCTATGTACCAGCCGCAGCCTCCGTATGTAGGGCTCACAACAGGTTTCTAGGTAGGTATGCTTGAGAATTGCAGCAAAAGGAGGATAGAGATATTATTCTACCGCGTTGAGAGCAAAAGCTTACTCACAGATAGTCTGATCCCTTAGCACACTGGAGAAGCTTGTTTTACGCAAGCTTGTCAGCTCCGGAACGAACAGGCGATCATTGCACTTGAAGTGGAGCCCGGAGTAGAAGGGCTAGTGTGAATGGTCTAGAACATTATCTGGGAAATGTTCAGAAATTCAATCAATGCTTCCAATCACCGAGCAGCGGAGTGGACGACCCGTTCAGTCCAAGCGTGGGCCTGGAGTGAGCGGTCCATGTTTGCCATGTCGTGCATCCTGCGCAAGAAGCTGAATTGATGTGTTCCAGTGGTTGAACTGTCGAAGCATCATGCAGAATGGTCGTCGGCATCAGTCCAAAGTTACCCATCGGTCATGATGTCCGTGACGTGAAAAGAATAATTCCTCCGCATCCAAATTGAAAAGGCAGAAAACATCGCACCAATGCAAATGTATCTGCACATTTGTTTTGCTAGAATTCCGGCAAACCTCCTTTCCATAACCTGGCCCAAAATGTTCTAGCATGAAACAGCCTTACCGGCTGCATACTGCCGGTGAAACGTTCTCGAAGTGCGCATTGGCGAAGCGTTTCTACGCATGGGCGAACTTCTGCTCTTTAGCCGGTTATTACATCAATCTTCGCCCAGCTTAATCAAGCCTCACAGCCAAACAGCCACCGGAAGCTTCACGTAAAGTGCCAAGCACCCTTCCCCACAAACTCCATATGAGCCACCAGCCTTATTCCGTGCATGCGTAGCGCCGCGTCGGCGATTTGAGCGAGTCATTACCAGAAACGAAATTGCCTAGGTGTTTGTGTAAGGCGAGAATGGTGATCAGGTCGAAACAGCTCGTATAGGTATGACTACCGAAAGAGACTGTGGAGCCGCCAGTATTCTCTATAAATGCGTCTCCTGCTGTAGCTTTTAGAGACCATCAACTCCATCAACGATCACAGTCACTCTTTCGAACGTCCAATCACCGATCACAATGAAGTTCTCGCTCACCACCATCCTTCTCTTCAGCGCGGCTGGCTCGCTTGCAGCCCCCGTCTCCGACGTCAACACCAATGTTGAGGAGCTCTTCACCCGCCAGGCCGCGCAGAGCATCGATGCCGCCATGAAGAAGAAGGGCAGGAAGTACTTCGGAACCTGCTCTGACCCGGGGCGATTCAACCAGGGCAAGAACGGCGCGATCATCAAGGCCAACTTTGGCCAGATCACTCCGGAGAACAGGTGCGTCCCGTCTAACCATGCTTGCAGCTGAGCTGTTGCAATAAGTCGAGCAGAGCTGACTATGTGTGAAGCATGAAGTGGGACGCTACCGAGTCGTCGCGCGGAAACTTCAACTTCGGCACTGCCGACCAGACCGTCAACTTTGCGACTACCAACGGCAAGCTCATCCGCGGTCACACCACCGTCTGGCACTCCCAGCTGCCGTCCTGGGTGTCGTCCATCAACGACAAGGCCACCCTCACCACCGTGATGCAGAACCACATCACGCAGCTGATGAGCCGCTGGAAAGGCAAGATCTACGCCTGGGACGTCATCAACGAGATGTTCGAGGAGAACGGCTCCTTCCGCTCGTCTGTGTTCTACAACGTGCTTGGCCAAGATTTCGTCAGGATCGCGTTCGAGGCTGCTCGCAAGGCGGACCCGAACGCCAAGCTGTACATCAACGACTACAGTGAGTGTCCCTGCTCTGACAAAACGCCGATATCTTGCTAACGAGTGCAGACCTCGATTCCGCGACCTACGCGAAGACCCAGGCCATGATCAAGAACGTCAAGGCATGGCGCGCGGCTGGTGTTCCCATCGACGGTATCGGTTCCCAGGCTCACTTGCAGTCCGGCCAGGGTGCGCAGGCTCCCGCTGCTCTCGCTGCTCTGTGCGCTGCTGCCCCTGAGTGTGCCGTTACTGAGCTTGATATCCAGAACGCGCAGCAGTCGGACTGGACCAACGTTGTCAAGGGCTGCTTGGCCCAGAACAACTGCGTTGGTATCACCGTCTGGGGTGTCCGTGACAGCGACTCCTGGAGGCCCCAGGGTAACCCTCTGCTCTTCGATTCGAGTTACAACCCCAAGACTGCTTACAACACTGTTCTTGCGGCGCTCCAGTAGGCCGATACATTCTCTTGTACATAGTTTGTCGGTTTGGAAGATGGTGTGAGTGTGATTATTGGTCAGCACGTGCGGCGCGGATGTGGGATTCGCTTCTTATTCAATACTTCAATTCAGCGGTTGTTGACCAGGGAGTCGCAGCTATGCTGTTAACAACACTTAGTCAGTCTTGTTTGCCCGTCCCGTGATCTCCTTCTCTTCCTGCGCACTCTTCGCAGCCTGGATGATCGACAAACCAGCATTCTCACTTGCGCCATCATCAACCTGCCTCGTCCAGAACAGGTCAGCCGCCATGATGCGAACGCTCTTTCGCCGTTGAATCTCCGCAACTCCCAGGAGTGATGGCTTTTCGGCGTTAGCCTCGAGCTCGTCCAATATGCGCTTACGTTTTGCATATCGCTCGGCCCTCTCCTTCCTGGTCTGCTCCGACCCGAGTTTCGCCAGTGAAAACCTGACGCCAGTTCTGAAAGCCATGAAGATGTGTTCAGATATTAGAATGGTGATGGGGAGACTGGCCCACAGACTCAATCCCATGCGTTCGCCAAGGAACTCCTGTGACCCAAATAAGTGTACGATAGCGGCACTGGATAGGCTGCCAAGCCATGTCAAGGCTTCCAAGCTTGAGATCCAGGGCCCGAGTCCGTCGCTGCGTGTAGGTGCGGGTCGCTGGTACTCGACGGAGATTTTGAGAAAGTCAGAACGAAGTTCGAACCAATTGTTGATGAAGAAGCCAATAGGTACAAGAGGCCACACAGGACTGAACAAAGCCAGATATCCAAATTGTATGACCATCTCGGCGATGTCGTCCTGAACGTTATACTCAGGCCTTAGAGCTTGCTTTCTTGCTCTACGAAGGAACTTGGCCTCTCCTGGGTCGTCGGGCGCCATCTGTTGGCCAGAACCTCCGCGCTGATGCACCCTACTTGCCTGTCGATCGCGCCACCATTGCTTGAACTGCGTCTTGAACCAAGGGAGGGCCAGCTCTTCGATGGCGCCGGAAACCTGTCCGGTCAAGGTGAGGGCAATGACTTCGTTGCGCAGCCTGTCAGGGTCGGCCGTGAAGTTTATCTTCCTTCGCTCTTGGCTTCCAAGAACAGTGTCGATGCAGTATTGTAGCATGGGTATAACTCGACTGCCGAACGGAACGTATAGGAACGCGGTGATGAAGATTGGGAGGTAGTTCGTGATCGAGTTGAGGACGAAGATCTTCTGTGTCAAGGACATCTCGTGGTGGTCCGCGGTTCGGTGATTCTCGTATTCGGTCATCTTGTCGGCTATGTCTTCGAGGAAGCTCGTTGCGTATGGCAGGAAGACACCAAGCAAGACGGTCGGGAGGTACTCCTGCCTCAAATCAGCCACAGCCACGCAATTTTGTTCAAATGACCTACTAGATAGAACTTATACGGTCCCTCATATGCTTCGCTGACGAAGGTCTCGATAGCAAAGACAATGGCTATCAGCGCTCCAAGGAACACAGTGCTGACCAATACAAAGGGAATGACCAGTAGTTGTCGAGCAATGCGCTTCCACCTTGGGAAGTGCTGACGAGTCCTGCCAGCTGCATCAACGACAATGGACTCGTATTGGAATTGCGGACGATTAGCCTTCAGATTTCCAACCCCTCGCACCTCCCAACGGATCGCCAAGTCCTGTTCCTTTATTTTCCAGTACTCCAGAAAGACAGTGCACCACACGCCTATCATCAATGCGAAGAAGAGCGAATATTGCCGTAGGAAGGCCCATGCAAAAACTCCAGCGATGCATGGGAAAGCCAGAAAACGGAAATAGGTCTGGAGGAATGCGAAATAGAAGGCCACTTTGGCTCCCCAAAGATCACGTATACGGTCAAGATCGGCGATATCGAGAAAGAGCTTCTTGCTGAGATGCGTGAGCAATTGATTGTTCACCGGCTGGTTGTGGAGAGGGAAGATCGATGACACATTCTCCCATTGGCCAAACCCCGGAGTGATGCCTGCTCCTCCGAGCTCTTTGCGCCAATTGACTAGGTGAAAGACCGATAGTAAGTCTTCAGCCTCGAACTTGGCTGCAACCACACTCGACGCTGTACCGCCGGGATGTTGTTTGGTGATGCCATAGAGCCAATCTTTCACTCTGGGACCTTGTCAGTTGCTGTTTCGCGAACGAATCTCAAGCAACATACCTGGACTTGTAAACAGTGTTGCCAAGCAGCTCTCGAGGTACTTGTACGAAAATCAGGAGAGATTGATCATAGCCATGTCGAACCTCCGTGTTCAGTCCGGCAGATTGTAAGTCTTTGATTAACAAGGTGAACTCGGCAACGGCAGTGTCGCGCTCTGTAGGCTATCAGCATATACGCAGGCTGAAGCTGAGACCATGCGTACCTACACTGCCGAAGTCATAGACCACGACATATTTGTCGTTATAGGTGACATTGGCAAGCTCTTGGTCATCGCCCAGAGTCGTGTCAGCTCTTCTCAGCTGCATGTCCAGGTTGCGTGAATCTAGAGTCCGCGAGAGCCACAACTAAGGAGTGTGGGATGAGGCTCTGAGAAATCACGAATCAGCCCTGTGGCTGGTGACTTTATAAGTTTCAGGGATGCGTCGTCATTGTAGCTATTTTCAGCCAAGACGGTGAATGTGGAGATGGGCAAGCCGCAGCAGAGGCTGAGGATTGGTGGCTCAGGCGTGGGTCCGACGCACCGTCAGCTTTTGGGTGCCGATAGATCCGGGAAGGGTCCACGAACGGCAGCTGGACGAACGAGAACGATATTTAGCCATGTTTGCTGTGGTGTTGCCGACCGTTTTTCTGAGTGTTCAGCGGAATGGAGTCACGACAAACAAGATGACGGGACGATAGGCGTGGAAGCGTTCATGACAAGTTCGAGCCTCACGTGCGCACGTGCCACCGATGAAAATGGGCGGGGCAACCGAACGTCCAGCGCGCCGCTCCTCCTCGACGCGTCAACAAAGGTAAACAAGCTCAATCTTTTTGTGGCGCCTTTTCTTGTCGCACAAAGGAGGCTTCGATCAACGCACACGATGCACAATGTGTACGAACTACGTGCTGCCTGAACAAAGGACTGCATTGCGGAATATACAGCTTAAGCAGCGCAAACACAGGTTATCTATCGACCTGCACTGTAAACAGATCTTCTAGCAAACAAGCACAGCAACATCGACTTACGCCATGCCGCCCAAAGAGATCACCGTATCCTCAAGTTCCCCTATGCCGAAAGGTTACGAGTTCTTGCCTAAGGGCGTCCGGTACAAGACAATGCACTGTCGCAAGCGTACTCATGATGCAGGCAAAACACTCTACATCGTTGTAGACGCTAAGAAGCAACAGCTCGGCCTGCGAGTGCCCATATTTATCCTTCATCAAGTGCACAGACAAGCAAAAGAGACCCTACCGGCCAGAAGTGCTGCACTCCTGAAGCGCGACGCAGCATCACTCGATGCTGCAGCCACGGAGCTTGCGAAGCGGTTTCCCACGATGCCAGAGAAAGAGCAAGTCCTCGTGCTGAAACACGGATTCAGAAAGTATTCGGGGCGCGTTGGCAGGTCTGGTACAATTCCGCTGCCGCGCAAAGTCTTGTTGGCAGTTATTGCACAAGTACGTCACAGGCATACGAATTACGACAGTCTGCTGGCACGCGGTCTGGAGAGAAGTCTTGCAAGAAAAGCTGTCAACAGAGAGATTGAGACAATCATGCGAGATTGGGGCTACGTCGAAGGTAGGGACCGATAGAGAGCTAATCAAGTTTAAATACTGAAATCTTTCGACAGATTTGTGTTGGTACTTCAAGGATGAGCAGACAGGCTCAAGTGAGGACAGTGAACAGGAGTGACCTGGTAGCTGCGGGCCGCCTACCGTCCAACAAGCTCGCAAGGTCTCACAGAACGCCTCTGAAACACTCGGATCCGACTTTGTTGGCGAGTTCATATCCGAGTTGAAGCGCAAATTGGTGTGGCTTCAAGTCGATCACCGCTAACTCCGCTAACTCCGTCAATGTAAGACGACTGCGACCTTTCACAGCCGGCCGCTGGCGCAAGCCACTGATGTAGATTGGTCGAACCACGATCAGGCACTCACCGCTAGACTTCTACCAGCTTGCGGTCAACAGGAAACATCCCGCTATCGTCGCAACGACGGAGCTAGGATATTCGTACCAACGGCGATCGGTGTGTTCAAGCCGCCGATATCAGAGGACTATCTCCAACGAGCTCTTAAGTCTCGACTATAAGAAAACCCTATGCTTTGAATCTGCTCTGCCAGCAATCCTCAAACTTCAACGCACTTTCCTCGTCGATCGCGAAGCCATCCGAGTAATGACGCTCACCATTAAGAACATCGCTATCGTTGGTGTCACTGGCACGATAGGGACCCATATCACTCAGGCATTGTTAGCGAAAAACCGCTTCAGCATCACAGCAATTTCTCGTCCCGATTCAAATGCAAATTTTCCGCCTGAGGTAAAGGTCGTGCGAGTGAACTATGATGATCACAACTCCATAGTTGAGGGCCTGAGAGGCCATGATGCTCTCATCATTACAACCTCCGTATGGGCCCCGAGAGACACGTCTGCGAAACTCATCAGAGCAGCAGCCGCTGTTGGCATACCCTGGATCCTGCCCAATGAGTTTGGCATGTTTAACACAGAAGAAGCCGCAAATGAAACCATCGGCCCTGGCAAGCAGCAGGATCGGGAACTGATTGAATCTTTGGGTGTCTCGTCCTGGATTGGCATCAGCTGCGGCTTCTGGTATGAGCACTCGCTCTCCTCCCTCAACGGCGAGCTGTACGGTATCGACCTCAAGAACCACAAAGCCAAATTGTTCGACGATGGCCACCAACGACTGAATACCTCTACGTGGCAGCAAGTCGGTCGTGCGGTTGCTGCGCTACTATCGCTACCGATCGAACAGCAAGATGCTCCGACCATGCTCAACATGTACCGCAACCGCATGATGTTCGTTTCATCTTTTACGGTCAACCAGAAAGAGATGCTGGAATCGGCTAAGCGAGTTACTGGCACAGGCGATGAGGACTGGACCATTACGTTCGAGCCAGCAAAGCAGCGCTACGAGGATGCATGCGAGAACCTTAAGAAGGGTGATCGTATCGCGTTTGGAAAGAAATTGTATACCAGGTACTTTTACGAAGATGCAGGCTTGTTTGAAAAGCTGCACGGTCTGGATAATGAGAAGCTGGGTTTGCCCAAGGAGGATCTGGACGAGGCCACGGAGGCAGCTCTGGAGTTGGCGCAAAGCGGCTACTGGGCAAATTATGGGCAACACTGATCAGCTGCTCGACGTCATGCAAACACTGGGTTTGAGATAGCTCAAGCATAATATACCAGGCTTGCACTCCATGCAGCTAGATCTCGATAATTTGGTCGTTGTGGAATAGTGCGCATACTCATACCGCAGCGACAACACGCAAACCAAATCACGAACAATGAACCCGCCAACGTGAAACGCCAAAGAGAAGCGGTTTGCACTTTGGACATGCCTCTCAGAAGGTGATGTGCATGCCAAGTGTAAGCGGGTTCCCTGGTCGAGCATTGCTTAGGTGAGACGGCACATAGGCGGCACACTCTCTTCGAGGAGGTATAAAGAGCAGGTTAGATTCTGCGATGGCTGCGA
Organism: Phoma herbarum; assembly: GCA_001599375.1. Lineage (NCBI taxonomy): Eukaryota > Fungi > Ascomycota > Dothideomycetes > Pleosporales > Didymellaceae > Phoma > Phoma herbarum. The sequence continues at coordinate 830,221 of BCGR01000016.1, read as the reverse complement.
GTCTCACTACGCCTGCGACCTCAAAAAAAACTCGTAATCATCATCTTCGCTATGCCTCAGCCATACGTACACCCCTTTTATCGAATTTGGTTTACCACCGTGGATCCAATTGTCCTCTTCTTCACGGTGCTGACCTGCATCTTCTCTCCCGCCACCATACTCGAAACAGTGGTCCCTCATGAAGTCGAGCCGTTCAATCCTGTGTCCCACGGAGGTTTACTTCACCAGGCAGCTGCGCTTTACGGTTTCTGCGGCATCATCTATGGAGTGCTGTTGCGCGTTTCACCTGATCCCAAAGTGTGGAGGATCGTCCAGGCGGCAACTCTAGGTGTTGATGTTTCACTTCTCGCTACGCTTTACAATTTGCTCAGACTACAGGGTCGGACCGACGTGACCACCTGGCACGGTGGAGATTGGTTCAACATGCTGTTCACAGTATGGGTTGCACTCATCAGGGTCGGGTTCCTTTTGGGCATTGGTGAAGAGAACAAAGAGACCAAGAAGGTTCGTTAATGGAGAAGTCCCACCAAAACTTTCAGCAATCGCAGATAGATCGTGGTCCGCACAAAAGCTGCGGGAAAGGCCGTTTAGGGTCTATGCACTTCTATGATCGGGGCAGAAAGCAAACACGATACTCTCGTCTAGACAGTGAATTTTTCTTTGTTCTCCTCAGCTGCATCCTCGGCGATCTTTGTGACCTTTGCTTGTCCGAGCTCTTCGAAAATGTCGAAGCCCCATCGCGATTGTTGATTAAACCTCTTGTGCCTCTCGAGCCCAGTGAGCCTCTCATACGCATCCTTGGGCAGCTCCTGAACTTGCAGATTACTCTGTATCCTGTGTGGTGTCACACTCTTGGGCAGGACAACGTGTCCATGTTGGATACCCCAGCTTGCAAGCAGCTGTCCACCGTCCAGGTCAAGCTGCTTACCGAGCTCACCAACGAGAGCGTCGTCCACCGTCCGTGGCTCCCCGGTCTGATTGTTGCCCAGCGGCGAGTAAGCCTCTATCAGTATGTTCTTGCTCTTGCAGTAGTCGAATAGGGAAGGCTGCTGCAGGTATGGGTGTACTTCAATCTGATTGACGGCGGGTACGATGGTGGTCTTGGAGAGAAGATCATCAAGGCGGTTGATGGTAAAGTTGGAGACACCAATTGCGCGCACCTTGCCAGTGTCAAGAAGCCTCTCCATGGCCTTGTATGTGTCGGCCGGGTCGATATCGATGAGGTCAAATACGCCATTCTCGCGAAGGGGAAACCACCTGCCGGTCTTACCATTGAAAGCACTGTGAGTACGTTAGTATTACGCTCGTCAATAAGGTCGTAGTGATTTACACAGGCCAGTGCATCAGAAACAAATCGAGATAGTCTGTATCAAGATCCTTCAAACTCTTATCGAGCGCCGCTTCGACATCCTCAGGAGCATGCTTTGTGTTCCAAAGCTTCCCTGTAATAAAGATATCTTTTCGAAGAACGCCACTTGCACGAATGCCTTCACCGACCTCGGCTTCGTTCCTGTAGATGGCTGCGCAGTCGATGTGACGGTATCCAGCCTTCAAAGCTGTCTCGACTGCGCGCTCGACCTCGCCAGGCTTGGCTTGCCATGTGCCAAAACCAACAGCGGGAATCTTGGCTCCTGTGTTGAGCTCGAAATGAGTAGGAAGAGGCATCCTTGTACAATGAGAAAAGGATCGAGATTCTGGATTTAAGAGTCTAGAAGAAGTGTTATGGCGGTTGCAGAAGGATGTTATGCAGTCTTGACGAGAGGAGTCGGAAGCGTTTTAAAGACATTGAGCGCTCCGTATCGCTGCACACCGCCCGCGATGTTGTTGATGCTCCGTGAGTTCCGCAATGGATGCCAGAGGAAGGGCGGAAACTACGGCGGGGGTTCAGGACGCTAGTGCTAAAAGCTCCTGACCAGCTCGAAGGTGGGGTGCGACAGCAGCAAACAATACTAACTCCTAGCAAACCAACCCCATAATATCTGTGTTAAATGCGGGGAGCGACAAGCTTTACGGTGGGTCGTTCGACGGTTGCGCCAAACTTACCACTTCGAGTAGTTGACTCTCATGCTTCCGTACAACTTTCCGGCGCAGGCCGAAGTCGCCTACAATGACCTCGGTCCCGTCTCCACCTTGTCAGACGGATTCCCTCGTTACTGGCTGATTCCAGCCGTCAGTCTCCAACATGCTTCTGCATCCTCTCGAGATGGCCAACGCTCACGATCGGCGGACAAACCCCCAATCTCCAATAACTCCAGAAAGCCACACAGGTTCTGATGGAAAAAATATCCGTCTACCCCAGAAGCGCGCACTGGAGGCTGCGCACTATCGACAAAAGTCGAAAGTAACCAGGGCGTGCGACATCTGCAAGGCAAAGAAGGCAAAATGCTCCGGCGAGCAGCCGTGCGCAACGTGTGACCGTCGCGGACTTGACTGTCGTTATGATGCAGTCTATTCAAGAGGCAAGGCTCCTGCTCCGCGACGTCTCCGACAGAGTATTACTCATATCGATGCTCCATTGTCAGTGCCTGCACAGCAGTCAATAGACGCTGAGAATCCCACTCGTACGTCTCCAAATCTTGACAGCGGCCAGGGAGGCGACGCGTACCCTGACTTGAGGGCTGTGGCGGACGGAGGAAGACGTTCTGGTGCTCGAATCACTGATCTGCTGGCTACAGAGGCCGGATCATCTGATGCCCACAATCTCGGCATGTTGGCCACAATGGCGACACGACACCATGACTCTATCCCCGAGGCTCCTTCACGGGGCTCTCCAGGGCTTGAAGTAGCAGGTCAATTTTCTGACACGACATCTGGTCTTTCTTTCCTCCACCGTGCCTGGCGAAGAATTAACAATGGCGAGAATTCTCAGATCATGAGTGGTCAGCTGGGCTCGATCGAGGATAATCAACTACTCGCTCGCGCAGGCGATAAGCCGTTTCAGAAGCCTGGACCTATTCAAATACCTCCTCTGTATAGAGGTCGCGAGCTGCTCGGGCTATATTTTGACGTGTGCATCGCCACATACCGTCTTCTCCACAGACCTACCGTCGAGTCGTGGTTTGATACGGTCTCGAACAACTTCACCTCAAGTCAGCCGCTCTTCACTGGAATTGGTCATGCTAGGACCTCCATCGTGTTGTCAGTGTTGGCTGTAGCCTGTATCCACGAGGAAAGAGCCAGAGGCGAGAGTGGGTTGTCGCCAGGTGCGGGTGATGCATTTCCAGCACAGAGCGACGAGATCTTCTGTGAAGCACTGCACCTGACCGAGATTGAAACAGGGCTGCCAAAGCTCGAGTCTGCTCAGGCGCGACTTATTCAGGTATTGTACCTGTTGATGTCGTCAAGGTTCAATCAGGCATGGTACGCTTTTGGTCATGCCTTACAAGTGTTATCAGCATTGGGTTTGCACAGACGCGAAGATCGTAAACGTCCCTCAACAGCGCACCGTAGAGACTATATCGATGAGCAGTGCAAGAAGCGGACATTCTGGGTTGCGTATACGTTGGACAAGTACCTGGGTGTAATATTTGGACGGCCGCGACACTACCACGACGACGATATCGATCAAGACTTTCCAGATGCTGTTAACGACGAGGACATGACCTCCACCGGGCCGAAGGGGAGCGAAAATGACTGTCACATCGAGTCGCTGATATCGCATGCAAAGCTTGCGCAGATTGCCGAACGCATATCCAGAGAGGTGTACACTATCAAATCAATACCTGACGAAGAGCGGCTGGCTGCAGCCCACCGCCTGGGAGCAGAACTCCGGCAGTGGCGAGCTTCACTACCTCCGTTCCTCGGAGCCATCAATCCCAGTAGTCTCATTCCCAGCTTTCGCAGACAAGCTATGGCCCTGCGAATGTCCTATTCGCATACGGTCATGCTTGCACACCGCCCATTTCTGCTGAAGAACACTGCGCGCCATAGTGAAGAGTTGAGGCGCCTTGCAAGGGAAAGCATCACAGAGTGCATAAAAGCTGCTCAGTCTGTGCTCGAGGCAGTCGATCGTATGGCGCATGAAGGTCGTCTGTTTCATGCATTCTGGTGGACACACTACGTCTGCTTCTGCGCTTTGGTCGTGGTGTACGTGTGGGCGATTCAAGAGAGCAACAACAATCCTACCATGGCTGAGCGGCGGAAAATCCTCGATCGGGCAGAGAGGTGCCTGAACCACCTAGCTCAGGCCACAGCAACAAATTCGCCGTCTCGAAAGTATAGCATTATCCTGCAAGAACTACGAACAGAGGCGAAAAGGAAAACGGCCCGAGCTATACAAGAACCTGGCCAGATCTCCACTTCAATGACGCCAATAGCTATGGGCTCTGATGGAATGCAGGGTCCATTGCATGTGTCTGGCGAGCAGCCAATGCAAGACATGACGGTCGCGCAGCTTTGGCAGCCACTTTTCGGCAGCCCCGTTGACACCTCGACTCCGGGCTTGCAAAACTTTCTAGATGACTGGCAGACTACAGACTGGCTAGATCTGGACTCATCCGCATTCGCCTCTTTGCCGAATTATAATGAGCAGTCATTGACATGGATGGGAGAAGTATGAAACTCGAGCCTCTACATGCCACACGAATCTGAGATACGCTTGAGGAAGACGCATCTCACCCTTTCGAGTGCTGGAGACTCACAATTGAATCCGAGCTGCTTCATCTGCAGCAAGATCATGTGCTCCTCGCAATGATTGTTGGTACCTGTGATTATCATCGTGATAAAGGTAAAAGAGACTCCGCCCGTGGATCGTTTGCAACGGAGGGTGACGCGTGATTGTAATTCACAAAGAGATAGATAGGATCGCTTCTAAAATTCGACCTCGCAAGCATTATTACTGTCCTCTTTTGTCGAAATTTCTTTCCCTTTTCACACCTCACCTTAAGAGTCTCTGCTCTCCTATCACCGATTTCTCAATCCTCAAGATGGCGCTTCCGAATCGTGTCATGCCACCCGACCAGCCATTCCCACACATTGGATACGTATACCGTAAAGTAACTCCAGAGCTCATCTACCTTGATTTGACCCGCCAACAACATCGCTTTCTTGCCACTGATCAGAGCAGTGGATTGCCACAAGACACGGAGAACGCTCCCGTTACATGTGGAGATGAGGCGACCGAGCGTGCATATGGAACTACAGCGCAGACTACGACCATAGATATCACACGCCTTGCTGAGGCGGGCAAGGTCTCAGCAACAGTAGCAAGTTTGTTCTACGACGTGAAGTCTACTTTTGTATTTGAGATGTTCGGCAAGGGCAGTTTCTTCACCAAAGACGTCTTTGGTGTGTATACATCGTACGGATACAAGATGTCTTCATTCTTCTTGCATCTTAGCATGGATATTAATGAGCTTAGGCGATTGTCCACAATCTCCGCATGTGGTCGCGAAGATACCAATTCCCCGCGCCCGGAGAAGATCTCACCGGTGTGCAGGCTTGACTATCGAACAGCATTCAGTGCCCCAGAGAGGCTGATCACTTGGAGCTCCTCTGGCTCGTGGCCTACCAACAACACATCACCGATCAGGGTAACTTCTTGGGGGCCGCCGCCGGCGAGGCCGAGGCTCAAGCTCAGCGCCAACTCGACTTCCGGCGCTAGATATCATAGGTAGCCAACTCCCCTCAGCGTTGCATGATCCAGGGAGTTAACGCACTCCCAACTACAGAAGCCGAACTTCAGTGAGTCCGAATTCCGATTCCCATCGATCTATGACTAATATCATCTTAGTCGAATGTTGGAGAACGTTACCCCATCTCCGCTCGTCACAGGCGGCCAGCCAGCCCCTCGCAAGTACAGATCGATGCGGGCGCACACCTTTGGTGCCGCCTGCGATATCATCTGCAAGCTCGTGATTTGGACGATCATCCTTGACGACTCCGATGGCATCTACTTTTCAGATGTGCAGGATCGCGAAGCTGGCAAATGCTTCAGTGTGATGGGGAAGGGCGCGATCGACAAGATCCGCCAAGTCCACCTTGATCTTGGCCATGACAATGCCCTGCAGTGGGGCACAAAGGGACGATGTGGCATCCTTGCGAAGCACGGAGCAGTACTAGGGAAACGCCTCGCGGTCATTCGTGGAGTCTTCAAAGGTCATGGCGCCGCTGTCTATACTGCTGCTGCTGGTACTGCTACAAGCGCTACGGAATGCCATGGGTATTGAGACGCTGCGAGTGGGGTAATTGCACAGTTCTGGCCCTCGAGCCTCTCACATCGTTTTCCTCTCCGTGTTCCTTCGCCTTATGCTTCTTCTTCCATCCTCCCTTCTTCCTTTGTCCCGCTATAACAATGCACATCGATTCAGAACCTCCTGATCACGATGTCCCTGCGTCAAACGGTTCAACGCAGAGACAATTCCTCAAAGTCCTCTTCATTTGCAATAACTCATAGACTATCGGTGCTTGTCAAAATATGCGATAGCGTACCAGATCACAGGTGGTCCGCATATTTTGGCAACGACCATAGTTGTTTGCCGCCGTACCCAACCTAAGGCAGGTCTACATCGAATTCTGTTCTTCGCGTACGACCTCCTCTACTCTGACAAATATTCCTACTGTCCATACACTTGGTAGTGTCAAGCGCAAACCAAGCTCTTACAGCTACCGCGGAGGATTCCGGTCCCGGTCTGCACCGCAGTCACCTTGCCAGAGCTCGTATTCACTGATCGCAAGCACATGACTCACTCAGGCCTCCTGCTGAAAAATTGGTGGTCCAAAGTGTTTCGATAGGTGAATGAAGCTCATCGATATTGTCAAAAGGCCAGTGGTCTAGATGTCTTCCAGTGACACCCTAGACAATGGAAGAGTAGAACACCCTCCGAAAGAAAAGTTTCAGTTCATAATTGATACGATTGCAGACTAAGCTAGGGCAGACATCCAACTTTAATGATGCAGATAATGTCACATAACCTTGTCAAATGTCTCCACCCGTCGAAACTAGTGCGAGCTCCAAATTGAGCTTGCAAATCTTACAAGGTGTATTTGAAGAGCGGCGACTTGTCGCCCATCTCTAGGAGCTCCCTGTCAGAGTATCTGGCCCTGATCTCGTCTTCATCAAGCTTGGCCTTCTTTGAATTACCCCACTTGTAGGAGGCCTCCAGCAAGAAGGCTACGATGAAACCGGAGGCGCCGAAAGCAAGCGAGAGGCCGAAACCGGTGTTGTACTTGGGCTTCTCTGACTCAAGGTACATGTAACTGCCGACCACACCTCCGATATTACCGACACAGATATTGAAGGCAACACCGATGGCGCGGCGAGAGCTAGGCGCCAAATTGTTGGCTGCCCATGAACTGCCAGCGGGTTGGACTGGGTAGATACCAATGCAGGTGAGGATGATGGCAAAGAAGGATGGTCCGAGATTTGCGCGAAGGTTACCTTGGAAGCCAATGATGATCGAGTAACCAATAGCGATCAACGAGAGAGGGATGGCGACGAAGGGCAAACGCCAGTAGAACCTATCGGACAGGCGAGCGAAGACTATGGAGCTGATAGCGCCGCAGACATAGGGTGGAACAGTCATCAACTGTGCGTTGGTGTTGTTGAAGCCCATGCCCTTGGTGATAGTGGGAAGAGTGAACTTGGTACCATAAGAGCAGGCCGAGATGCAGAGCAAAATGTAAGCTTGCATATACAACCTCCAGTTACTCAAGACCATCTTCAAGTCATTCCAGCGGAACTTCTCCTGGTTTTCCTCGGAGAACTTGCCGCCGTCCTTGATGAACTTCTGCAGCTCCAAATAGCGAATCTCGTCAGGTTCGAGCCACCTTCCACTTAGCGATGGCGAGTCGATCAGGAAGAAGAAGGTGGAGACACCCAGGATGACAGTTGCAATACCCTCGAGCAAGAAGATCCAACGCCATCCCTCGTAGCCTCCAATACCGTCCATCTTTGCGATAGCAGCGGCAAGAAGACCACTGAAGGCGCCAGAAAGAGCCGACGCGCAGTAGAAGTATGAGATACGTGTCGCGAGATCCTTGGGCATGTACCAGAAGGAGCAAAGATATACGGCACCCGGGAAGAAACCAGCTCTGGGCGCGCGTCAGTCGAGTGTCTGCAATTCCTTCAAAAAAAAACCGGAACTTACTCGAAGACACCAAGCAGGATTCGAGTGGCCAGAAGATCTCCAAAGTGTCTCACGACACCCATGCAGGTCATGACGATGCCCCAAATCACGATGAGGATGCCGAGATACGTTGATGGCCTCTTGAATTTCTTGAGCAGGATGTTCGATGGCACCTCGAGCAATATGTACGGCACGAAGAAGACAGAAAGAACAATGTTCCACTCAATATTGCTGAGCCCCAAGTCAGTGACCATGCCCTCAATTTTTGCATTCTATCGTGGGTCAGTAAGCTGGCGATTGAGATATGATTGAGAGGTGCTTACGCCGATGTTTGCTCTGTCAATGTGGGAAATGAGGTAGAGGATAGCTAGCATGGGCACCAATCGCACGTCGACCTTGCGGATGACCTTCTTCCTCTTCTCCTCAGGATAGTTTGTGTAGAATTCTGCATCGTCAGGATGAAGACCGAGAACCTGGAAGTTGTCGATCTGGACGATCTGGTGTGGCTTTGTGTCTTGTACAGACTCCGGCTTCTCGTCGACGTACGAGATCTCATTCTTCTCAACGGCAGCCATGATGACTAGAGCTAAGACGTACTAGAGATTCAAAGATGACTGGAATGTCGAGCGAGATGAGATGCGAGCGGCAGGTAGTCTCTGCAAAGCTCGCTGGTGAGGTTGTGATGATGTGTTCCACAGCAGGTCCAGAGTCGATGATCTTATAGACCACGGTTGCCTGTGCACAAATGACAAGCTGGGGTAATGGGGTCGACAGTGCGGAGAACCATGTGTTGACGACTGGGGAGCGCTACTCCTCGGCAGTGGGATCTGGCCTCAATGGCGCATCGGAAAACACGGATTTCACGGACAATCATGAGCGCCACACCAACCAAAGCATATTCCGCAAATACGCATGGCAACCAGCCAGCCGCACCCGCTTTCGAACCTCCGCCGGGCACCATACAGAGTATCCGAGTGACGATAGACACCATCTAAAAAGAAGGCCTTTCATCCACCATGTTTCCTTCCCATAGTTCATCTAACAATCTCTTGCTGTTTGCTATCTGCTCCTGCAGTCCACAGATACGATGGCACCAGCACAGATTGCGATTCCTTCCACTCATTCATCAACACGATCAAAACCCGTCACAACGACCATCGAGCGCACCGAGAAGGCCGATGGTGCACCAATTCAGACGGTCGATGCGCTGATTCGTCATCGCGCACGCACATTCCCACATGCCACAATTGTTGCGTACCCAAGTTCGGGCATTGATTTTGTCGACTACTCAATGCAGCAGCTCGACGTGTTCGCATATCGAGTTGCCCGGCACTATCAGACATTTATCCCAACGAGGACGAGTTCCGATGTCAAGCCCACTACTGTGGGGCTGCTTGGGCCCAGCAACTTCGAGTATGCAGTCACTATGCTCGCGCTTACCAAGCTCGGTCACACAGTGTTGTTCCTATCGACAAGAATATCGCAATTGGCTATTGAGTCGCTGATCGCGACCACTGGTGCGACATACCTCTTGGCAGATGGACGATTTCTGCAGACAGCGGCCGATGTGCAGGTGAACATGCCTTCGGTCTACGTTGAGGAGATTGCAAAACAGTCTGTTTTTGACTTCCCTATTGAAGTGCACGCAGACACCCGTCTGGATGACCAACTGGACCACAACGTGGAAACATTCAACAACATATACATCATCCACTCGAGCGGTAAGACTGACCATCAAGTCTTTGTTCGGAACGTTACTAATCATGACAGGCTCGACCGGCCTCCCCAAGCCCATCTATCAGCCTCAGAAGAGCTGCATCGCGAACTATGGCATCCACATGGACATGAAAGCCTTCATCACTTTGCCTTTGTACCACAATCATGGCATCTGCAACTTCTTCCGTGCCATCTACTCTGGAAAATCCATTCACATTTATAACGCGGATCTACCGCTCACACAAACATACTTGACTTCGATCCTGCGGAAGCACAAGTTTGAGATCTTCTATGGTGTTCCGTATGCGTTGAAGCTTCTTGCGGAGACAGACGAGGGCATTGCACTCCTGCAGCAACTCAAGATTGTAATGTATGGTGGCAGCGCTTGCCCAGATGCCCTGGGTAACTTGCTCGTTGACAATAGTGTAAAGCTCGTTGGTCATTATGGAGCGTAAGTTGTCCATACATATTGTCTTCCGCAGACCTGCTCACTAACTCGTTGTTAGTACCGAAGTTGGCCAGCTTATGACATCCTTCCGCCCTGACGGCGACAAAGCCTGGAACTACGTCCGCGAATCGCCGAAGCTCCAGCCATTTCTGAGGTGGGTACCACAAGGGACCAACCTTTACGAGTGTACCGTCCTGCCCGGATGGCCTTCTAAGGTAGCTTCCAATAGATCTGATGGCAGCTACGCAACAAAAGATCTATTTGAGCCGCACCCGACCATTGAGAAGGCTTGGAAATATGTCGCAAGGCTAGATGATACCATTGTCTTGGTCAATGGCGAGAAATTCAACCCTGTGATGATGGAAGGTACGATTCGCTCGCACAAGGCTGTGACCGAGACCGTGGTGTTTGGCGCTGCCCGCCCCTATCTCGGAATGCTGGTCGTGCCCAGTCCAGCAACAAGTGGCCTGTCGAACGACGAGATTATCGACCGGATCTGGCCAGTAATTGAAGAAGCCAATCAAACTGCAGAAGCGTATGCCAGGATCACCCGACATATGATTCGCGTTCTTCCTCATGATTGCCAATTTCCCCAAACGGACAAAGGCAGCATCATCAGACAAGCCTTTTACAAGCAGTTCGCACCTGAGATCGAAAGTGCATACGATTTGGCGGCGACCGCGCAAGGAGATCTTCAAGCCTTCGAGATGCCTGAGCTGGAGTCCTTCATCCGTGCTACTGTTGCTAAGTCTCTTCCACAGGCAGAGAATATCGACCCATCCGCCGACCTCTTTTCGCTTGGTCTTGACTCTTTGCAGTCAATACTGATCCGTACAGATATTCTCAAGACTATCGACATTGGTGGCAACAGGCTTGGCCAAAACGTTGTGTTTGAATATCCATCTATCGCTGCTTTGAGCGCTCATCTACATGCCCTTCGAACCGGTACGGTGGAAGAGCAGACGGCCGTTGAGAAAACAATGCAGGATCTTCTGGCCAAGTACAGTGACTTCAAACCTGCACGCAAGCGGACCATTGTGCTAACAGGTACCACTGGCTCGCTTGGTGCTCATGTGCTATCCCAGCTGCTGTCCCGCGCAGACGTCGAAACGGTCCACTGCCTTGTACGTGCGAAGGATGGAAAGGACGCGGCTTACCGTGTGACACATTCGCTTCTCCAGCGCAAGATCTACCATACCATTTCCCTCAATGCGCGCGCGAAGATCAACGCCCTGCCCTCAGATCTCTCAGGTGCTAACCTTGGTCTGTCCCGTGCGACATACGAGTCCATTGCCGAGAAGGTGACGAATGTGATTCACTGCGCATGGGCTGTCAATTTCAACTGGGGCCTGCCATCGTTCGAGAAGGACTGCATCGCAGGTGTCAAACACCTCCTCAATCTCTGTCTCGCCAATCCCTTATCGCATACGACTTTCGACTTCTGCTCTTCTGTTAGCACTGTCGCACGATGCCCAGAGATGAACACGCCTGAGCGGGTCTCGAAATTTGAATGGGCCCAAGGTATGGGCTATGCCCAAAGCAAGTGCGTCGCTGAGAATCTCTGCGTGGCTGCTGCTCAGAAAGCAGGCGTCAAGGCAAGGGTGCTTCGCGTCGGTCAGATCGTCGCTGATACTGTTCATGGGGTCTGGAACAAAGATGAGGCAATTCCTCTCATGATGCAGTCAGCACTCACGATCGGTGCACTGCCCAGGCTGCAGGAGAACCCGAGCTGGACTCCCGTTGACGTTGTTGCAAAGGCTGTTGCCGAAATTTCTCTCAGCAACGCAGGGGCCATTGTCGCCAACGTCACCAACGCAAAGACATTCTCGTGGACCGACGATCTGCTCCCTGCTCTACGACAAGCTGGGTTGGATTTTGATGAAGTCGAGCCAAAGGAGTGGGTTGAGCGCCTGCGCATCTCCAGCGGTGATGTACTTGTCAACCCAACCTTCAAGCTCGTCGACTTCTTCGCCTCCAAGTACGACAAGGACAAATTTGGTCCAACCAGGACCTACGAGACCGCGGTCGCGCGTCAGTACTCGCCTGCTCTGGACAATGCGCCGGTGCTTAACGCGTCTTTTGTCAAGACCTTCGTCAACCAGTTCAAGTCTAGCGCGTGGAAGCAGCCTTTCTCCAGTCCTTTTGAGAAAAGGAAGCAAGTCATCGTGGTTGCCGGCCCTTGTGGCAGTGGCAAGTCAACTGTTGCAAAACACCTCAGTACCACGCTCAAGGCACCCTTCGTTGAAGGAGACGAGCTGCACTCGTTTAGTGCCGTTGATCAGATGGCCAAAGGCATCCCACTTGGTGATGACGACCGTGCTCCTTGGCTTGACAGGCTGAACAAGCGAGCTCTCGAGACTGTCAATGATTTAGGGTATGAAAAGGTCATCGTGTCTTGCTCCGCGCTAAAAAGGCAGTATCGCAACAAATTCCGCGCCATGGAGGCGCAGGGTGTGCAAGTGGTGTTCATCGATCTCCAGGCCAGGCAAGAAGAGCTTGTGCGTCGCATGCAGAGTCGCGATCCTCATTACATGAAGCCTGAGATGGTCGACAGTCAGCTCGCAATTTACGGCGCGCCAGATACAGACGAGGTTGATGTTCTACCTGTCAATGCTGAGAAGTTTATTGAGGAGGTCATTGAGGAAGTGGAGGCATTGTTGATGATGGTTAGAGCCTAGGTCGTACTTCCTGCATGCGCATGATTATGTGTGCATTCACCTGGCGTTCTATAAGGCATGGTCCGGGCGTTTGCTGTTACACGCAATACTACATTGAATAATTCATATGGTTGCATCTTGTCTACATTTTATCAAGAATTGACAGCGAGATGTGCTAGTCAACTTCACGGTCTTTTCGCTTGAACTCCGGTCCGACTGCATTTTGACCTTATGTCACACTGTCCAACGTTACGGCCTGCATCATGAATTATATCGGGGCGCCACCCATCGACAATCTGCCGAGGGTTCATCCATTCTGAGCTCCCAAGTAGAAGTCCAACCGCAGAGCTCAAATTGCAGGAGGGTGTGCTACATTCCATGTTGCACTATTTGGGAAAGTGGGTGTCGGGATTCATAGACGGTAATCTCAATGATGCGAAAAAAAAGCCACGGATCCAAGGATGGCACAATTGGGTAAGAATTGGCTCATGATCCGGAGCGATGCAAAATTCCAGCTTCAGAGCAATATCCTGCAGCGGAAGTCGAGGAATAGGAGATTCAGGTGGAACAGTTGGACCTTTCAACCCCCATTTTGTGGCATCCAGGGGACGGTATCCAAAATAAAGGAAAATAAAATTCGGGGATGGCCTGTACCTACCTCTTCCAAGAGTTTGTGGGACAGCGTCACGGTGGCAGCATTGAGGTCACTGAAGCTGTGAGGTGGGTCGATGGAGATATTGCCGTCGCCATAGAATTTGAAATACTTGGTCTATTCATCCTTGATGTACCTAGGCATATACAGCCTTGAGTACAAGCAAAAAGCCCGCAAAGCCGCGGATCTGCTCTGACTTAGCGTTTGCCATGTAGCCGTAGAGCATGATTCGAAGCTCACCGATGTCAATGAATGTTTCGGCACCATTCTTGCTTAAGTTCTACATTGGGGCACTGAGGTACAAAACCGGGTTAAAAACACTACAAATCGAGTGAAAGACACTGCAAATTAGGTAAAAGACACTAGAAATCTAGCAAATTAACACAGAAGAAAGGTCTGTTTAGGTAATATACACTGCAGATTGTGTAAATTATACTACAAATTATCTAAATTACACGACAAATTGTGAAAACTCACCGGGTGCGGTGTTAAAAACACAGAAGAAAGGTCATTTCCGGGTAAAAAACACCGGATATGTACCTCAGTGGGGCATAGCTGACCTACCGGAAAACAAAGCGAAGAGTCCTAAGAACCCTGATATGTAGCGTTCACGGATGCGCACAGGCAATTTCACCAATCCTCATGCGATGCACATTTCAGGTAGTTCAAGGGCAGATTTTCGGAAATCCCTGTGGTTTAGCCCGCGTTGGTCAACCAGAATTTGGTTGTCTTTACGTCAAAATGTCACCTATTGCTTTCCAGGTCCGCAGAAGCGATTCCCTTCTGCATGGCCGCGACGGATTTTCTGAATATTGTGATTGTAGCGGAGTTCAGGTCGCGTAGATAACGCGGCCTGCGTATGGCGAAGAAACTCCTGTAGATTCTTGAGCATATCTCTTCTTCATCGAAATATCTTTCCCGCAATTTGACCAACTCGATTTCACCTTTGGCGTAGAGTTGTCTTGACCGCAAGAAAGCAACTAACAGGGTGTGAACCGCATCAGTAGATAAGTCTGCCATTTCCTTGTTTAGCATTTTTCGGAGCTCAGGTATGTTGATGAACATCTCCGCCGCCGTACGCTGTTCTAGTAGGTCTGCTAATGTCCACTCTGTGAGAAGCGATATGATCTCCGAGAGATCGAGGGACTAATCTGTCAGCTGCACATGTCGATGCTAATTTGCATTGAGCTTTCTGCGCGACTTGACCGGCTTGCTTTGTGTCTGCAAGAGTTATCTCAGTGCTTTGGTATTTGTCCTTGGTCAGCTGGGGTGCAAGCACTTGGGAAGACTCATGTTGTGCGTTAATCGAATAATAGAGAATGTTCATAGCATTACTCTGGTCACTCAGAAGTGTGTCGCATGGAAGGTGAAAAGGCTCAGAAGCGGTAAGCGTGTCGAAAGCTACTCTCGCTTCAAATCGTATCCCTCATTTGACTGTCTGAGACCGTCGACAACGGCGCGAACATCATATCTTTCGAAGCTCTTGCTCATCGACCCAGCTTTTTCCTTATAAGAGACATCATCCAGGACTTTCGCGACGCCATCACGAATCTTCTCTAAGCCAGGAGATCTGCCTCCAATATCAATACCCACACCGGACCACTGGATTATTGCGCTGGTGACGGCTTTGTCCTGGCCCTTGCCGCTAACAACAACAGGAACGCCATGCTCGAGAGCCTGTACAATTGCGCCATAACCGCCATTGATGACGAGAACATCGACCTCGTTGATGTCAGGGCCGAGTACAGTGTTCTAGTGCAAGTCTCACCATTGGTAACAGAAGGTCATACGGCACGAACTTCGCCACTCGTGCATTGTGCGGGACAACCAAGTCTGGAATATCAGCCGGCTGAACTGCAACAGTGGTCGCGACAACGAGAACGTCATCTCTGTCCTCCAGGGCTTCCAGCGTAGGCAGCACTAGATTGCTCAGATCTGTTTCGACCGTGCCTTGGCTGGTGGCAATGATTTTCTTCCCTCTCTGCTTTGCGTCTAGAATGTCACTCCGCCAGTTTGGAAGGTCTACGCGCTCCACAGCCGACTGTTCGGGCTTCTTGAAAGCGCCGAAGTAGTGGACTATTGGCCGAACGTCGCTGCGAGGGAACTCGAACTCGGGCATTCCAAGCGATAGTATATGGTCAGTGACGGAATGCATCGAATCCATGAGATAACGATCGGTGTTCGCTCCCAGCTCTTTTAGCGCTTCCCAATACCAGTTGCTCAGGGTGAAGGTTATGTGATCATTGCGCTGATCTTGATTTGCTGGTTGATGAATCAACTTTGCATCTGGACCGTCATATGGCGCCTTTCCCATGTAGAATGGGAAGCTGTCGTTCGAGTTCATTGCCAACTGGTGACAAAAGACGACGATGCTTACATCTGGTTTGACTCCGGGTGCACCGAGCAGGATGGGGTGATGACCAATGACTGGTGTCGAAAAGCGATATCAAGGGCGTCTTCGTGCCATGCTCAGTGCGAAAGTCTCGGAAGATTTCCTGCAGGGTTTCGTGTGCTGGTTTCATACTTCCCATGAGAGCGATCTTCATAATGTACAGTTCGCGCTCCACCCCCGCAGGTTTTGATCCGTAGATACTGTATTCCTCTGCGGTCATCTTGTCCTGGCCACCAACCAAGGGATAGTAGGTGACCCGAGGATGCAGGTTCAAAACATTCTTCTCGAATATGCGACCAGTGACAAAGATGACTGGATAGCCGAGCTCAGCCAGCACGACGGCTATTTTTGCAACTTTCCCGAAATGCGACCAGTGAGTGAAGGCTGAGACAATTATCGGTGTGTCCGAACGCGCGGGCAAAGAACCGAAAATCAAAGGTCTCAAGTTTAGCTGAAGGTATTCGGGTACATAGGTCTGCAATGTCAGCAAGACAACAAGTGGCATTGCAGCTCAGAAAAAAAATTGTTGAGAAACTACCATTGTGTGAACAATCAAGCAAAGCTTGTTGTCCGTTAAGCAGATGACGTTTCCTTTAGTAGTGCACGCATAGTTACTAGGATCACGTCACCCCACTAGCAGCGTGCTTACGATGCGGAGAGTGATGGTCGCGCAATGGACAGAGCGGTCGTAAGGCTGACGGCGATCTTACTGAGGTTTGAACTGATTGCAAGGGTATTGGACGGTGGCTCACGATACTAACGTTAAAATTTTGTAAAGCCTGCAGTCAGATTTCATCGGTCGAAAAGAAAGCCCGCGCGTGTTGGCAGCAGACTATGGATAGTACATACGAACCTCGCAAAGACGCGACGCGGACCCGCCAGACTACGACATCGCCACAACATACGGAATGCGACTTCCTGACATCCCAAACTTCATCTTTCTGTTGCTGACTGCATCTCAAAATGGAAAAGTTGATCTTCGCGCAATCTTGCTGTACGGTGGCGGGTAGCGTCGAAGTTGGCGGACCCACGGGTCACAGGAGGGGGCATCTTCGACATGTTTCACTCACGACACAGCACACATTCGACGTGGCCGCAAGAAGACCTTCATTGTATGAACGGGATTGTGCGATCTCATCCGCTTTTCACCTTCTTGGGTGCTTTAGCCGGATATAATGGAGTAAACAACTTAGGAGCTCTTGTCACCTACACAACCTGCACCAGCAATGTTCAGACACATCAACTTACGAGCCGACCATAACCTCGTATCTTTGGCTGTCTCCGACATTGCGACTATCCTCACACATGAAATGCCACTTTTCACGACGCTGAAGCTTCCAAGCTCGCTCCCGCGCTCCACTCTCAGCCATGGCTCCATGTATAAGCACCCCATCCGTCCACAGCCTCACAGTCCGCCTCTGCAGCTTCCTACTGAGCTACGTCTGAAGATCTGCAGCAACACGACGCTCTTGCCTTCGACAATAGATCGGAATGATGCCTACTTTTCGTGTCGGCAATTGCATAAGGACATGCTAGATCAACTTTATTTTAAGAACGGCAGTATCATGCACATCTTCCCCTAAATTGGACCCCGGGGGGCCCACCCGGTCTTGGGCTGGAGCTGCAGCCTGTATCTCGCTATCGAACTTGACAAAGGCTGGCGTTCCGACCTTAACAGTTTCAAACAGCTATACACAATGGAACTTTACGAACTCAGCTTCGCCTTCAAGTAGAGCCGCTCGATCGCCCTTGTCCTGGGATTGCGACACCCTACAGCGACTTGACGACATTATGCCCGCCCATGCTCGCTACTCCCAGTGGTCAATTGTAACCCATCGGCACCGACATCGATGTGGTCATTAAATGCAAGAAGATCACCCTTACCCTAGAGCACTTGACCAGCGCAGATAGTGCTCGCGGTAAGCAAACCACCTACGAAGTAGCTTTCAACGGCACAAACAAGATGTATCTCTTCACTTTCATCCATAACAAGGAAGGCCAGCAAGTCGAGCGATCGTACACATTTGACACACGCATTGAACGGCCAACGTCACTACCTCCTCACGGGCCATCGGACGGAGAAGAGGAGAAGAAGCATACGGACAATACCTGCTCCGACTGCGATGTCAAAATCGAAGAGCTTCAGAAGGCCTTGTGCGCTGTTCTATAAATGATATAGCGCGTTTCGGTAAAGACAGACTGCAGAAAGGAGAAACGCACATATGAATAGCCATCGATAATGTATTGACTTAACGATCGATGTCTTTCGCCCCAACACCATCCCCATCACCATCCCACGTCACCCAAGTCCCGTTAACAATTCACGCACACACCTTCTACCTAGTCTGCACATAAATCTCACTACTGCCGCTGGACTGATAACCCTCCGTGGCAAGAATCTGATAGTAATGCGTACCCAACCTCATACCTTGGGCGGCCCAAGCATTGAAATGAGTCTGCATATTGACACTGCCAGAGGACCTCTTCTGCTGCCGAACGCTCCAGTACTGCTGAAAGGTGCGGGTGCCGTCAATGGAAGGCTGGTTAGTGCGGGTAGAGACGGCAATGTCGTAGGTGCTGCCGTCAGTGTAGACGGTGCCCTTGCGCTGGGCATTGGAGGACGGGTTGTATGTGCCAAAGTTCTCGACGACGTAGTATTCGACAAGGGGATTGCGGGTCCAGCCGTAGACGGCGAGGTAGCCATTGCCTTGGGGCGAGAAGGAGCCTCCGTAGTTGATAGTGCTGGGGTGGTGATCAGCAATGGAGATCCGTGCAGCGGAGGCATGAGATGCGGATGGTGCAGATCCCGAGGATCTGGGGTACTTACCGGCCGGTTCCAGGGTTCCATCCCTTACCGCCAACGAAGTTGCCCGTGTTGCGCCAATTCACAGAGTACTTGCTGCCCTCGCCCATGGTGTACTGCGCGTAGCCTCCGCCATCGGACCACCAGGAATAGAAGTAACCGTTGTGGTAACCTTCGGAGTTTGCGGTGACCTGGCGCTTCTCGAGAGCAGTGACATTGACATCTTCACGCTCAGTGAGGACGTTGTCGAAGGGAGCGGCGAGTACGCCAACGGCGGCCGAGCAGGCAAGGAGGAGTGCAGTGAAAGAGACCATGTTTGCTATCGAAGATGATGATACTACTTCGGTGTCTTCAAAATCCTGAGCAATTTGACATTGATATACACGACGCCTAGAAATACTTGAGCCTGAATACTTGGATGAATGTGTAAAAGGAGGTTCTCGCCTCCATGATTCGGCGAGGTACTCTATCAGGTGTTCTGTATGAATAGATTAACTCGTGTGACGATGGCTATGCTAAGAAGGAAGTCGGATGTCGCTGTCTCGGTTGATTTACTGATGCCCAGACTTACTGCAACCGGTGGTCCCAAATGCCCCTTTACCCCACAAACGCCTATCAACAAGCCTCGAGAGTAGAGCGGAGGCCAAGGAAAGCTTCGGCAATTTGCCGAGGTCGACCACAGACCGGGCCAAGACATACTATACTATAGCATCTTATGGTCTTGGCAGCTCATTTATCAGCCTCCACCAGATCTCCTAGACTCGATCCGCCACATGCGCCCTGTACCATGCAAGATTCCGTCGACAGCAGTCACTATGCCCAGTATCATCTTGACTTTTGGTATTGAGACGCCACGGTATTCTTGATGATTGAGCCTGATCCGAATCGCTCGGTTGAAGTGTGATTCACCCGTAGGAAAGCTCACTTGCGCCATGAATGGTAACCACAGCTTTCACGGCCTCCGTTACAGATATATACTGCGCCTCTTTCAAATAGCGAGATTGCGCTTCGGAATGGCTACATCGGTGATTAAGCTGCGAATACACAATTGCGTGGCTTTGAGGTCAATCACATCCTGGTTCGAGACAAAGCCTAGGGCGTAAGCAGTGCTATGAGGTCCCTGCAGATCCTTGTAAGTCTCCGGTGGGAAGGTAGCACAAACGAAGAGTTCCGATTATAGACTAGGCACCTGGGCTCACTCGAGCTATCGAAAAGCATATTGCCTTGGAACGTGAATTGAGTAGCTACCGTCACTCGTCCCGTTCTGGCCCAACTCATTTCGTAGTCAACCTCGTCCTTCATCAAGCGGCTCGTCAAGCGCAGGCACAAGACATCAGTAATCTGCAAATCGATGACTGTTGCCCTTGAAGCGTAGTTCCAAGAAAAAGGTCACCAAAGCTGGCGAATCTCTGATCATTTGACGACCCCATTGTAACTTTGTGACCTCAGCTCAGCGTGGAAGTGAAAACGTCCGGTCAATGGGTATTCTGCGGGTTCCTGAATACGGTCTGCTGCTACGACGGATAGCCCTTGCTTGGGATGCTTCCGCGTAAAGCTTGCCGCGGAAGAATGTCGGCTTCGGAAGCGCCATCATGGCGTACATGTCGACGTTGTGAAGTCGAACTCGAAATATTGGGTGCTGCTCTGCGAAATTTGACGGTGTTGTGTCACGCTGCAAAAATTCCAATGGTGCCAGGACTTCAAGCCAACGATCCCCTCCTTCAGACCCTGATTTGCTGTCGTTGAAAATGGTACGAAAACAGAATCCTTCAATCGGGGCAATGATAGGTTTGCCCTGAGACCCAAGGTATTGCGCGAGCTCGCGGTTACGCCCGGGGAAGTGCGACGAAGTGCAAGGTACGGCCTGGAGAACTCACGGAATCGTAATAATCGTCCCTGCATTGCCGCGAGTCCAAACCTTTCCCAGGTCTCTATGATCCCTTCTACTAACTTCAGCCTCTTTGAGTCCACCACATTCTCTCTCGCTTCTCCCTTGGTGCAACAGAGTCGCTCACCAGTCAGTTAAAGAATGATGCCTGTAAATTTCTCATCTTGGTCGTTCACGAAAAGTATATCTACTCTACAAGTGATGTTCCACGAATAAGGGGCTCTCATATGCCAATCAAACGTTCTTACATAAGGAATGATCGGTGAAATTAATCCGCACTTCACGTACAGCAATTGGGTGGATGAAGTGAACTTGAATACCGGCCGCGCAAGGAGCCTTTTCGAGTAGGGCTTTCCAGATGCGGATTACAATCATTACCACATATATCTCGGTTGTCTCGTGTGTCTGCTCATTAGGTAGAGATGTGACACTTTCGGACAGGACGAGGTCGAGGCTGTGGATGTAGGGAGCCAGAGCGACAAGGATGTTTTTGTGCGGCATTTCGTATATAAATGAGGGGTGCTATTACAGCCGACAAAGGGGCATTGCCTCTGAGCGGTTGGGCGTCTTTAAAGACTTCGGGCTTGGACGTCATGTTGCGCAGACTCCTGTCGACTTATAACGGATGAACCGAGACGTCATCCACACGGCTAGCAGACTTCAAGTTTCATTTCAGATCATTCAATTGGAGTATAACACGTATGATTTCGTGGCGGATGTCACCTTTGACACGGCAGAGGCACTACCTTTGTGACAGGATACTTTTCCAGTTTAGGCGTGCTCGATATAGTACGGCTGACCGACCTTACCATTTGCTCATCATACGATCGTGAAGGTCATCACTTGCGACAACCCCATCCAATCGATCCTATACTCGATCACCGTATGGTCTGAAATCCGAGTGATCCCCACTCTTCGATATTGAGGGGCATTCGAGACTCCCACTCCAGTCTCGACCAGAACCAGACAAACAGGAGGGTGCACCAGTATCAGAGTGCGCTCGCTGCCATTGGAAAGTTTTCCAGGTCCATTGCACAGTCTGTCGAGAAGGGTAGCTCAACAATGCCCTCTGCGCCAAGCGTGAGCTCATAGCGACTGAGATCAAGCCTATTGGTACCGTTGTGCCAGAGAAAAATGTACTTTTATCACAACGTGGTAGTCGTGAGCGAGGCTTTGCTTTTGAGCATAGCGAAGGCGATCCTGCCTAATAGTTTCATGCCCTTTCCAGTGACCTTGATCAAGAAGCACTCCGCTCGCATATTGCTGCTAAAGCAAGTCGGCCCAGAAAAAGGTTTGCATTGCTGTGCATCTGCCTCATTAGTCGGCGGAGGTCGGAAGAGCCGCGAAGGGTCATGAAAATTGTCGTCATCGATCCAAAAAGCCACAGGGTCAAGTACTGACACCCACGACCACGACGGCCCACAGTAGTGCTTCGTCCAAAGTAATTCCAATGAGCGATATGTTTTCGGACAGCAATTTCACACGTCCCGACGTCGTACAGCAGTGCGAAAGCGCTACGCAGGCGCTCTCGAGGCCAGCTCTGGGCTCGAAGAGACGTACGTTGAATTCGCCATGATCATCTGCCTGGATCGAGAGCATACGTGCGGGCAAGCAGATCCTGGGAGGCTCTCTGCATGCATTGTGCAGTCTGTCGCATTCACTCAGACGCGCTCGTGTCCAGCTCAAAGACCTGGCTGACAGTGGATGCCCGCTTGTTGTGGATCGAGGTAACATTGCTTTCGAAGCTAGTGATCATTCAGCAGATTTATTTGAAAATTGGTCATTTGGTTGAGATATGGATCGACGTACGATGTGCTTGCACGCTGTAAAGCTCGAGCTCAAACTTTAGTCGATCGTCATACAAATACGTCTCCAAAGGCAGCGTTTCAGCACGGCCGTTATGTTGATCATGGCATCCATCGGACAGGAATCGTTTTGGCAAGGCACTGGGAGTCTTTCTGGTGAAGCGTCTGTCCACCTTTTCGAAAGCCCTCGAGGATGACTAGGCATGATTCGCAGCGGTTGACGAACGCTGAGTGGCTCAGAACAGCCGGTGTGACATCGAACGTCAGGCGAGGATCGTGTTCATCGCGAAGTTCTTGATCGTTGCACACTTTTATCCCTTGGAGCGCAGCAGGCCAGCAATTCAGGCCGCTTACGGGTTGTTCGTGTCATCGTAGGGCAGAGATGCGTTCACCGCCTGCGAGCTGAGGTTCGCGAAGCATCAAGAAAAGTGGGGGGTCAGTCGCACTCGCCATTCCTCGGAGGTGATGACATCGCCTTCAAGAGCGGTGCTGCATGTATGAAGAATGAGAATCAATGCCATGATGGTTCGAATCGACACGGTGTTTGTGTGGGGCGTAAGAGGGAGGTTCAGCCTCCAGGCAAAGGCCTGGGAAGAAGGACTGACAGGCATGCACACCCCTTCCTTCATTTTTCCAAAGAAAGAACGTTGCAAGAGCGCCCAAGAATGGTATCATGAACTGTGAATGCAGATAATTGTTCTCTGTCCATATTCGTACACATATGCAAGTCTACTCTTTCTTCTCCTCCGGCCGCTGTGTGTTCGCCAACGCCTCCCTCACAGCCTGAACCGCTTCCCTAACTTGTCTCCTCTCAACGGCGTCTTCATCAACCCGCAGTTCCCCCTGCTCCTTCGACCTGATGATAAGCCTGACCAGATCCTCTGTCGCTTTCAACGTCCGTCTCCCCTCTTCCCTAACCGTGCCCTGCCAACTCTCTCTCGCGCCTTCCCACAGCTTCTGCATGCGGCGCAATGAGAAGGTCAGCCCCAGGGCTGCCACAGCGCTGGCTTCGAATATAGAGCAGCTGGACGAGACGTAGAGCAGTGCTGATAGCGCGCTGGAGAGGGACGTTGTGGACATGGTCTGGAGGATGAGGCGTTGAGCGAGTGCTTGGAGTGGTGGAACATTTGCGTCGATGACCTCCTGGCGCGCGGTTGCTATGTTCTCAGACCACGGCTGGGGCTTTCTGACTTCGGTGGAAAGTTTGGTGGGCTGATTGTCCAGTGTCGGCGCTGTTTCTGTTGTGGTCACCGGGATCTCCTTTTGTACAGAGACTTTCTGCAGGTCTTCAGGGAATCCAGCTTGTGCCATCCTGCCAGCAAGAAAGATGCTAGTTTTCTCTCCGCTGATAAGCCAGCGGCGCTCAATAATCTCTTGCGAGAGCATGGTCACGTCGTCGACGCGCCAGAAGAGCTTCCACCATGACAGCTTGTGCCAGTTGCGTGCTGAGAAGGCTTCATCGAGTTCGTCGCGGAGCTCTGTGTGGCTCTTCTCTGCCCACAAGTCTAAAGCGTTTATGATCGCCGTTGTAGCCTCACGGTCCGTAGGTATTGATGCGAGAAGAGCAAGACGCGCTGTGTCTTCCTTGAGAAGTTTTGCTTCAACATCGTCTGCGATGGAAGTAACAAGGGCTCTCATCGCAGGCTTGATGGGATCGGCAGGCTGTAGATCGGCCGTAAGCCATTGTGACAGTGCAGGCAGTCCGCTCCTGAACCAGCCACGCTCAAAAATCTGGGAATTCGCCACAGATTGACGGAAGCTTGCGAGCGCTTGTGTCCCAACGTCAACATTGATCAGTACGCTCTCGGCTCGCGCGTCTGTATCCGCCTCTTTCTGCGGCGCAGGCAGGTCCACAGCGACCTTGACCATAGTGCGCATATCCTCTGCGCCGTCTGAGCTAAACCTGCCAAACGCGAGCGCACTGTCGAGTCCCTCGCCAAGAACCAAAGTCTTGTGCACCGGATATGGTACGGGTGTGCCTCGGGCGGAGGTAGCCTGCAGCTTAGGCACAAGCACAGACTCCTCTGAGCTTTCCGTCGAGGCCGTTGTAAGCATATTCGCTGTGCGAACGTTCAGCGTGGATACCAGGACCTCTAGCTTATGCGCATGTAGGACCCTCGAGGGCACGTAAAGGACTTTGTACAGTGGCGTCGGTCGATGTGCATCGTGCTCGTCTCCGAACCTTCGCTCTGTCAGCTGCGTTGGCCGTACTGTTTTCGACGTGCGCTCACTTCAGTAGCACAGGCCTCTCATTGCCGTCTCCAGCTTTCTCGAGCTCTTGCTCCCAGCCTTCTTCATTGCCTAGCGGATCTGCGAGGAGCAGGCGCGCAAGCCGCTGGGCGCTGACTTGGCTATTCAGACCAAGTACTATACTCTCTGTCAGCCATGATCTCTCTTTGGCAGGCAAAACACACTCGCAACCCTCGTGACAGCGTCTTGCGCCACCAGCCCGCTGAGGGCCAATTGCAGTCGACTTATGTTGACGTATGTCTCTGCAACTCCACTGAGCGCCGACAAGGCATTGTACAGGTCCTGGTTCCGTGGGGGGATATGGGGGCGCAAGTTTATGGCTGTGGGCGAGACATGTGTTGATGCGAAGCGATGGAGATTCAAGGAACGCGGTGTTGCACGGCTGTAACGAAGGACAGCAGGAAGGCACTCAATTGCTCGTCCTTTGGTCAGCGACGTCAATCGCGGCGCAGAGGCCACCCATGGAGGCATCGGGCTGAGAGATGTGCATCGCTATGGCAAAGAGTCGCCATGCTGAAGTTCGTGATGGCACGGTTGATCTCCGGGCCGCGGAAGCTTGGGCCTGCCCACGCTGATGTCACCCAAGATGAGAGTAGGCGAAACTGCACATTACTTAACGAGAAGCCAGATGATCGGACAGCCTGAGAATTGGCGAGCGGCCAGACTAACGTTACCACCGAGGTATGCAAGTAATGATATGTTTTCAATGAAAGGCCAGCTCACCCAGAGCACGGCGCTTGGCTAGCAAATTACTACCGTTCATCGTAAAGTCGTTTCCTCTAGGCCTCGCCGCTGGTGCGCCCAACGCCAGTATGGTATGTAGGGGAACACTGATATCCACACCACATCGAACAAAGAGGACCAGCGAACCTAGCTTATTCGCTCAGCCTCAGAAGCCTCTTTGGCACCTAGCCTCTCCGCGATCCAGAAGACCTATGACTGTCAGTAAATGAGTAACATGACGAGTTTCGAGGTCATCTCGAGCGTCGTGCAGCACGAGAAGACCTCTGACGGTTGCTACAGTGTGACTTACATGCTGATTCTTCGTGCGACACGGCCGAGTTCCTTGTCGTTCTCGGCGTCCTTGGTAGCCTTCTCGAGAGCCTGCTCTCTGTGTACCTCCTGAGATTTACGTACTTCCTCATGGCTGGGCGGCAGACGCTCGTTCTGCAAATCGACCTTACGGGCATCCTCGAAGCTGTGGATGGCCTGCTTGATACCTTCCGCGCCAAGCATGAGTGTACCCGCCGGCAGGCGTCCTCCAGACGCTGTCTTCAACTCAGTGACACGCTCAGACTCTTCACGCAGCACTTGGAATACGCGGGAGAGGCGACCAATAGCCAGAATCTTGTTCTTGATTGCGCGGCGCTTGAACTCGGTTGAGTCGGGGTCGAGGTTGGCCAGCGGTTGTGGGGAAGACGGCCCGGAGGCCAGCGAGCTGGGTGTCTCCTCTTCAAGCTCCTCCTTGGAGCATGTGTTCAAAATAGCAATGAGCATGTCGGTGACTATATTACGTTAAATTGTGACGTCTTGACGTATCGATCTGTGCTTACTCTTCTCTCCAACGAATGGCAGAGACCATGTGAAGACGTCCATAAAGTTAGGCAGCCAGTAAGGGTGAGGTGTACAGTTGAATTGCCTGATGTTCATGACATTGTTCTCATACTTGAGAACAGCAGCCTTGTTGTTGTATACATCGAGGTAGTTGGGCGCGCTGAAGATGGTCATGACACTGGGGAAACCAGTAGTCCTTGTCTTCCTATACATTCGGTACCCAGCGTCTTGTGCTTCGTGCGCACGAATGATCGAGAGCAGGTTGTTCTTCTCAAGGAAGGCGCATGCGGCGGGGTACGAGAAGAAGTATGAGCAACCACGGACATGGTTGTGAATGAAGAAGTCGTTCGTCTTTTCCTGGCCAAACTCTTCAAGGGGGTCAGCCCATAGAATGTCGCACATGAGGCCGTGTGTGGGTGGTTCGCGGAAACGATCGATCTATAGAAGTCAGCGGGACTCGCAATTTCTAACTTGAGGCCACATACGCTCTTCAGATCCTCGAGTGTGTGGAGCTCAGGGCTCAATCCTCCGTGTATACACAAAAACTGTTTGTTCATGACAGCGGCGAGAGGGAGCGCGCAGAAGGCGTCCATGCAGGCTTCGTAGACAGCCTCGGAGTACTTGTGCTTGCATTCAAGCTTGAATGTGAAGTAGTCGGTCAAATGGCGACATTCGTGGTTACCACGGAGCAGCCAAAGCGTGTTGGGATACCAGATCTTCAGAGACCACAAGTACAGCACGCACTACTGATGTTAGCATATGCCCACTGCTTGCTGTTGCTCTCATACCTCGATACTGAAGTATCCTCGATCCACGTAGTCACCCAAGAAGAGGTAGCGTGTCTCTGCAGGATCTCCACCGACTTCGAAAAGCTTCATCAAGTCGTAGTATTGTCCGTGGACATCACCGCACACTGTAATGGGAGCGTCCATCTCCAGGAGGTTGGGCTCTGACCTTAGGATCTCGGCACCCTTCTTAATGATCCATAGCGCCTGCTGCTCAGTCAAGCGGCCTTCGCGGTAAAAATGTTGCTTCAAGAATTGGATGTTGGGCTTTGTGCGATCCTGGGGCGAGAAGAATTGTTCGTCGGTAGGTGGGTGGAAGGCTGGAGCTTGCACATCTGGGGGTCACAGCGAAGTCAGCATCATACTGCTAAATATTGTCGTCGCAGTGAAGCTGCTGCTAGCTTGATGGCGTTCAGAGCCGTGATGTCGAGCATACCTTTGCATACTCGCTCCTGAGTGCTAACTTGTGTGCCGTCTTCCATGGTGTGCAGGGTAAAGTCGATCTCAGGGATGGGCTTTTTCTGCTGGACTGCGCGAATGGCATTGTCCATATATGACTGCTGGTCGACCTCCTGCTGGTTGTTCTCCATGGCGGGCAAACGGTGCTGAGCTGTTTACCAGGAGCTGTGGGCGTTGGAAGATTGTGGAGGAGAGTCGCGAGGCGGTGATAGTGGGGCGGAGAGGCGCACGACCCTGAAAGTGGCGACGGGGGCGTGGAACGAAGGCCGAGGCTCGTGGCTTGTGAGTGCTGACCGGCGACGAAAGGAGAGACGTGTGAGGTGTGGGAGTGTGTCGCCTGCTTCGTCGCGTGCTCGCAGTGCGTTGTTATGCGTATGTAGCTAATCTCATCGCACACGGCATCGACCTGAGGAGGGCGCCTGCCAAGACGGGCTGCGAGGCTGGCCAATGGGGCAGGCGCTGTAGACACAGATGACAGCATGTTCGAGGCCGAGCTGTTTGCATGTCTTTTGAGTCTACATCCTTGAATTGGGGATCCTCTAGCATGTGACTGTCGTCTAATCATCGTTCTGCAAGCTTTGCTCGATTTGTTGAAATTCGTCCGCAACGTCTAGTTAGTTGAGAGCTACTTTCTGGGATCCGAGCTGCAGGTGAATATGACGAACACCGAACAGTCACCACAATCATCGTACTGCTTTGGGCGCTGTGATTGCTGTCTGGAATCATAGTAGGCGCTGGCCGGATGTTCGTAGCCGCCAGCTGCACAGAACGAACAGTCTGCGCGTCATGCTGTGTTACCAGAGACCAGAAAGCTCGAACACAGAGCTATTTATCAATCGCATCTGACAAAATAATGGTTGGTCTGGCGGAAACTTCACTGATGGCCAGGTTCAGAGCTGCCTGATTCAGAGCTCTGCATTGCATTCATGTGTGGGATCTGGCATGCAGCGCGAAAGCATTATCACGTTGGTTGTTGGTCAGGCTTCCCAAGGTTTGGTGAGGCAGTTGCCATTACACGCGTCAGAATGGTTCAGATTGACAATCACGGCCAAGCCAAGGGAAGAGTAGATTGAAGCGAATGTATCATATGATTTTGATATACATCTGTACCGCGGTGGTACGTATGTGAGTGTCGAGGTCATCACAGAGCTCTACGAAATAAAGAAGAGGGCATACCAGCCATCAAGGCGCGGCATGAACGAAGAAGAATATACAACAAGAATGAACGTGTCCAAGAAACCCAAGCTAATCAGCAAGGGAGCCAACACGCAGGTTAAAACCGACCCAAAGGTGTAAATAAGCAGACCCAACCACCCCTTTTTCAGACCCTAACCAGAGTGGGTATAACCAAGGCAACTCCATGCGATGCGTTCCGTATCCATCACAGTGAAAGAGATTCTAAGGAAAAGACTCTCGTCAGGCGATGGGGGACTTCGCCGTTTAGATGAGACGAAGGCCAGAGCCATGACGCTTGTGAAGGTGCGCACGAGGGAAGGAGCGCTTGGCAGCGGCGGCACCAATGGTGCCGTCAGTGCAGGCCATGCCGGCAGCGAGCGCTTGCGGAACGGCACAACCACGGTTGCAGAGGCCGAAAGAGCTGGTACCAATGCAGACGACAGCGCCGTCGTTGGTGCAAGGGGTGCAGTCCTCGCCAGTGGAGGGAGTGCTGGGGGCAGCAGAGGCGACAGGCGCAGCAGAAGCGACAGGAGCCGCAGTCGCAGCCGGCTTGGTAGCAGCAGGTGCAGAGGAAGCGCCGGGAGCGAAGACACCAGGAGCAGAAACGACAGAGGGAGCGGCAGAAGCAATGGGAGCGGCAGCGTAGCCAGGAGCTGAGGATGCGGCAGGAGCAGAGACAGCCGGGGCGGAGGCAGCTGAGGTGGCAGCAGGCTGTGTGGCAGCAGGAGCGGAAGAGCCAGCGCCTCCGGTGGGTGCACCAAGCTTTCCGTTACCAGCACCCATCTTTGTCATAGTAGCGCAGCCAGCACCTGAGAGGGTGTCACCAAGGTTGGCGCTGTTCCCGTCGACAACAGACTGGCCGGGGTCCGGGTAGTTGAAGTCCTCACCCTGGGTTGTGGAGCACTGAGTGTCGGGAAGGTTTGCGACGAACATGTCGGGAAGGGAGCCAAGAGCAGAGGCGGCAGAGGCGGCAGAGGCAGTGGCGCCAGAGCTGCCAACCTGGATAGGAGCGCAGTTCATGTAGAACTCGCGGTTTCCGATTTTGTTCAACCACGACCAGGCGAAGGTGTACTGGCCGTCAGGAATGGACTCTGGCAGGGTGACAGGGAACTTGGCAGCACCGTGACCGGCGGGATCCGCTGGCTCAATGTTGCCTGAGACGTTGGAGGGGCAGCCACCCACGACGCTGTGGATGACCTTCCACTGAGAGGCCTCTGTGGGCTCCATGTCTGTGGTGAGGGAGAATTGGCAAGAGCCACCACCGTGAACAGCAGAGCCGATGAAGGAGATCTCTTTGGTCTCACCAGCGTTCCATTGGTTCATCTCGGAGACCTCATAGACACCGGAGCGCTGCTTGCAAGGGTAATCGCCAGGTGCGAGAGGAGAGCTGTTCAGAGTAGCCTTGCCGTATGGGACGGGGTACTCGAGGATCATGTGCGCGGTTGCGCTGGCCGCGAGTGCCAGAAGAGCGGTAGCCTTGGAGAACATCTTGTTGTTTGTATGAGAGAGTGTCTGAGAAGTTGGGTATCTCTACAAATCGCTAGGCCTGCTAAACGATTCTTTGTGTCTTTGTAGTGACTGTGTAGTCTGGAGCTGGTTGACAGAGCTGCCACGCATAGTCAGTAAGACTGCTCTATTGAAGTTGAGGCATGAGGGCCTGAGTAAATGCTGGACATGAACAGGAGATCCGTGTGTAAAAGAGGAGTCGGTTCGGGAGGACCTGACTACCCAAAACCTTTCCGAAACAGGAGAGTGAGTACATACCAAGAAGTCTTGAGTCCTGTATGACAGGTGAGTATTTTGGTGAGACTAGCTCTTCGACAATCAACGTTCAGCTGAGAAAGAATGTGATATCTGCCACAGGCAAGATATGTAAAAGGAAGATGAAGCTGGAAGAACTGCTGTGATGAACCTGCGATATGGAACACAAAGGTGCGCCCCTGGAACCTATATATCCTGATACCCACATTTTCAGGCGGGCTGGCCTGTGGCGGTCTGTACGTACAGCGTCGTGTGCAGCCCGGTAAGGGAACCAGCAAGCTGGTGCCACAGCGGATCATGGTCGAAGTGCACAGGCTAATCGACGAGGGATGGCCTCTCATGCAGCGATTGATTGAAGGGGCCCTCCGGCTCTGACGCCCGTCATGGTTTAGCGGCAGTGTAACAGCAAGCGGACTGTGAAGACGGCTCAGGTT
The DNA here is from genome assembly GCA_001599375.1 of Phoma herbarum. NCBI lineage: Eukaryota > Fungi > Ascomycota > Dothideomycetes > Pleosporales > Didymellaceae > Phoma > Phoma herbarum. The sequence goes on along the minus strand of BCGR01000016.1, from coordinate 799,375 downwards.
CTGCAACGCTGGGCAGGTACATCGCCATTGTCATTGGCTCAAAAGCTCTCAAATGCGGATTGTTTCTGAAACAAAGAGTGGACGACGCTCAAGTGGAGAGGCATGGGTGGATGTCGCCTCCTGACGTCTGCTGGTAGGATCCTTGTTCCTAACGTCCGGGCCCTGCATGTAGTCGAATCCGGGCCTATCGATAAGGGGGCATCAGGCCGAGTAAGGTCTGGTGTGGAGCGCGATCGCTTCGAAGCTAAATCTCAAACACGGCTCTCTGGGATTTCATTCGTCGCGCTGCTCATCTCAGCGCACACGGCACTCGCGCTCACTGCCAGTCGACGACGAACCAAGTCAACTCTCGCGACACTTGCGGTGGCTGGACTGTCGTACACATCGTGTTTACCGCCGTGCTTGTGACGCAAGCGCAAACCTGGCCGCTCAGGTTCGGCAGGAAGACGCTGTGTCACGGCTCGCAGCATGCGATGCATGCGGGCCTGCTGCAGGGGGGAAGCATGATGAGAGCGGCGATGCTTGGTGCACCGCCCCCGGCCTGCACGTGTGATCCTTATTTTTGGTTGCCACTCTCGCCTTCATACGAGGCTTGGATATTAATCGGCTCGTACAATCGACAGTCCAACCTCTTGCGATGTCAAGAGGAAAGTCAAAATGGACAGCATGAATGATCAGCAGCGGTAGTGAGTTGGCGGGAGGCTGCGCCGCAGCGTGGACGACGGACACTCGGGAAAAGCTGGAGTCGACCGCTTGGGCGGGCTGATTGGCCTGCACTTACCGCCTTAGCAGCGTCACTTGTTTCATCAAAAACAACGCTGTGTGAAGGTCGTGATGATGATTGACCAGGGCGACGATCAGGTTGGGCGACGGCGCGCCCCACTTTCAAAGCTTGGCTGTGATTGCTGTGGGTTCAGCACTGACAAGCAGTTATGTCCAGCGGGGACTGACGGACTTCGCGAAACGAAACGTCTGGTCTCCACCACGGCACGCCGAGGATTGCTGCCAACGAACTCGTGGGCTTGCGGAAGGATGCAAAACGTTGTGGAGATATGCATAGTGGCAACGGTGTCAAGTTTGGGAATGACATGCAGGAACAGCACGATGACGAGTTCTTTCGTGGAAGCGTGCCTGACCTACGAACTCCCAAGCCTTGGCTCTCGCAAGACAAAACATGTCTGCACCTGATTTTTCTCTCATCTCCACTTTCTGAAAGAATCTGAGAAGAATTTGAGAAGAACTTGAGAAGTCACACCATCCTCTTCAGCCATGTCGCTCAGTCCCGGCCTTCTACAGCGGAGATTGTCCTCCACACATCCTGCCGCGAGCCGAACGACAGCCACGCCCGCATCCGCGACGGGCGGCAGGGCGGGAGACGTCCGCTCGACACCTGCACTGAGATTTCAGACTTCATCTCCGACCATCCAGTCATAAGGCAGACTCGAGTGTACTCGGCAACATGTGACCTGCTCTGACACGACCGCCAAAGTGTATCGCCGAAGCTGCCAGTCATGTTCCACAGCAGTGATGCGGATGGTTTTGTGCTGTTGAAGCTGGTCACCACGACATTGCTCATGCCAAAGCGTTGATGAGGAAGATGGGCGAGTAGACGGGAAGATGCTCAGCCCGTTTGGTGACTGAGAAACGCGCGATTATTGATCACACCGCCGCTCCACCTCTATGGAAAGACTGGACTTTCTGGTCAAACCAGGTCGACTTCGATCTGAGCCTGACGAACGGCGTCTTTTCGATTCCAATGTGCACCCGCCCATCGCATCCTCCAACGTAGCTGCCGTACCCATACCGCGCGTCGAGAAACTTCAAGTGCTCTGCGCGACCCTTTCCGTCCAGGTGGGAAGTCTGCTTCAAATCCTGGACTGCAGCGCTTGCAGCGAATAAGCTTATGACAGCGGCCATGGACGTTGGCATCCGTGCGAGGTAGCGCCCAGGGCGACGCAAGTAAACGATGATGGCTACAATCGCGTAGATGGAAAGGATACCTTCGGAGATGGCGAACATGGGCGTGGAGATGAAGAGGCGTCGCTCTGTTGACACAGTCCAGCCCTGGATTGAGCTCCGAGGCCGATCACTCCGCGGAACCAACAGCTTCTCCTTATTGGCACCCAGCCAGATTGCAAACAATCTCGAGTAGGCCTTACCAAGCGAGTCCTGGACGTCCTCAAGCGTTGGTGTACCTTGAGTGGCGTTGATGAGGCGACTGTCATCGGTCTCGTGTGCAGCGAAGTAGTTCATTGCATCGTTGGCGATGCTGTCATTGTGCCACCCACCGGCAGTATACTTGAACAAATATGCGTTGCTTTGCCCAATAAGGTTCACAACATTGTTGCTGAACATCTTGCTCATATCCTCGTCTTTGGACAGCCTCAAGTCTTCCACAGGTTGCTGGAGTCTACCGCTGGCGTCGGCACGAACAGTGGCTTGGCCCGTCACCAGACGCGGCTGACACCGCACAAATAATGAGTTGTCTGCTGTGAGATTCCTCTCCTGGAATACTCCACAAGTACCGTTGGAAGATCTCAACCAGCCCATCACCACTGTGCTCATACAAGCATCTTTCTCGGCCTGTGTTGTGTTCGTAGCTGCTTCGAGATAAAACATAACCTCGGCCGCACTAGGACCTGTCAAACACATATCTTTAGCTGGAGTGAGAAAGGGCATCATGTTGCCAATGCCCAGGCTGTTTTCCCCGTAGGCCGGACAGATCGTGGTTTGTGAATTTGCACGCTTGATGCTGTTGAACTCAACCCGCAAAGTTGTACTTGTATCCGTTCGGATCCTTGCAATGTAATCGACGCCAGCTTGCAGGGTCTCGCAATCCAACTCGGCACCAAAAGCTATTGTCCGAGCTTCGTACTGTTGCCCAATAGTCGTGTTGGCCGAAGCAGCAGTCATATAGGGTAGATAGAACATCTTTGTATCGGTCCAAGCAGGGAGTGGTGTGCCCCTAGACAAGTTTGACTCGGCGATGAGAAACTGATCTTGAGAGTTACCGCCACGGTAAGCACCCGAAGGCTCGGACGAACCAAAATTCTGCCCACTCTTAGGCCCTATACTGCCGTTGATCGAAACAAACTTCATCTCAAAAGGAGGGATGAAAGTGGCGGCACGTTGCATGTCGATTAGATCCTGATTAAAGATACCAGCGAATGCAACTGCGAGGAGGTTGGACAACAGTGCCATTGCGCACACTGTGGCAAGCACAAAGTGTTTCGATCGAAGCGCCTTGAACACTGTGAGCTGAGGTGGCAGAGAACTGTAGTTAAGATCGATGGAGTCTTTGGCCTCGGCCTTACAGTTGCGCAGCTCTTCGATGGGCTGGAGCATACACAACAAGCGGTTGATCATGACCCACATGGGCTCTATCAAAGTGGCCAAAGCAGTGGGGATGTAGTTCTCGAGAATGTTCTGCACAAGCTTGATGGTAGATGGCAGGGACAATCCATTTGCGCGTGCCTTGACGAAGAGGATGGCAAGAGCTATGCTCAAGGCGAAGAACAGGCTGACGAATGGGACCGCTGTCCACAATCGGAATTCTTTCGGTCTGACCGGCTTTGCGATCTCTCGTACGATGTTCTGCTGCTGAGAGAGCATCGTTGACCGTTGGACGAGAAAGGCGGCGTCGGCACTAGAGCTGACGACTTCAATGCCAGTGCGGTATCCGTCATCCACAAGACGAAACCTCTTTTCGCCCAGTGCTTTCTGGGCTTCCAGTGAAGTGCAGCAATCAAGGTTCTCGAAATCGACCAGGAGAGGCTCGTTGTCTGCCACGAGACTCATCATGCTAGCAATAGTACTTGGGTCTGCCCGCAGATTCCTTGTTCGCGTAATGGAGAGGTAGAGCAGCATCATTGTCGCAAGAGAGATTGCGCCAAGAAGCCCTTCTACAATATAGACAAACACTGGCTCCATAACAACAGCCTCTGTTGTGTACTGCTGAGTACCCGTGATCTGTTCCGAGGAACCAAAGTCGTTGCCTAAGATGTCGACCATGGCTCGAGAAAATATCAGGCGATACGCATCTGCATACGACTTGCTCAAAACTTTCCAATCAAGGTAATCTTCAAGAGGCAGATTACTGACTGCAAGCGACAGTCCTACTAAGCGCTGCACGACCCCACCGCCGACTGGACCTGTCAAGATGCTGACATTTGTTTCTGCCATGTACTCCACATAGTCTGGGGTTGAGTCCATCGGCAGCCTGGGACCCCGGACATCGATGCTTGAGGATCCAGTGGTCATTTGGGCCTCCCAGTGGGTCGCATTAAACATGTCCTTGTCCAGAGGTTGCTTTTCATCCAGCGTTGTGATCTTCAAAGGTCTCTGTGTGACACGATCAACTGTGGCTTTGACCTTTTGCTGGTAATAGCCCGGACGGCAGAAGATTGCCGTGACATTGTTTGGTGGATCTGTGTCTCTCTTCTTGTTCCGGGCGAAAGCTGCATAGAATGTGGCATTTTGATCCGTGGGACAATCGCCTTCCAAATAGTAGTCTGCATAACCTTCGTAGTTCCAGTATCCAATATGCATGCCCATATACTGCTTCGCGCTGAGAAGGGATGAGTATGGTTTATTCGGATTGTAGCCTTCGGTGACATTGCCAGTCAACCCCAAGGTGACGTTGCATCCGCCGGCGCTCTGGTACAGGACATAGTGACCACTGACTGCAGGGTCTCTTATGGGTGAGCTTGGTGTGCAATAGAGATCCAAACTGTACATTGTCGTCTCCCCAGACCATGTTCCTTGACTTCCGGCAAGACCGCTACTGGCCATTGGTTTGAACGGAGCCAATGTATAGTTTCTCGCCATGTAAGGAGGTAGCGTCTCGTTAAGCGTGGCGATACCGTACGTAGACTGAGCGTAGACTAAGCTGAGGCCGGTTCGCTGCTCCTGAGCTGGTAGGTACGATGTCGATCGGTTAAAAGGTGTAGTCGAAGTGCGGACAATAGTCTCCACGGAGAAGATACCAGCTTGTGTAGGTACTAAGCCCCATGTCACCAACAGCACCGCTAATGATCCCCAGAAGACCGGCCAATGACTGTGATGAGTCAGTAATCTATCGTTCTGCATGAAAGTATGAGAAGATCGGATAAACTCACCGCTCTTTCGCAGCTTTGATAGGTACTAGAGGGATGAAGTCGAAGGGATACGCCAGAAGCAACGAGTCTTTACCCAGTGCTCCATCTGTCTTACTCAGCTGATAGTATGGCTCCATGCGCTTTGTCTCCAAGTCGATCCAGGCCCAATATATGCTGAACAGAACTGCAATGACGGTGGAAAAGTATAAGTACAGGAATTGTTGGGATAGAGGTAAGGCGCTTATCCTCGCTGCGAAGAGAACACCTCCATTCCGCTGACTTCTGGTCAGGAAAACCTGAAGGATAGCAATCAACGCCCAACATAACAGAATAGTCGCAACGAGAACGGGGGATCGAAGAGCCGGAGGCTTCCAAGCCTTGGTCACTAATACATGTCAGTTGGATACGAATTGGAATTTGGCAGACACTCATGCCTTTCTTACTATCACTCTGCGAAGGAACGGAAACAACGTCTACATTGACCGACTTTACGCTGCTGTCATGGCTGTTTCGCGCAACCGGCGGGACTTGATCCATCTCGACAGATTAGCCCGTAAACGGGAACGCAACACAGGACAGATCGCAGAACGTGAAAATGGGTGTGAGGCTGAACCGCATTGCATTGCATGTCGGCGCATACTTAATAGTATGGGTGTAACCGCCGTACCTGCAGGCTAGCCGCTGCTGCGCCGCACGCTCCAATCAATTCTGCGACTTGAGAGTCTCAAAACACTAGGCCACAAAATGACTGTTGCATTGGAACCCGAGCCGCGCCCGTATCTGGAAAGAAGTCATGGATCATCGTGTAAATTTGGCCTGCACCCTGGAGGTCTGCAGTGCCGACAAGAACTACTGTGCTAGCAACAGTTCAGTCTGGCCGGGGGCGCAAGACCGCCGGTGAGACCAATATGAGAGCGCTAAACGATCGCAACATTGTACGTTATTCTAATCTCGCAAAGGTAAGAAGACGAAACGAATCAATCATTCAAGAAAAGCGCTCATGACAACGACGTGGAGATATCGTGCTGAGTGTTGACAAAGGCGGCTGCGAAAGGGAGCAGCCGCACGACGCGCGAGGAAGTGGCGCTAAGATGGCGGCTGCCCCACATTCGCGTTCCTTCGCGTCTTGTCATCACCAAGTCCACTAGATATCTTCCGGTCCAGCAAGACCGAGGGCCTGTCGTCTCGTTGGAGCATTCGCATCGAAATATGGCTTTTCAGCCAGCGCAGTCACTCTCGTTCCGTGCCTCGGCTCAGTCCCCTCGTAATCCCAGCTGGCGTTGTGGATAGTGATCCTGTTGTCCCACAGCGCAGAAGTACCGGGCGTCCATCTGAAGCGCACCTGGATGTCAACGTTTTTCTCATACACATCGTATAGATATCCGAGAATCAAATCGCTCTCAGCCTGGTCCAAGCCAACGATCCGGACTGTCATGGCTCGATTGACCCATAGGGCCTTCCAACCTGTGGCGGGGTGCACTCGAACGAGCGGATGCACGCGCTCAATGTACTTCGGCCCGGCTGTGGGGTCATTGCGGTCAAGGTATTGGTGGGCGCTGCGGTACACAGCCTGCTTGCCGTCGATGATCTTTCTGAAGTCTGGTGACAGCTTTTCGTACGCCGCATAGCCTACAGCAGTCAGCCTTGGTACCTGTCACAAGTCGCTTAGCCTACCTGAAGCCCACAAAGTATCACCACCGATCTTGGGGATTGTGTCATTGTGCAGATGGGTCACGCTGAGGCTCATTAGTCCTCGTTCATCAGCAGCACCTACTTACTTACCCGGCAGGCTGTCTCTCATGAACAAGGTCTGTGTGCCATCTGGACGCCCCTCCCGTCTTCCTGAAGCTGGCAGGCACTTCTGTGGCTTGTAACGCAGGCCAAATCACAGTTGTGCCGATGACGCCCGGCACTGAAGGCACTTGAGGCTATCCCAATATCAACAATTATCACAAGTTGTGTAGCAAGTGATGAAAGACCTACGTGGACTTCAATCTCACCATACCATTCACCAAGCTTCAACTGCTGCTGCGGGGAAAGGTCCTGATCTCTGAAAAAGACGACACTTCTCTCTGCAATCAGCAAGCCCAGCTCATCCTTCTGCTGGTCGGTGAGGTCCTTTAACTGCAGGCCAACGATCTCAGTACCGATATGAGCTGTAAGGTGGATAACCTCTCTCGCCGCACCAAGCAAAGCCCTCTTCTCGGGGTCGGCTCTCGAGCCGGGATCCACATATTCGCGGTCATAGTCGCGGATCTTGTAGACGTCGTCCAGGTACAGAGGCTTGGCTGGCCTATAGGGGTACCCGTTGGATATATCGATGCCAGCCTTCTCGAGCCTCTTTCTCGCTGGCTCTGGAAGACCTAACGAGTCTTTCTTGGGCTGAACAGTGTCCTTCTCTTGGATGTCTGAGCTGACTGGGATAGCAATGGGGGCCATGGCAAGGTAGTTGCTGTAAGTTTGTGCTTATTCGGCTCATTCTCAATGGCTGTTCTTATACCATAGACCCCTCATCAGATCAGACGACTCTTACTAATGCTTCTACCGTGCTGCAGCTCGACAACGCATGTTCATGGCGCGCGACGTTAATGTTGCGGGGTTCAACGATCACGTCAATTCACTAGCTTATTGCGCACGTCCATTCACCATTAAGCATCTCTAGAGTTATCGCCGGACGAGCCTCGCTTTCTTGAATGCCGCTTTGAACGCCGGTTCGAACGTGAGTATTTTGGGCTCCTTCGGCTTGAGGCGTACGCGGAAAGTACATGATGCCATCCTTATCCACCATTGCGCTCTGCTCACATCGGACCATCTCACTTATATTGCTCCGTGGTCATGGTGTGTGCAAAACTATATATTGTGCGTACATGCGCGTTGTGTGTAACATAGGCTGCTCGGCCGATTTGGACTTGCGTGCTTCTAGGCTCCTGGGTAGTCATCTATTCATCGGCACGCGCCTTTCGCACTCAGTCAGTTGCTTCTTATTCCTCTCAACTTCTGTTTCGAAGACCAGGTTTCTTTGGGGATGGCTTACAGTAGCAAGAGTGTTGCCGTCATTGGCGCAGGGATCTCAGGTGTTGTGACGGCAGCGCACCTCAAGAACGAAGGCCTCGATGTTACTGTATTCGAGCGTTCGAGCGCGGCAGGCGGCATTTGGTGCGTTTCTCCCCATCTTGATGCACCGACTAACAACGACTAGGTTCTACGATGAAAGGAAACCTCTCGAGCCAGCATACTCGTCAGTGGCCCCTTCGGAAGCCGGGAGCTCATATACGAAAGAGAATGTAGAAGACTTGGAAGTTGAAAAGCTTCTGCATGCACCACCAGGGTAAGGACTCTTGATTCAGAAGATGGACCTATCATTCATCCTAGGACAGGCCATGTTATATTGGACTCAAGAACAATGTCGCCACACGCTTGCTCGAAACGACGTTGAACAAGTTCCCTCCTGGTACGGAAGACTTTGTCTCACATAGCGTGCTGAAAGACTACATTCAAGACACAGCGGCAAAGACAGCCCTAGATACTATTACGCAGTATAACACTGACGTACGAAACGTGACGAAAAAGGGCTCAAAATGGGCTGTGCAAACCTCGAAGCTCAGATCACACGACGACGGCACGGATTCCTTCCAAACATCCACATCAGTGAGTATCGCGAGTCCGTATGTTTCTTCTCATTCTCATCTCGATCAGGACTTCGACGCCGTCGTCGTAGCATCCGGTCACTACCACGCCGCTCGCGTCCCCAACATCCCCGGTCTGGCAGACTGGAAGCGTCTCTACCCGCACCGAGTGCAGCACTCAAAAGGGTACAGGTCGCCCTCCGAGTTCCACGGCAAGAACTTCCTCCTAATCGGCGGCTCAGTCTCCTCGACCGATATCGCACGCGAACTGGGTCCTATCGCAGACACAATCTACCAATCGCACCGCAACGGCGCATTCGACCTTTCCGCATCTCTACTACCAGAGAATGGTATCCGGGTCGACGAAGTGATATCTTTCGAGCTTCCCTCATCCACCACCGCACGCACCCTCTCGCCCGAGGACCCAATCCCGCTCACCGCGACGCTCAAATCCGGACAGAAGCTCTGCGCCATCCACCATGTGATCCTCTGCACCGGCTACCACCTGACGCTGCCCTTCCTGCCCCAGTACCACAGCGACAGCACGCCCGTCGACCGAGCCAGCGCGGACGTGCTCGTGACCGACGGCACCATGTTTCACAACCTGCACAAGGACATGTTCTACATCCCAGACCCGACACTGTGCTTCGTCGGCGTCCCGTTCTTCACGGCGACGTTCACGCTGTTCGAGTTTCAGGCCATGGTCGTTGCGAAGGTGCTCTCGGGTCTGGCTGAACTGCCCTCTGGAGCGGCCATGCGCGAGGAGTATCTCGGCAGAATCGCGACCAAAGGGTATGGCAAGGCGTTTCACAGTCTCCGCGATAGAGAGGAGGAGTATGTTGGCGAGCTGCTGGAGTGGGTGAATGAAGATCTAAAGAAGCAGGGAAGGAGGGCGTTGGAGGGGCATTCAAAGCAATGGAAGGAGGCGAGGGCAGAGCAGGTGCAGAGGATTAAGGCGCTGTTTGCAGCGCCGCGCGGGCCAGAGAGGAGGATTGAGATCACTTGTCAGGGGCTGGGGGCTGTGGATGTGCACACTGGTAATGAAAGGGGGCCGGAACCAATGTTGGTGCGGGCAGCGGCATAGAGCTTTTGGGTAGTATTATGGTTGGATTGCTGGTTATGATATGTTTTAGACTTGCGCGAGTGGAGACGTCCTGGCAGTAATTAACTTCGCGGCATTGAGCGCTGCCCTTGACATGAATCGTGTGTACGAGTGGTTTTTTCTCCGCAGACGCGTGCAATAGTGTGACAGCACTCCTGGCTAACGTGCTGAGGCAGATGACTTTCATCGCTGGAAAACACCAAGCTCCTTGCTCCACCACTCCCTGAATCCAACCGTGCTGACATCAATACCCAACTCCTTGAGCTCGCTGGTATCGAGATGGCAATCATACGGCCTGATGGTGCCATCGCTCGGCTCATCCTCCGGCTTCGATGGCTTGAGGTTGTCCAGCGGCAACCCCGTGATCTCCGCAAACATCTGTACAATCTGCCACTTGGTCATGCGGTCCTCGCTCGAAAACTGCAAAATCCGCGGCAGAGCTCTCCCCTCATTCTCGCTGCTGCGGTAGAAATCCGACACATCGCGGCACACGCGTCCAACATCTGCCGTGTTCGTCGGGAATCGTAGCGCCCAGTCGTCAACCTCGATTTTGGGGTCCTCAGGCCCCAGCTTCTGAGCAGCCCAGAGAGATGACATCAAGACGTTGACGGCGCTCTCTTTCGGCTCGTCACACGATCCGTACAGCACGGGCACTCGCAGCACGACCACACTGTTGGGTGCGTTCAGCGAAGCAGCGACGTCGAGCACGGCCTTCTCGCCCTCCAACTTCGTGCGGCCATACACATTCGGCGGGTCAGGCACAGACGAGGCTTTGTACGGCGCCTCGCCTTGACGGCCGGGGAAGACATAGTCGGTGGAAATGTAGACCAGGAAGATGCCGCGCGCGACGGTGGCTTCGGCGAGCTCGCGGCTCGCGTGCACGTTGATATTGCGCGCAGCGGCCGGGTTAGCGGTGCAGGAGTCTGGGAAGCGGTTTGCGGCGCAGTGCACCACAACGTCAGGCTTGATGTCGTCGAGAAGGGCATCGATGTCTTTGCGGTTGAGGATGTTGAGCTTGACGATGTCAGGTGGGTTGATCCGGTTCAGGCCTGTGCCAATGGCTTTCCAGCCGGCCCGGGCGAACTGGCGCTGGACTTGTCGTCCCAGTAAGCCGCTGGCTGTGTGCTGAGATTAGTGACAGTGTGTTTGCTGTGGCAGTCATGTGCTGTACCTCCCGTGACCAGGACTGTCCGTGTTGGAGCAGCTACCTTGGCGGTGGTACCGGCCGAGTCGCTGGGATCGCGGTACTCGCCCGAGACAGCGTCAAAGACGAGGATGGGGGGAAGACTCGCGCTCTCAGTCATGGTGGGTGTCGATGTTTGGCTGGACCGACCGGGCCAATGATGTCAGCATGGCCGAACCCTGGTGAAAGTCGCAGCCCCACGACGCCGGGCAAGCGAGCCTCGACATCCCTGTCACCGCCCCAGGAACGCGAGCTGGCGCCGATTGTCGCGACGCTGCGGCGGCCTCACTTGAACAATTGCATGACAGCAGAGCAGGCGCCATGTCGACGATAACGCAGAACGCCTCGCAGAGCTCATACCCGTGCGGACCCCGCCTCGCCCCGTCTCCCTAATGGAAAGCTGACACCCGACAGCCCCATCCTGCCCAAGGACTTCAACGCCAACCAGCCCAAGACAATCCGGCTGTACCCTCTCAGCAACTACACCTTCGGCACCAAAGATGGGCAGCCCGAGGAAGACCCGTCGGTGCTGGCGCGCCTGAAGCGCCTCGAAGAGCACTACAACGAGCACGGCATGCGGCGCACGTCCGAGGCCATCCTGGTGTGCCACGAGCACAACCACCCGCACATCCTGATGCTGCAGATCGCGAACGCCTTCTTCAAGCTGCCGGGCGACTACCTGCGCGCCGAGGACGACGAGATCGAGGGCTTCAAGGCGCGCTTGAACGAGCGCCTCGCGCCCGTCGGCACGCAATTCACCGGCGAGGGCGTCAACGACGAGTGGCAGGTCGGCGACACGCTGGCCCAGTGGTGGCGCCCCAATTTCGAGACGTTCATGTATCCCTTCATTCCTGCGCACGTCACGCGTCCGAAGGAGTGCAAGAAGCTGTACTTCATCCAGCTGCCGCGCAGCAGTACGTCTGAACCGCTCCCCGACTTTGCACCTGCCGTTGCCAATACGCTAACGCAAACAGAGGTCCTCAGCGTCCCCAAGAACATGAAGCTCCTCGCCGTGCCGCTCTTCGAACTCTACGACAACACCGCCCGCTACGGCCCCCAGCTCAGCGCCATCCCACACCTGCTGTCCCGCTACAACTTCGAGTTCATCGACGAGCACGGCAATGTCGCGGCCATAACGCCCGGCCTCGGGCCGCCGGACGGCGAGGTCAAGACGAAGGTTCTGGCGGGCGGCGAGGACGTGAATATGCAGCAGAACGGGGATGAGGCGAGCGATGTGACCATCTCGTAGGAGAGATTGCTCGCTGAGTTGGGATGATGCATGGGTGGTGTTTGGCGTTTGAGATGCAATTTGGAAAGCGAGATTGTCCTGGGTGGAACGTGCGATCTGTGGCCCCAGACACATGCTTCTCGGGGCCACTGGTAAATACGTCCAAGAATATTCACAAAACCTCAAAGACATATGATGGCTATGGCGGGTGATTGCTGATCCTGTCTGGCCTCTCCATACTGGGAGCGACCAGCGAGCGGGGTGAGGATCGCTATGAGGCTGATCTGGCAGATTGACGTACAGAGTGCCATGCTTGCTGCCATTCCAGTGCAAGGCAATAAGCCGTCGAGCGAAAAGGAGGAGGGCGTTGGTTGACGCTCAGTGGAGTGCTGCATGTAAGAGCAAGGAAAATGGCAGCAGGTGGTTGTTCGTGATCAGAAATGAGTGGAAAGTTCTCGATGACGCGAGAGGATTAAAATAGACAGCACAGCTGACAGGCCAATATTCAGTATGCAAAGTAGTCCGGAAGTTGAACGCCTGTCGAATTGCTGTCCGTCACATCTGCCGCGCGGGTACCGTCGAGCATCTTCAAACCCCTCGACCTCCGCAGCTCCCAAGCCTTCCGCTTATATTCCTCCATTTCCTCCCGCGAGAAATACTTGCTCTCTACCTGCCTTGCGTCCAAACACTCAGCAACGTCCCATCTCCCGATCTCGGTACCGTCTTTGCAGACTACCACCTCATCCAGATGCTCATACAGGATTTGACCATATGTAAACCACTCATGGCTGGCACTCCTCAAGAGGCCTCCGACCTGCCCTTTCACGTAACTGGCTAAGAACTCAGGATCCAGCACATCGGCGCCATTGTTCTGCATCCTCCTCCCGTACCCGCTTCGTGGCCGGCGAGTGAACCGTCTCGGATCGACCCCCGGCGGCGTCTGCACATCCACACGAATTGTGCGTGCTGTCACATGGAGGTGTGCGTCTGGAGTCCTCATCTCAGCGTTCGTCCCAGCGCGAATGAAGCGTTCCAAGACTGCATAGATCTGCCACCCCATCGCAGGTCCCGCACCGTCACCGATACGGAATCCCTTGTAGGAGTCGAAGGGGTATTTCTTCTTCTTGTCATAGGCGCCTGAGATGCGGAAAGTGACGTCCACAGTGTCGAACTTGGTCGCGTGTCGATACGGTACATGCGTCCAAGTTGGCAACAGTACCACTTCGTCGACCATGATGAGGTCCATGGAGCAGTTTGGATGTTTGGCGATCAGTTCTAGATTGGAGAGGGTCTCGTAATGCAGTTGCTTGTTGACGAGGAGAAGAGATGGCGGCATGATTCTTGAATTTGCTGGATCGTAGAGCACTACTCGACTCCACGCTCGGAGGCGCGGGTTCTCGTAGATGCTTCGGGATCCTGTGAGCTTCTCGAACGAGCTATTCGTATCGGGCGCTTGACTGCCTCCGGGCTGTGCTGTTGCGGAGGAGCTAAGAAGCACATAAAAGCATACTTGGTCGCGAAGCTCGCGAGGGATATCGAGGAGTGATGGCATCCCGGCCGCGAGAGTGTATAATGGATCCAGGCAGACTTCTGGTGCTCGATACAAATTATCCAGCTGATTAGCAAGCCTGGTAAATATCTTCTATTGCTTGTTACTTCGGAAAGACAGGATCCCAATCGACCAGCGCATGACAGCAGCTATCACATTGAGACCCACCCAATCACAAAAGATATCGGTCCAGGCAAGGCGTTGAATCGAACGGCATCAAGTGCAGGTATGTAGCTGCGCGGTGATCTGGCTTAGGCAGAAAGAGGTACCAGATCAACAAGGTTAGGTGTAAGTTTAACGGAGAAGAATATTAGAAGAAGGAACTTTCTGGCAAACAATCACTAGTCCGGGTTCAGAACACATAGCAGGCACGGTGGGAGACGACAACACGTCGACTCCGGCTGGTTGTTGCCTAATCTGGTGCGGCTCGGAATGTGCATTCCTATTGGCCGCCTAAGACATGTGTGGAGAAGACCCATCAATTTGACATCCTCAGAGTCACCAGATCAAGCCGGTGTATCCTGTGGCTTCCCTCGAATTATCATACGTCTGCCACCACTCTTTGCGTGGAGACACTTCAGTCCCCACTTTCTTCTTGCCTGCCAGACTTATGCTCTGTACCTCCTTACCGACGCTGTGTCCTCCAGATATTCCAGCTGCTCTGATGTGTCTCATCTTCGGAATGCTATTCCATCAAGCAACCCAGATCCCTTGAGATGTAATCTGCCAGACGTCTGGGTCCAGAACCGTGCCATTTCCATTTTGGTTGCTGCTGCCTGAAGTAGATCGGGCGCACCTGTACGACATACTCATCATCCGAGGAAAGAGAGTCGTTAGAGCTACGCATCCAATATTGGTTGGAGGACGATTTGAACATGCTGCATTGAAGATGACTGACAGTGAGAAGGCCCATGGACAAGAACGCGCACAGTTTAGAAGCCACGCGCCTCGCGATCCACCACAGGAACTTCGAATTTTTTCCTTCCAAGCACCATATAGTAGATTCCGCCAAGCACAAGCCATCCAACCATGACCACAATCGAGTAGTTCATGTTCTGCGGCGTGACCGGCATGAATGTTGGAAACGTCGAGAACACAATACACAACACCAGCCAACAGCATGACAACAGGTTCAGTCCCAATCCCAGACTCTTTGGCAACTTGAAAGGCCCAAATTCCTGTTTGACCAACTTCGGCCGGCCGTAGATCATAAAGTAAACAATAGGAATGAGGTATGATGCATAAATACCGAGGATAGACATGGATAGAATCGCGTTAAAGGCGGTGCTGTTGCCGAGATAGATGAAGCCCAGCAGCATCTGCAGGATTGTGATGAGTACGACGGCGCGGACGGGGATGTGTGAAGAGTGGTTGACATGTGCGAAGTAGCGATCGAACGGTGTTGCTTTATCACGCGCGAAAGCCCAGAGAGTACGCGAAGTCGAGGTTACGCCGGCCACGGTGGCTGCAATGGCCGTGAAAGTAATGATCAGACTCATGATGGTCGCACCGGGTGCTGACCTTGTCGCGTCAAGGAAGATCTGCATGAACGGGAAACCGGTGGGTGTTGCAAGTAGGACGTCCAAGGGGCCGGTCGAGAACAGCAGCATGATGCAGTACCCAACGCCAAGGATGACATTGACTGTAACGGATCCAATCATGGCAATGGGTACGTTGCGGGAAGCGTGGGGCAGCTCTTCGGCGAGATGGCATGCGGCATCGTAGCCGAGCAATGGGTATACAGAAGACAGCAGGCCCACGAGCCATGAGATGCCGTCGCTAGACCAGCCACTTGAGTTCGAAACTTCAGTGAAGACAAACGATGCCGTGTTCTTGGGCGCCATGACACCGAGCGTCACTACAATGGCGAGGAATCCTGAGACGTGCAGTACACCTTGACTGATCAGCGGAACGTAGGTGAAAAGGGTGCTGCGATTACTGACCGGAGAGCAGATTGGCGGTGGGGAGCACCTTCGCGCCCCATATATTGATGGCGGCAGCATAGATGAGGACGGCCCAGTAAAGCAAAAGACCTTGCCATCTTGCTGGTACGTATGCGTTGTCGTTCATGATAATCAGACCCTGTATCTGAAGGCCGGCAGCAAAGGCAGCAGATGCCGTCAAAACGATTTGGCCTCCAACGTTGATCCATCCCGTGAACCATGACGCTGTAGCTCGTGATGAGGGGGGCGAGAGGGCAGCCACCCAGTGGTATTGTCCTTTCGAAAGTGTCAGAGACATACGAAAGTAACTTCAATATGCGCTGCATACCTCCTGCCGTTGGATAGATGGACGCAATTTCACCCAATGAGCAAGCAATTGCAATCGTGCAGACAACTGATATAAGTCTATTGATGTCAGTCATCGTTGGCTCGAGTATCCACCGACGAAAGTGTGACTTACAGGTTGAAGAATAGACAGGGGGCGCCACCTGTCGTCAATGCTGTGGCGATAACACTGGATAACGCTTCCCAAGTTGCCATCAAGCAAAGACACAGACTGCCTAGTGACCATATCGAATAGTTCCTCTGCAGCTCCTGGACGTGTCCAAGTTGTGCCAGGCGATCATCGTCGTCCACGGTCGGAGCGAAGTGCTTGACATCGCGCTCTGCCATTGAACCTGCCATCTCCATATGTTCGTGATTGAGCTTGGGTGGATATCTGCCATATTTTCGGGTGGATGGACAGGAACTTATACAAGTGCTGAGACCAGTTGATGAAAGATAAGGTCGATGTTTAACTCACCTATCTCGGTGGAGTACAGTGCATGGTAGGAGATAGTAATGTGCTAGAACGAGGCAGGGCGGAAATGTTCCGGGAGTGCGGTAACTGTTCACTCAAGCTGGGACTGCCCGTTTGTATGTTGGATTGACAGGGGCACGCGTGAAATGCGGGGGTAAGTGCATAAACCCATGGTCTAGAGACGCCGCTTCGCCGTTCCTGCTGGACGTTCGATACGCTGCAGGCCAGCAACGACCGGTCTCGGTGAGACTTCGTCCAAAGATGAGCCAGGCAATGTCAGAGACGTTCCGGAAGCTCCGGGATGTTGCGTTCATTAGCTCAGGTGTCGTTCAAAGTAATGCAGCGTGTCTGGGTCTTTCGTGTTTGTCCCTTGTTCCGAGCAGCACTGAGGCTCAACTGCAGATGTGGGAGCAGCCAACATTCGGGCTCCGCGCGTGCAAATAGGAATACTGCTTTACATATTCAGTTTGTGGTCACTGATAAGAGCGGAAAGAGCCCCAAGCTGGTCGAACGAACGAGGGAAGGCGCGGGTCGCGCTTGAAACGCGGTAGATAAGGACCACCAGGAGGTGGAGGCTGAAAGATAGTCTGGAAGATGGGGCGGAACAAGCTCGCGAGATTCCGAACTTCAAAGGCTTACCGATTTGGTAACGCAAGCTCCTCTTTAGACGATTCTGTGCGACTGACAAGAAGGATCTGGATCGACATTGTGATCTGAGCGAAGTTGTGTCAAGGCAGTCGCTTTGTAGAAGATTGTTGACGTTGCGTCAAATGTGGGGTTCAACGTTCGGAGACGTCCAGAAGAAATGCGGAAGGCTGTCGCGGCCGCTACACAAATCAGTTGAGCGCGTTTTCAAATGACTGCTACAAGATGTACGAATACACGGTTTTCCGTGCTGGTGATTGAAAGAGAAGGGCCATTTGTGTACTCTGAGGAGCTAGATCCTGGTCAGCCTCAGTATCAGGATCGCGTTTAATGATTGCTTGATAGGACCAGCTTTGGAAGATTGCACGACGATTCGACGCGAAAAAGTTTGTCGATTCGGTGCATTCTGGCACGATGGGTCGCGGCGAGAGACAATAGACATCAACGTAATCGCTTGACGGGAAGCGCAAGGTTTGCAAACCAGGTCTCGTCCATGCAGAAGGCTCGGTTAATATAGATACCCAGGAGGCATCCCACGCTCTGGTGATCTATATCGAACGACTATCTGGCTCTGGGTAACGACGGTGGGACTATACCAGAACGTCCAGAGCTGTCATGGACACGAACCTCAGCACGAGCCCTGGAGCATTGGTCAATGATACCACCACGTCGTGTACAGTCAGCAAAGGATAGCGTTACTGGACGCAGGATAGCAAAGAAGGAGCTCGGGTGAGCTCGGGAAGGAACGTTAGGACCCACAGCCCCACCCGGATTCAAGCGAGGCAGGTACCAACCGCATCACCAACCTCACGCGACACACAAGTCTTCCGTCACACCACCATGTTCTTCATTCCAGTGCAACAGTCATTATTGCGTGTGGCCTCACATACTAGCTTTTCCAAAAGCAGCCGCAACATGAGCGTGACCTGAGGGAATTGCACCGACATAGCGGCGCCGGGCGGGGTCGCGCAGCTGAGAGGTACAAATGAAGTCACATAAAGAGCTTGTTGCGACCCCTCACGAGAGCTTCCCCTCAGCTTAGCATAGCTACAAAACAGCAGCGATCAGCTGCAAACACCTCACCTTCAGCTTCCAAACGACTTTCTTCGACCTCAATCTCCAGCCTCGAGCTCAATTGAAGCTCCATATATCTTTAGACAGCTTCAGCATCGTTTCCATTGCATCGAACCATCAACATGGCCGCGAAGTACTCCCGCCGTCCTTCACACCTCAGCGAGCCCCTCTCTCCGAGCATTATCCCCGAGCTAGCCATCCTCCCTCAGCCTCTCTCCACAGACGCGCTACCCTGCGGCCAGCTCGTCTCACGCAGCTCCAAGCTGACGCCGTCCAATCTGCACGACCGTGACTACGACGATATCGGCACACGCTGGTACAAAGATGTGATCTTCTTCGACTCGAACACTGGTAATTTCATTGAGTCGTTCGGTGGCACACACCTTGTCGAGAAAGCCCTTGGCCCTGGCCAGGAAGCCGGTACCATCGAGGCTGAAGAACAAAGGGTCAGGCTCCTCAAAGATCCAGAGAGCAGCCTGAAGAAGATCTGGGCTGAGGACGATGCGGCGAGAAAGTGGATTCGCGAGCAAGACGAGGCTGGATTCGTCGTTGCTGTCAGGGCCGTGAGCAATGCGAGCTACAAGCGTGCTAGACTCGTCGATACCGGCTTGAAGTCATGGGAAGTCGTTCGAGAGATTGGTGGCGAAGACAAGAGCGGAAAGAGAAGGGACTCTGGACTCGACGTCAGGCCTACGAACAGTAAGCTCGATGTTGTTGGTGTTGTAGTGAGAAGGATCGTCATGGAGGGTGATGATGTGGGACTCGGTGGTGAGCTGGGTGCTGAGTACTGGAACTGAGCGAGTGATCAGTACCTCATCAACGCATTCATGTTGCATGAAGATGCGCGGGGTCGGCGTAATGGACATCTTTTGTATTGCATATTCCATTTACAGAGTCAATCTATAACATGTTGAAGCTTCAGTCCGCCCCACCAGTCACGATGGCGATCTGCATCTCTCAAACCCTTCAAACCACACTCTGGAAAGACAGCTTGCGGACAATGAAGACCTCTAGGGACGTGTTACGGCTCTTAGGCGGGTGCAAGAGTCATTACATAAGATCTTCTGGTGTCGTCTTCTCGTCCTCCAAATTTTCCCATTGCAGGTACGTCAATCCTAGCAAGCCCCTAAATCCTTGTCAACATACGTCCTATTTTGATTGAGGAAGTACGTCGCCTCCTCTTCGAGTCAACTTGCAAGTGAAGACAGCACTTTTCAGCATGAGCCTCATAGTCGAGCCACAATACACAGGCCCTCACACTGTTCAAAGCAGGCACAGACGAGGCAGGCACTGACGTATATACAGTTCGTGTTTGGTCCACACCATTGTAAACATCCGATCAACTTAGCAACTGCCAGACCTCGAACGGGAAGAGACCAGCGTCATCAAAACCACAGCGCTTCTCTCGCTCGCCCCATCACTTATCAGCAACTGAGCGACCCTTGCTGGTGGTTCGCGTGATGCATATTTCACCGAATACGAAGACGCGATAGATGTTTAAGCTTGATTTGTTTTGAAATATCTACTACAAACAAATAGTACAGAATGCAACTGCGTCCGCTGCTCTCCTTGCAGTGGTACGCTTGATTTAACTCCAGATAACGCCTTGCGTATTGCATAGCGCACCCCCAATCGGGTCCAGTGTAAACCCAACGCCGAAATTCGCTCGAAAAGCACCGTCCTTTTTAAAAACACCAAACTCCGTTCACACAACCGTCCTCGCGCACGCTCACAGATAAGCCATCCACAGCGGATCCATCATCGCCAACTTCTGCGGATGCACCGCAACACTGATCAGATCGACCATAGTCTGATTCGCCGGCAGATTCGCGCCGCTGGGCTGACTGCCAATCGAACTAGCCCTCTTCACAACAAGATCAGAGTTCTGCTGAACACTTTCTCTCAGCACGTCGGGCGTCAGCGCACTGATCTTATGCTGGCTAGTGAACCAGTGATTCATCTCGTCGCGCATGAAAATAGAGAGTTGCATCTCGAGCTCGCCCTCGGGTTCGATCAAACAGCGTGCGACCGTCATAACGGCGGGTGCGAAGATGCCCTCGAGATTGAGCGGCCCCAGCATCACTTGCAGGTTGGGCGTGAGGCGGAAGGGTACGGGTTCGCTGTTGTGGAGGATGGGTTTGCCGACTGCCATGCTAGGGATCAGTTCGGAGCCCCAGACCCGCCCAGTTGCGCGCGAGATGAGTAGCTTGTGCGGGAAGCGTGTGTTCATGTGCATGACGTATGTCATGAAAGTCAGAGCTGCCAGATGGTAGCTGAAGGTGCGGCGGAAGAGCCAGAAATCATCAAATGAGGGGAAGGTTGCGCGGAAGTAGTCCTGGACGACGGTATTGGGGACGTATTTCTCTTGGACTGCGGAGAAGGTTTCGAGGCGGATGCTGTTGGCGTGGTCAAGGTTCTTCTGCTCGCGGGTTAGCGGGAATGTTGACTCTGTAGAGATGACATGACTTACAGGTTGAAGCGCGCGGAGCTTGTCGATGCTGAACAGGATAGGCTCGTCCTTATTTACTCCGTTCTTCCTGCAGTAATCCTCGTAGATGCCTTGCAGGTTCATAACCGATGGATCGTCCTGAATGAGGCGCACGCTGGGCGTAATCGGTACCATAAGCGGTAAATGGAACTGCAAATTTCTCCTGCGGCTCTCCTTGCGCTTCGACAAGATACCATTGAAGATGCGGAATAATTGAATGATGCGCTCCTCTCGTCTCGAGCTTCTCGCAGTCGGGAATTGGATGGCAAAGGGATGCGTACTGCCGTCGTGGCCGCGGATCTTGATTCTGCGATGGCAAACACCCACGCCTCGAACCAGCTCGACATCGGACAAGAAGCGCTCGATGCGTACGAAGTCAGAATTCTTGTCTCGGTGCAGCAAGTACTGCCCCGGGACTTCGACATCATCGAACTTGAGGAAGCGGAACTCGCTGAGCTGATGCGTGTACTGTTCGAGAGGGACGACGGTCCTCCTGCGATCAAGACGTTCCTCGAATCGGTTCCTCCATGTGCGCAGCTTCTGGATGTACTCAAACATCGTGGGCTTGTCCTTGATGAAGTCTGACTCGAACGACTTTCTAATGTGCGCTGGAAGTACAGATTCGGCAAAGCGGGTGATGTTACCCTCAGTAGAGGACGGCAGCTTCGTGTCGCGAGCATAGAGCGTAGGTTGGCGTCCAACATAGCTGAGACCATCGTTCAGCAAAGCAACGATCAGTCGGTAAGCGTCCTCGTCAGGAGGACACTTGAAGTTTTTGTGGATCTGATCGAGCATTGTCTCCATAGACAGAGCGAGCAGTGGGAACGCCGTTTTGAGGATCGCACTGATCTCCTCAACGTGATCCCAGGGCTTCTTCGGCGCAGGCGGTGTAACCTCAACAGTCGGTGCACCATTGACGGCGGGGCTGCCCTGCGCGTTACCCTCGGTCTTGACCGTTCCGCCAGGAGTACTTGTCTGAACAGCAGGCTTAGCGTCACCGTTGGTAGCAGCGTTCTGGTTGCCGCTCGAGCCAGGTCGTGCATCAGGCGAGCTTTGTTTGGGAGCCGGGGAGGACTGGTTTCCTTGTTGAGCAGCCTTTGCAGCGCGTGCAGCCTTCTCCTTCGCCTCCTTCTGCTCATGCTGCTTCTTGAGCACGACCATATCCTCGCGCGTCGTTCTGAGGTGGCAGTACAACGCTTGTGGGTACGTCTTCGCCAACTTGCCAAGTATAGACCTAGCAATGGGCGCCTCTTGCCTCGAAAGAGAATTGAGCAATTGCGGGATGTACGTGATCCAGTACCATGCCGGTGTGTCACCCTTGAACTCCTCAAACTTCTCGGCCAATCTGCGCTCCGGGTTGTCCAAGCTGAGCAGCCACAGCACTCGGCCCAATAATTTCCTGCTCTTCGCATTCTTGAATTGACTGGCAGCCTCAAGGTAACAGCTGAGTGCTGCTTCGGCGCGTTCCAAGTTCTGCGGTTCCTCTTTGAAAAGCATGTCATTGTATCGTCCCCACTCGGCCCATGCCTTGGGTAGCTTGATGTCGAAGTACAGTGCAGTACCAAATGCTTCGCCCGCCTCGCTCTTCTGACCAAGCTTGGCAAGGAACATGCCCTTGAGCGTGTAGAACTCTGCCTTCTGCTGCGGACCAAAATAGTTAAGATTAGTGTTATTAATCACATCGAGCCCACTGTTGAGATCCGCGCGGATCTGGTAGTGACACTTGGCCTGTTCGCGCAGCTTGAGGAAAGCTTCCTGGATCTCAATGTTGGGGAGCGTGTAGATTCTACCCAGCTGATTAATGCAGACCTCTGGCAGGTTGTGTTTGCGCGCGACGTGGGCGAAACGGTTGATGATCCATGCTGTCTCGTGGTAGCCCCGGTACGCAAAGCTGTTGCCACTAGCATTGTTCTGGTTCGGCGGCAGAAGATTGAGGTAAACACCATTGATCAACTGGAAGATGTGCTGACGCCAAGTGACAAGGTCCTGCCACGCGTTTATGTCATCCCAGAAGTTTGGCAGTCGATCGCGCCAGGTGCTGAGGAGCAGCTTGAGCTCTTGAGACTTCATGTCGAGGTTAGCTTGCGTTGTCTGGGCCAGGCTCTGACAGATGACACTGGCATCGTGCAGCTCAACCAATTGCTGGAAGTGTTGCAAGAGTGGGATGTGTGCCTGCGTGATAGGACGAGGAAGCTGGTGCCACTTGCGGATGGCCAGTTGTATCGACTCATCGCAGAGCCTGTGGAACTCCTGTGGAGATTCCTGCTTCGCATGCAACTTGAGCAGGGACATGAAAGTCTGGAAGAAGACGCGTCGAGGCGTAGGCGCATCGCTGACCGCTTTGATGGTTGTGTCAAGTTGCTCGCGGGTCTCGGCGTTCTGCCAGGCTTCGAAGCTCCTCCATGTGGACTCTAAGTAAAGGTCATTGAAGTTCTCGTGCTTAGCAAAGTCGCTAAGGATCTCCCATTGTTGAAGCTTCTGAGCACAGATTACCCAGTGATCCTCCCAGAGCATGTACTCTCCCGTGGAAAATGGAAGCACAGAGGTCCGGGCCTTGATCTGCGCAGCTTCGTACATCTGTTGTGCCTTGTCCCAGATGCCGCACTGCTCGTAACTGAGCGCGGCGTTACTCTCCAGGAACTGGCATCTCCTACGCCACGTGCCATAGAAAAGATCGTCTTCTTGCAGGCCGCTGTACAGTTCCAAGAGAGCATCGAGATTGCTCTCTCTCAGCTTCTCGACATCCACAACAGGCGAGATGGCTGATTCTTCCATGTACACCGCAGCGGTATACCAAGCGTTGTACGTCTGAGCCAGGTACTTCATGATGTGAGGCGGGAACTTGACCCTTGGCTTTGCGTGCACGATAGCCTCGAGCATGGTAGCGACGCAGTTGGGACGCTTGTCGAGCTGCCTGTTGTGGAAGTCCTTGGTAAGTAGCGCAGTCATGCCCTTCTCAAGGTCGCTCTGATCATCCTTTGTCAAAGCTGTCCAAGCCAAGGGGAAGAAAGCAACCCAGATGTCATGCGCGAGGTTGTTATCGGTGTGCTGCAGGTGTCCAAGTGGCTCGAAGATGTCCCTGACCTTGACGTCACCAAGCTGTGTGACAAAGCGGCGATGACTGCTGATCAAGTTCTCCAAATCGTCATCCACCATGACATCGCCGATCCTGGGGTCTTTGCTGTAGGTGCCGTACAAGAGAGAAGTCTGCATGAGCTTGAAGTCTTCCTCATGCAACTCAGCCGGGCTGTTCATCTCAATTGAGCCAAACATGAGATGGATGACTTGGCTCAGCCAGAACGAGTCAGACAGGGTATCCCAATTCTGCGACGCAAGGACGTAGCTCAAGCGACTAGCTGCCGTACGACTCAGGCTCTTGTCGAAGATAGCCATGTAGCGGTTGCGCATGTCTACATCCTGTGCCCTTGTGCCAATGAGGAAAGCGTGCTCCATCCTGACGGTGAGCTCGCTCCTAGTAATCTTTGGGTCCTCGTAGATGCGAATGACAAGGTCAAGGAAACGCGTAAGCAACGAGGTATCTTGACGATGCTCGAAAAGCAGCATCTTGCTGAGCACTGCCGTCTTCTCCTTAAGTGTCGGCACGGGCTCATTTGAGTGGAAGATCCAGTCCTCTACCAAATCAAGGACCTTCATGCACACCGAGTTGACTTGAGAGCGCTCGACCAGAGAGGCAAGGACGCTGAGATACGGTCTCCTATTCTCACCAAGCTCGTTCATCCGGGCTGCAAGGATATCGATAGTCTTCAGGACCAGATCGGTCTGGATCTCAATTTCGCGGGGGTCGGTTGGCGGATTGGCTCCCTCGGGGCGCATGTTTGGCGGTACAGCTTGTCCTGGAGTACCACTGTGACCGGCGAGATGATCCTTAGCCATCTTGCCCTGGAAGGCCTTCATGACCTGCGGGATGTGTTGGTCAATTTCCTCTGGTCGTCTCTGGCAAAGAGTCCATAAGATGTTGATCGCACATATATAAGATCCATTTGAAAGCGCTTCTGTCGCGACAGCACCGAGGAAGTTGACAAACTCGGTCGAAGTCGATTCTTCGGTGTTACCTTCTTCATCAGTGACCGGCTCTGGCATAACTTCCAAGATGCGCTTCAATGTCGGCTGCAGCTTCATAGTACCGTCTTCGTTCTCATCCACCGCATGAAGACTAGCTTGAACGTCTGCGTTTTCGGTCCGAATGGGCTTGTCCAGGATCTTCTGGAAGATTGGGATGCGTTGCAGAACCCAGTCGTCCGACTTGACGTTGACGATGACCTTGACAATCTGAAGAGTGTTGATCATCCTAGTGTTGAAGACCTCCACTTTATCATCTTGCTTCATCTCAGCAAGGAGGATCTCCTCAATCTTCTTCGAAAGCATCGGGTCGAGGTCAAGATCGTTCCACAAACGAGGCGAAAGTAGATCATGTAGTAACTGAATGGCCTTGCGGCAAATCTCAGCGGGCTGTGGAGTGTTTGTCGGAGCGATGGCGGGGTCTTTCGGTTTGGGCGAGTTGACCGGGAAGCGCTCAGGCAAGTAGGCGATGAATTGGATGAGGTACTTGATAAGTCCCATGCGAATCGACGCCTGGGCGACGAACTCCTTTGGTTGTGAGTCAGATGGGACAACAGTGCCATCTGCTTTCCTTTTGGCAGCTAAAGGAGACGATGATGGTCGCTCGACGCCCGCGGCGGTCTCAGTCGCTGTCCGCTCCTCCCAAGTCCTGATAAGACTGATCAAGTTGAGAGCGAGCTTCTTCGCATCGGTGGATGGATTGGGAGGCTGTGCGATTTTGGACAGTGCCCCGATGATGATGGGCGAAAGGTGTTCGCGGCCCTCGTAGAAGAGATCCGGGTGGCGCACCATGAAGTTGAAGATGCTCATCAGTTGCTGCAGATTCGAACTTTCCTCGGATAGTATCTTGCGAGGATGCTGGATCCAAAGAGGCATCCTCTCATTGCCGCCCATGCGCTTGCGCAACACGGGTGCCATGAGTTCGAGTGCCTGCATGACCAGGCTGCGGCCCTCATTTTGGTGCGCCTTGAGCAATGATTGGTAGGTGTGCGCCGCGATCTTCTTCGGCGTCTCGTACACAGCAATGAAAAAGGCCACAAGGACGTATGCGGCGTACTTGTTGATAATATCCTCAAGCTTGATGTAGTTCCAGCCGAACTTAATGACGTCCTTTCGGAACTCCTCAATCATGCCAGAGTAGTACTTCAGCAATAGAGTCGTCAGCTGTAGCAGTTCCATCCGAGCATGATCAACGCCGAGCTGTGCTGTCTCTTCTGAGGTATCTGTGAGAGATTGTGGCAGCCATAGCCTCTTGTGAATAGTCTCAGTCATGCTCTTGTCCATCAACTTTGTCCCTTCGGTCTTCTGGTCAAAGAGGCTGTTCCAATTGCGCTTGACATCCATCGCAAAGATCGGGTTGACGATGTTGTGGAAGACGAAAGTCTTTGTCTTCTGCGAGGAGTTGCGGGATGTGTAGAGATCGATGCACCTATTGATGAGGGTCTTCCAGTAGTCGACAGAGTCGCTGGAGATGATCTGCTCGAAGATGTAATCGAACAGGCGTGGCGAAGCTTTCAATTCCTCGGACGTGACGGTATCAATCAGCTCGAAGAAGAAGTCCAAATTGTTGGGCTCGTGCTTGAGGTATGTGGTGAAGATGAACATGATCTGGTCGCCAGCTTGTTCTGTCGCCAGCCGGAGCTCAGGGTCGATGAGGTTTTGACGGAGTTTCTTCTCGAGGGACCGGCCCGCCTCGAACAAACTCTTACGGAGATCGTCGTGTGTCACGAGCCACTTGCTGGTTTCGTCAAACTGGCTGAGTGCGTAGGCAATATGGATGGCGTTGAGCTGAGCCTGGCAAACATCCTTGTCCTCTCCTTCGAACTGGAATGACTGCAGGAACCCAGGAACATCCTCCGAGACTTGAGTCCGCAAAGCGGCACTTTCGGGATTCTCGAGCAGCTGCGCAAAGAAGCGTCCTTGGGTCTGATCCTTGAGATTTGGCGCGAAATGTGCCCAGGTTTCACTAGGGTACATGCAGAGGTACTTGATGAGAGGCTCCCTGAAAGGACTGTAGTGTGTCCTTCTAAGGCTGCTCTCGAGTTCAATGACCTTTTCGATAATTTGCTTGAGGAAGGTGGCAGCCGCTGGAGGAAGCAAGTGGAAGATGTTGAAAATGCCAGTGACAATCTTCATCTTGGGGTTCTGTTCAATCATCGTAAAAGAGATCTTCTGAAGACTGTTCTGGTCGGCAATACTCTTCAAATGGTCCAGCAGACGGGTTCCGATCTCAACCTTGAAGTAGTTCGTGAGTAGCTTCAGGAGGCGAGCGAGACCGTCCAAATTCTCCACGGAGAGCTTCCTAGGGTCCTGTAGGTTCACCAGAATCGGCCTAAGTCCTGACTGTAGCACATCCTTGGGGAGTTTGTTGGTAGCCGAAATGACGCCCGAGAGACCAATATTCGCAGCTTCGATGACTTCCGGCGACTTTGAGTAAAGGCACTTGAAGAAGACAGCAATGATACGCAAGAACGTCTGATTCGGCGGGGTTGTGCTGAACTCAGGGAAGCTTTGGGCGGTAGACAGAAGGCGAATGCAAGCCACACGCAAATTCACGATGTGCTCGGCATTGCGCTGCTCGAAAGGCTTGCTGGCAAGACCCTCATCTTCCGCATCAGCCAAAGCAAGTGATTCCATGAGTAACCTCGTCAGCTCATCGTTGAACTCCAAGATGCCATTCTTGAGCTTTAAGCAGAAGGTAATGGCGTCGATGTAAGCGATTTGAATGCTGAACGGCAATGCGCGCAGAGGCTTCGTCCAAATCGGTACAATAAGCCGCGTCTTGACTGGCGCAATGAGTTCGTGCACACCAAGGCCTGTAACTTCAGAGAGGACCTCGAACGCTTTTTGCGTGGCCTCACGGACATTTTTGTTCATGTGCGACAGGTCACCGACAAGCTGTCCGCAGAGTCTCATGGTGATATTGCCACTCTTTTCAAAGTCCTCCTTCGTTGTGGTCTTATGACATTGACGGATGAGGTCTTCGATGAGCCCCTCCGCCTGGATGCGTGTCTTTGAGTCTAGATCGATCGGCATGTCTTTCATGACGAAGTTCAGAGCTCGGATAAGCTCGAAGTGACGTGCAGTCATCCAAGTCGAGTCGAGGCCAGCCTTCTTGATGATGATCTCAATACCGCGAGTGCCACCAGACTTCATGAACCAGTCGTCTGCATGGCAATTGTGGCAGAAGGTGTTAGACAAGTCGTTGAAGAACGGGAACTTGTGGAGTTTGTCGCTGTTACCGAAGATGGCTTTGGCGGCATCCCGCATCGTCAAAATCGCCTGCTCGGCTGCTGCGCGCACATCCGGATGTTCGGATGCGAGCGAATCACCTATCGCATCTGCTATGACCTCACTGGCTATGACCACTGGGCCCTCGCCAAGATGAACTTCGAACGGTTTGCTCTTGTGCTTCGCGACAGCCAGATGGCTCCCAAACTCCAACAGCGTGAAGTGTTTAGCAAGATTTGCAACAAGTGGTTCAGCGTCGGCTTTGAGCTCCGGAATAGACACAGCGAAGATGCAGGCCTTCAGGAGTTTCTTCAAAGTTTCTTGCTCCACGTTCTTCTTTGGTATGGACTTCTCCCGGTCTGGCGCGGCCAATACGTCAGCACCAACGTCGAGCTTATTGTTGTAAAGATCGTTTGCTTGGAGCCTAACAAGCTGCGCAAAGTCGTCTGGTAAGCTGTCAAACCCGATCATGAGCTTGGTGTGAGCTGTGATGAGTCTGAAAGCTTGCTGCTTGTGGAAGGTATCCGACTTCTTCGTTGCCGGTGTCTTGGGAGCTTCGTGAAGCTTGGCAATAGCGGTTTCGATGCCGATGGCGGCCGGGAAGGCGCGATCCTTGGTGGATCCAATGAGACGGATGTCGATAGATGACTGATCATCAGAGTACGGCTTATAATTGAGTCCTGGGGGACCAGTGATGAACTTCCGGTTCCGACCTCCGAGCTTACCGAGGATGCGCATTGTAGTGTGTGCATGGAAGTGACTGTATGGATTTGGCTTGAGGTGCTCCCAAAGAGCAGCCATGAGTTCATCGATGACTGGAGCCATGATGGGATCTAGATAGTCCGCAGTGAGGTTATCAACGCAGAGCTCTAATGTACGAAGCCCCTGTCCAACCAGATCAGATCCGGCACGGAGAGCAACAACGAGTGGTCTCATCAGATAGCTCAAATGTGGCAAAAGGTTACTGAGTCTCGCTGGTACAGTAAGCGACAGCTCCACGAACAGGTCACGCTCCGCAGGCTTGCGAGCTGTGATCAAGAGATTGTTCAAGACGTCCAACAGCATCTCCAGCAATGGCAGAATCTCCTTGTACAGATGTTCGAATCTACCGCCACCGATACTTCGAAATAAGGACCTGAGCAGCAAGAAATAGTTCATTGGCTCCTCAGCAGTGGTCGATAGCTGAATCGACTTGGTGATGATCTTGCTGACGTGCGGTAACAGGACTTGCTCGTTCTGTTGCGAGAAGAGCGTGACTGCCATGAAAGAGAGCTTGAACAACCGTAGCAAGATGGATGACTTCTTCACATCTGCTGTGCCGACTTCCTCTATCCGGTCCATAAGGAACTGAAGCAGCATGCCAGAGAAGCTAGGTGACGTTGCTTCAGAAGCGAGTAGGAACTGAGGGACGTGGAGTAGTGCTGGGTGGTCGAACATCATATCGTACAAATGGGGTATCTCGGATGAAAACACTTCGTGGAAAGTCGCAGGATCAATGTGGTGGAAAACGGTCGCAAAGGTCTCGAGCAATTCCTTCTCTTCCTTGCCGCTCGACATCATGTGTTGGTTGCCCATGAGGTCGCCAGGTGATAGTCCCTGGGTCTCTGCGGACTTGTCGGTGCCATAGTAGCGGAAGACCTTAGCACCTTCACGGAAGAGCTTGATCAGAACCTCAACCTCTTCGGCGTTGTACCCGAATGACACCTCGTGCCAGTTGGCAGACGCGTTGGCGGCATCAATCTCCTCTTTGATCTTTGCCGGGTTGCAGGCGCGTAGCTGGTAGAACAAATTCTTCAACCCATGTAGCAGATTCTTGAACAAGAACTTGTTGTCCGCAATTGGATCCGAGCTGCGATCTCGAGGATTCGATGTCTTGATAGGAGTGGCGTTGAATATGTCGATCTCGTCCCAATCTGGAGGCTGGTCCTGCACGGCCATATGGTTCTCAGCGGAGGCATCGATCGAGGGCTGGCTGTACTGCGCCGACAGCTTGACTGCGTTGGGGTACTGGCGGTTCATAGCCGCAAACTTGTCGCCGATAGCGTTGAGGATCATGATCAGAAAGTACCGAGCATCCTCCTTTGGTTCAAGCTTTGCGATGCACTCAGCCATGTTCAGGAGCAGCTTAGCGCTCATAGTCTGAAAGCTTGTACCCGGGAAGCTGTCGTGTAGGTTCTTGGTGTAGACTTCCACTGTTCTTCTGATCTGTTCCTTCGATAGCGAATCTCGTAGGTGGTGTATCAGATCAGCGAGCATGCTGTACGCGAGTGGTCGCATCGTTTCATATACTGTCAGGCCATCGCCGATCAAGGTCCGCTCCTCCAGGAGCTCGTCGATCTTCTTGAGGAAGATTTTCCGGAAGTTGAAGTTGATGATGTGTCTAATGGCTACCAGCAGCTCTTTGCGCGCGCCAGACTTCTCGCGCGGACAGTCTTTAAGCAGTCGTACGACAATGTCCGGAAGAATTGGGAGAAAGTCGTTAAGCTGGTTCGCATACACCCTGAGCAGATAGGCCAGAAAGCTCATGGTCTTCACCTGGGCCGTGATGAAGTCGCCGAACGCTGCGCGGTTGCGGATGTCCTTGCTGACGCCTGTGAAGATTTTACCCTGAGCCTTTGCCTCCTCGTGAGCCCTTTCTTGCGGCTTGGCTTGCAGCAAAAGCACGTTCTTGATGAGGGGAACGAAGAGCTTGACATTCTTATTCACGCAGTTTCTGTATGCCTGAAAGAGCGAGACCACAATGATCGGGCACTCCGCCAGCACTTTGAAGGACTGCATGCCCTTAAGTAGCATGCGCGTCTGCTGCGTCTCCTGCCCAAGATCGCCGGCTGACCCAGATGTGAGAGCGGTCGCAGGGGAGTTCGGTCGAGGTGACTGCGAATATTGGTGGTTGCTCGGTGTGGAGGGTACGCCTTGCGAGGCCGGTGCGGGCGTGGCGTTGTCGAATGTATCGTGTACCGCCTGCTCCATAGTCTCGAACATCTCTTGGATCAGATCCAAGAAAGGCTGCACGCGGTCCTGCAGCACTTTCGTCTGATGACGCTGGAAATCCATGATGGTCTTCATGCACAGCACTGCATTGTCCTCGTTCTCGAGCTTCACGAGACTCATGAGTTTGTCGACGATCTTCGCTGCGTGGGGCTCGACCGCGTCGCCAGGATTCATGGGGAGTCGGTGGAGGATTTCGAGTACGCAGTTCCGTATCCGCTGTCCAACAGTCAGCGTGCCATCATCGTCACTACTACGCGCGCGCACTCACCTGTTCCGGAGATGTGGATATGAAGACCGGATTCCCGTCGAGGATCTTTAAGAACGCCGGGATAAGAGCGTCCATGAATTGCGCATACTGCGCGCCCTGGCAGTAGTTCTCAATGTTGTCTCGAATCTCGACCACAAGCTTGTCCTTCGCCCGGATATCTGCGCCTTGTCAGCCTTTCCAGTCATTTGCAGTAGCCGCGTCTTTTCTTTCTCCAGACAGCGCCTCGACGGAAATTGCTATACCAGAGTTCGGGTCGTCGAGCTTCGCGGCCATGGCCTCGAAGTTGTGCGTCGCCATTGCGAAGGTGTGTGCAGCGCGCAGCTGCTCGTCCCGCCCCGAAGAGCTTTCCAATTATGTGGCGTCGCTTGATCTCGTCCGACTACTTCGTGAAGGGGATTTTTGTCTATGAAGGCTGCATTGGGCGGTAGGGTTGGTATGGTTTGCGCCTGGATTGCTGTACTTGACGGCGGGCAAGTGTTGGGAATAATTTATGTTGATATCGAATTAGAAGACGGTGGCGTCTTAGCGGGTCATTATATTCGTGAACTGGTAAGGAGAGGCCGTGGGTGGGTGGTGGGCGCGTCCCGCGTGGTGTGTCGTGTGAACCGCGAACTGGAGCTCGAACGCTGAGAACTCGCAGAGAGCAGCCAGCGGGCGTCGCTGCGACCCTGTAACCTTAGTGCGTCGCTGTGATTGGCCGACGGGAACGCGTGCAGAGCGCTTTCCCCTTTTTGCTAGTCAGACCCACTCGCAGTTTCCCATTGCTTCGTCGCCCTTCGACTATCACTCGAGTCCTGGTGAAACTTCCATATCTGGGGCGTCTGTCAATGTATACAGTACAGTTCGAT
Source organism: Phoma herbarum (assembly GCA_001599375.1). NCBI lineage: Eukaryota > Fungi > Ascomycota > Dothideomycetes > Pleosporales > Didymellaceae > Phoma > Phoma herbarum. The sequence goes on along the minus strand of BCGR01000016.1, from coordinate 767,224 downwards.
GTGTAGTGCTCCTTGCATGGTCACATGGGTCACTACGAGATCCACACCACCGTTGAAGACAGATGCAGACGTCAATGTCATCCAGCTAGGTACTAGACGTGAAGGCATTGGCAACGTGCCAAGGTAGGCTTGCAGTCCAACTGTTCAGACATTGTCCCAGACGCAGGAGATATATGGTCGTCTTGGCCCCTTGCGTTCTTCTGCGGTTCTACTCGAAGTGTTGCGGTGGTATCTGCAACGGCGTCCGCTAGTAAATCATGGGAATTTCCTCATACTAACTCAACCGTCCGAACTCCTTTTGAAAAATCACCATCGCCGCAATAACGTCTCGACATGGCTGAGAACCATATGCACAGGTCAGAAAGATGTCGCTAATTATGCATTATACCCCGTTCCACTATTCTACATAACATACGGACCAAGGTCCGTACAGCAAACACTTATCAACACCGCCCAGGATGACCGTCGTGATACCAACAACTGTAGTCTTACATGCATGCAACTGACGTTGCGACTTTTCGTAACAGTGGGTGCCGTCGAAGGAGCAACCCCACACCGTAACAATTACAATGAAATACGAAACTGCAGCCTTCCAGACTGCATCGTGCCAAAGAATGAAGAAAGATTCGCGGCTTGTACGATGTGCAATACCGCGTCTCATGCGGCCGCCAGATTCGGTGATCGTGGCTTTGAAGGGACACTGGGGATCTCTAGTGTTGCCTGCCCATAAGCTGTCTTGAGCTGTCTAGCAACAGTCATTTCTGCTTGTGATTCTACTGGATGGAGTGCAGGGGCCGGCTCGCTTAGGCCTTGCGGCTTCTGGTAGTGCGGCCGTTGGGTGTTCCGCTGGGCGAAGCACCTGTAGCGACACCGTTAGACGAGAAGACAGGACGAGAGGTAGAGAGGCGCCTGCGGGCTTCACCAACAGTCGGAACCTTCTCATCCTTCATCTCAATCAGCGCGCTGGTGGCCCTGCGACGACCCTTAGGCGCCGGCTTCTTGTATGTAGCGAGGTAGAATCCGATGAAGAGAAATAGGTACGAGGTGATGATGATCATTCCGGAGATGGCGGCAAACTCCTCGCCGGCGCACTTGCCCATGTTAGGCAGCTGGGGAGCGTAGGTGCTGGTGAAGTAGGTCCACGAGGCGAAGTAGATGAAGCCTGGGTACGATTAGTGACTACTTTGTTGCGGGTGGGGAAAGGATTGCATACCAAGATCGAGAACGAACTGGGTAATCTGGCCAACTGTAATGTACTTCTTCCACCAGATGCGGATGCCGCGCGCGCTCTGGAAGTAGTACCAGTACATGACGACGTGTACAGCCAAGTTCAGGGTGATGACGGGCCAGGAAACGGGTGTGTGGCCGATGAGCTGGGTATAGCACAGCATAGCGGTCGCGCCATGGTGGTAGGTGTGGAGGAAGGCTGCAATCATTAGCTATTGCGTATTTGAGATTGCTAAGATTCCGTACTCAGGGGCTTCTTCTTGAGGAACAGGAAGCAAGTGTCGATCAGCTCGACGAACTTGGTAAGATAGTTCAACTGCGCTGGTTAGCCTTGTCCTTCCAATTTCTGAGAATTCCACATACGTAGTACAGAATGACCAACTTGTCGGTCCAGCCACCGTTGTGGTCGCAGATGGCGTAGAAGAGACCGTGACGGGCGACCGTGGGGATCAGCTGCTCAGCAAAGAGCGCGAGAAGTATGCCGCTGATGGCGGTAAGGTAGAAGTTGTGAACCTTGAACAGGAAGTTGAGCTTGAACGGCTCCCGTCCGCGCATCAACTCGCGGCCGCCGAAAATGACGATGTAGTATGTGACGAGGAAGGTCGCGCAGCTCTTGAATGTCGAGAGTGGGGTTTCGCCCTGGACGAAGCGGAAGTCCTGCGGCTTGTAGCCAGCAATGGGCTCAAAAGCCTTCTCGAAGATAGGCCAGAGCTTGACACCAAAGGGACGGTCCAGCGTAGGAACGCCAACCTCAAGCCAATCGACACCCATTGTGTGTTGTGTGCTGGAATCAACGCCGGTGAATGAGGTCTATGTGCTCCGCGCTGTGTTTGCGGAGTGTTGCGCAGATGGGCTGCTGGTGTAAACAAGCAGGCGCGTGTTGAAGAAGGCGGCAAGTGAAGCCAAAAGAAGGACGAAGAAGTGTGTGAAGAAGAAGACACGAGCACCACAACGATGTGAGGAAGAAGTGGTCCAGCGAGGCTTTTGTTGGTCAAGCGCCAATGTTTTTCGCAACCAGCCAAAAGGAGGTCGGAAATGAACGTCCACCTCCGCGCCTGCCGAACGCGCGCCGCTGTACAGAATGAGCCGCACAGATTACGATTTGCTGGCCGAGGCAACTCCTTGTTTATGATTGGCTATGTCCTACTTGAATTGCTCCAGTCTCGCTTGTCTTACCAGACAGCGTGTGCTTGCAGGTACAGCTGACTCAGCCCGGTGACGCTGCATGCGGCGGTCACTACTACACAACCTGGGAGGCATTTGCGTGTTGGTTGGCGCAGCATTGCAGAATAGTCCAAATTTCACATGAGACATGACGTGCATACCGATAATGCCATTAGCTGCATGTGAAAACAGTGACATGTGCAAAGATGCACTTCTTGAGAATGCTGTGTTGCTTGAAGGGGAAGTAACGTTCGGAAACCTTGGCGGCCGAGCGCTACCGAGCAGAAGGGAGCTTGCTTGCACGTGGAACGTAACGTCAGTGGCTTGCTCGAGGAGTGATTCAATATCTATTACATTTGGGATCGCATCGCTGTCTGCCTCTCTTTCTGAAGGATCTACGAACGCCGATGCCAGTCTTGTAAAACACCATACAAGATACCGCCTGCTTTTGCGTGACCAAACCACCAGCAGTCGCACCGACGCCGACATGGACCGCGACCGAGATGCCTAAGCTAAGAAGTGGAAGGGTTGAAATGAAAATAATATATTGCTCGCCATGACGCTAATTCGAGACGACTTTCGTAACAGTCTTGCCAGCTTTTTCGCCAGATTTTGTACGGACGAGAGGCGCCCCGTTGTTGCGCGACGATGTTGTGCTACCGCTAGACGTGCTGTTGCTGCGGACTCGACCAATTGATGCCCGCCGTCCAGTGGTATGAGCGTGATGGCCGCCATGAGCGACATAATGCCGGCGCTGCAGCGAGCAAGCACGAACGTCAGATCTACCTGAACCGAAAATGCAAGTCTTGAACAAAACAAAAACGACCTAGACTCTAGGAATAGAATTAAGAGTACATCGATTCGGCCGTAGAAAATGCTCATTCTGAGTTCTAAGGACTTAAGAATCAACGTACCGAGGTCTGACTGGTCTGTCGCTCGTACTCCTTCGGCCGCCTGTCTCTCGCAGCTCCGTCGTCCTGCAGCCGTAGGTTTTCCAGTCGTCCCTGGCTAAGAGGATCCGAATCGTGCGGTGGCGCGGTTCCGTTTTGACGTGCTTCGGCGAGTTGAGCGAGCTTGTCCCAACGATCTTGTCGACTCTGTTTTCTTTGGCCTGCGTTGTTCTGGGACTCGGCATAGTCATGTGAGCAGTCATCGAATAACTGGGGGTTGACTTCCATGAACAACTTCATAGCGTTGTACACCATGCCATGAATGGTCCTATTGCAGTGTCAGTGGCTTCACACGCATGTCTGCGAGGCAGCGTACCTATTCCAATGGCCCTTCGAGTTTTCGTACAACGGAGCGAACATGATCGGCAAAATAACTTCAACATTGTCGCTGACGAGGTTGCAAAAGTACTCGTTGTTCCAGAAGTAGAGCGCGCGTTCGGCGACCTGCGTCAGTGGTTAGCTGCAGTCAAAGGGTCCAAAGAGGAGTGTGCGAACCTGGAAATGGGGACTGGCCACTGATTTCGCCAGCTGGTTGAACAATGGCTCCTGGACCTTTGCAAATTCGGCCGGATCCATGACTTCGAATATGTCTTCCACTTCGTTCAGAAACATGACCTCTTTGGTACTGTTGACCTTAGGCCAATACCGCAGCAGACCCAAAACGACCTCCTCTGTGAGGGCGGCATCCTTCTCAAGGAATTGTACAATACAGTAAGCCAGCTGAGGGTGGTACATGCTCAAGCTTTTGACCTTGTGCAAGGGTATCAGGACTCTGGTCAGGAAAAGCTTGTGCTCCTCCTTCAAGGGCAGAGCGAAACCGTTGATGATCGATCCGAGGATTTCAAGCAGTTCCGCAATGCCGTTGAACCTCTCTGTTTCATAGATGAACTGAAAGAAAACATTGTTGATGGAGCGGCGGATGTACGAGCGGAGGTTGAGGAACTTTCCGTATATGCGGTGGAGTGTGGTTTTCAAGAAGTCGCGCTCCCTTGGGTCTTCAGAGTCGAACAGCTCGAGAAGCTGTCCCACGTTAGCTTGTTTCTTATCGGGACTATAACAGCACTACTCACATTCAGCACAAAGCTGTGGTCTATGTAGGCTTTGGCAATGTTTGTGTTGAAGTCTTGGCTTTCGATGAAGCGGAGGAAGAACTCGTAGACGACCTGGATGTGCGGCCATGCTACTTCCAGTACTGGCTCGTCCTCCTCAGGATCGAACGCCTCTCCTTGAGGGTTCATTGGTGGAGGAATGGGACGGAACAGGTTCTTTGCGAACATCTGGACGACAAGTGGGTACATCTTCTCCGTGATGACCTGTCGGTTGTTCGCGACGTAATCGAGCAACTCGTGCAGCGCCAGGCGCTTGATCTCCTTGGACTTCATGTCTCCACTAGCATCGTTGAAGTCGAAGATGATGTTGCACTGATCGATCTTCTGCACGAACAGCTCCTCCCTCTTATTTGGCGGTACTTCGTGGAACCCTGGAAGCTTCTCCAGGTCGCGCTGACGTTGGTCTGAGATATCGAATCGGGACGAGTGCTGGCGCTTGGGCGTCCGAATGCCTTCAATGTTGTCTTTGGGTGTGGCTTGGAGACGATCGAAAACGTTCGACTTTTGGCCAGCCTTGGGTGGAGCGAGGTCGCCGGGCATTGTCTCAGCCGCGCCGGGAGGAGGAACATGCTGGAGCAGTGGGGTTAGTGTACGTATGTTCTGCGCGAGTGGGACGACTTACAGGAGCGCTGGGGCTGATGGTGACGTTGGGGACAAGGGGCTGTCCCATTCTATGGGGTGTGCCTGCGCCGCCAGCGCCTCCACCAGCTCCGCCTATCATGCCTCCAGGGCCACCAAACATTGCGCCGGCCGATGCGCCGGGTGCGCCTTGCTGGGGCTGCAGAGAGCCGCTGCTAGGCTGGCCATCTGCCGAGGGCGCGTTCTTGCGGGCGTCTGCGAGCTGCGTCTGAGACGAGGACGGGGTGACATTGGCGGGCGAGCTAGTGCCCTGCGAGGGCGATGCGGTGCCGGAGGTCGAGTCTTTCTTCTTAGATGACTTATTGCCGTCTTTCGCTCTTGAGAGCTGTTCATGCTAAGCATGTTAGCTTCTGCGCTCATGACCGCAGAGGTGGGGCGCGAGGGGGACAGGAGACGCAGCAACCAAGTGCAGGTGGGGGACTTACAACCCTTTGCCTAAAGCCCTTCATGACTGCTGCGGGCAGCGCGAGGGCAGCTCGTCAAGCGGTGCGGGAGTGATGCGGAGACGGAGGTGCGTCCGGAATGGGGAGGCCCTCGAGGCGTCCGGTGATGTGCAGTCGCAACCCAGCAGCGCCAATGCCGCAGTGCAGGAGAGGGACACGTGATGTACAGGTGATGTCGCAGGCGGGGGGATGCGTAGGGCTCAGGCCGGCATGGAGAGCGGACGCGTGCCGGGCAGATCGTCGCGGGTGTTGGTGTTCAGGATGGCCCACGGCGGTCGGCGTCGAGTAGGAGAGCTCGCAGAAGAGGGGGCAGGCAGCTCGTGCACAGGCGACCACACGCTGACGAGCAGTTGAGACGACGACGTCAGAGGCAAGATGGGCGCGCTGGAAGGATGCCGGGAGGATGAATGCGTGTAGGAGATCCAGAGGCCAACTCAGCGGGCTCCAGCGTGATGTTGCTTGGTGGAGCCCCCAGCAGATGCCCGTTCGTACAATTAGCGCTAAGCACGCTCCCCGCCCAATCTCAGGAGCGGCAGCGAGCATCATCACCTGGGAATCTCCAGAGCTGCACGCGAATGTCGCCGGCGAGGCTGGTAGAGCGGCGCTGCAGCAGCCTGCGGACGTAGGATCTTTGCTAGACAGCTGCGCGCCTGACGACGTTGTTTCTTCAAACAATCTACTGCAGGCTCATTTAGACCCTGTATCGTATCGAGACAGCTGCGCACATAATTTCAGGCTCCTCAGCGCTCGCTTCCACCATGGACAACGACGACCGTGACGTGAGCGCTGCAAGTGCCAGCACTGAGCCTGCGCCATATCTGCCCATCCCCTCTCGTGCTGTCTCGGCCATCGAGCATCCATGCATCATCAAAAATGTTGACAAGGGCATTACCTCATTGGGCGGGTCAGTCAAGCTGAGCAAGGTCAGAGGATGAGCTGCAGGTCCACACTTGGTGGCTAACGCGCAATTCAGGGTTTGAGATCCAAGCTGGAGACAACTACCAACGGTGAGGGCGATGACGAGCTGAAGAAGCTGATTTCTGTGTCACTGCGGCCAAACGACCCTTTTGCCAAGCGTCTGTTGTCAACACCGGTGACTACAAACAATCTGCTACTCAAGGTGACCGTACCCAAACGGACCGGCAGGAAGAGGAAGCGCGGTACTACTGGTCCCTTTCTGGCTGAATGCGAGCATGGGGGAGCGAGCAATGGCACCAATAAAGGCCCAACAAACAATAACTATGTCGAAGCTGCAGAGGTCTACCGAAGTCTACAAGACAATGCTTCCAAGTATGAGGTTGCATTTGCTGGTATCGTCGATGAAACACATCGTTTCCGCGGTAAGAACGCTCTATGATTTCAATCAGAGTACAGCTACTGACTCGACAGCCATGCCGGATTTGCAATACGCTGCGTCTCAGAACGACGTGATGGTGGGTCTCAGAGACCATGTCTTGCCCGCACGCTGTGAGTAAGACCATAACTCCATGCCAGCTGCTACTGACTGTTGTGCAGACGCGGACCTGAAGAAGTACATTATCAACACTGCGGCTGGTGCAGATCTGACACAAAGCGTTGGTCCCTCGGCGGAGTTCCTGCAAATGCCGATCGCTTTCAACTACAAGTAAGGCAGTGGCACATCGATCCGGACCGTACTGACTGCCTTAAGGTTCCAGCAAAATGCCTACGTCAAGTACACTGATCAAGGCGAGATCAACCTACAGAAACGCTTCCAGTACAACAGCTACATTATTCTTCGGCCTACCGACGATACTGTGCCAACTCAGCCAAAGCCCACCTTGCAACCAGAGTCGTCTCTCACGCCGTACTTGCAGACACTGATTGCTCAGATCAAGAACTTGCTGAAAGAACGACCCATAATCACCCGGCACATGCTCTACAACAAGCTTGGATGGGACAAGCGTACGCGCCTACGACAGGCTGCAGTGTACTGCGGGTACTTTTTTGAGAGTGGTCCATGGCGAGAAGCGCTCATTGCCTGGGGAGTCGATCCACGTAAGGATCCTCAGTACCGGAAGTACCAGACTGTATCCTTCATGTCATACAAGAAGCGAGGCACTGCTAGGCATCACGATGCTTTTGACAAGCACGTTCAGGAGCTGAGCCGCATGACCGCGGAACAGCTCGAACATCAGCATACTTTCGACGGAGTGCACGCTTCAGATACTGGTAATACGTTCCAGTTCTGCGACATCACGGATCCTCTGCTGGCCAAAATGTTAGCAACAGAGAATCTTCGAACGACGTGCGCTCCAACCTTCCAAGGGTGGTATCATGTTGGTACATGGGCCAAAGTCACTGTCGTTTTGAAAGACAAGATGAACACAATCATAGGCGGCGAGGTACCCGACAACAGATTGTACGAACGTGTTTGTCAATGGCCAGAACTCTGGGACGACAAAGATATTTTTGCCACGTACAGAGACGAAGTCAACGACCGAGAAATGCATGAGGCAAAGCGGCGAGAACATGAGATCATGCACAACGTCCGCATCGCTGCGAGGAACCCACGATACGCATTCGAGCACATGGAGAAGAAGGACTTTACAGCTGGTGGTGGGGACAAGGACGCTAAGACAGAGCTTGCTGAAGAAGCAGAAATACCTGAAGATTTGACGGAGTACCCAGACGATCCAGACACAGCAGAGGCGACTTCAAATGAGGTTCTCGAGACTGTTGAAGACAGCGAGGATGATGAGGACGATGATGAGGATGAGGAGGACGAAGGGGAAGAAAGAGAAGAGGACGACGACGACGACGAACATGGAGATGGAGAGACGGCTGGTGACGAAGATGGAGTGTGGGAAGAGGACGATGATGATGACGCTGTCATGTCCGCACGAGCAGTGTCAGAGGGACCTACGCCGTTTGGAGGCCTGTACAATATCTAGCGATCTGGACTGAATGCAAGCGCTCTAACAATTTGAGCGCCCTATCAGAACTTAAAAGAGCTTTCCGACATACATATGCAGAAAAGCAGAGGTTCATTCTCAAGATGTTTTTGATATGACGATGGTCAGATTGGTGGTTGCTTGCGGCTGACGCCCGTGCGCTTTGCCAAGCGATCCATGTCATGCCATTCGAAATCTGGAGAGCGAAACCTCAAGTAACGACCTCCGAACCACCACCGACCACTCCACCGTACGGCCACGCCCCTCAATTCCTGCTACACGCGCCTCTGAAGCTTCACTCCGGCTAATTGAGACACAAGATGTCCTTCGTTCGCGCATCCTCGAAGATCAGCCGTGCGGCCACCCGTGCCCCGGTCTACCGCTCAACCCCCGTCGCCTGGAACGCTCAGCGCGCTTTCTCGCAGTCCGCTATCAGGTGCAGCGACGCGCACGCTGAGGAGACATTCGAGGAGTTCACCGCCAGGTATGACGCATCTGTGGAGGGGCTGCGCGCTCGGACAGGGGAGGGAGCTGTCCGGGGACAGACGGCAGCCATTGAGCTCCAGGAAGCTCGGCAGAAGCTGTATCGCTGACATGTGTGTCTTCGGAACAGGTACGAGAAGGAGTTCGAGAAGGTCAACGATGTTTTCGAGCTTCAGGTACGTCTCCCAGACCCAATACTGCGGCCCCCACCGGCATCACCCGAACCCCTCGGGTGAGCTCGCTGGGCGCTCCACTCGAGGGCACATGGCTGACAATTGCGCAGCGAAACCTGAACAACTGCTTCGCCTACGATCTTGTCCCCTCTCCCTCCGTCATTACCGCCGCTCTCCGCGCTGCCAGGCGTGTCAACGACTTCCCCTCGGCCGTCCGAGTTTTCGAGGGTACGTGAATCGCCGAAGTCATTGTTGTTTTGCGCTGGCGCTTTTCACGCTCCTCCGCGAATTTACATACCTCGAGGCGCATATTCAATGGACCTACGAACAGCCCTTCAGCCACGTCTGATTACTAACATGCTCAACAGGTGTCAAGTTCAAGGTTGAGAACAAGACCCAGTACGAGGAGTACCTCCAGGAGCTCGAGCCCATTCGCGAGGAGCTCGGCATTCCCCTCAAGGAGGCCATGTACCCCGATGAGAAGTAGAGAGTCACACTTCCATGTCCGCAATACCTGAACTCTCCCGCCGACCCAAATTCTCGACGAGTCTGCAAGCGCCAACATGTAAATGCCAATATCATCGATTTCCTATCTAGATGGACGGAACGGGAGGGCAGGATGCTGTATCACTATGTGACGTTTTCCTTATCGCGAATTGGACCAAAGCTCGCTTGAAGCGTAGGGTAGAGGCAGACGAGGTGAGCGGTATCTCGCTGTGGTAGCTGTACAGATTTTCTTGATTCAAAGGTCTCGCCCCAAAACATGCGAGTGATGCTGTGCGTTGACACTATTGCTACTACATGACAGCTCTGGAACAGCTCTGATAGGGACGTCCACATTTCAAAAGCTCTGTGAGCGACCGAAACCCAATCGATCGAAAAATTGGACATTGGATCCATCGCGAACTCATATGGCAGCTCCATCAGACGTGTAAGGCGTCCTGCATATGCTCAATGACAGAGCGACGTTCACCAGGATTGGCAATTGGCCAATCATCACGGCTCACTAATGCAATACTCAAATGTGCCTCAAAGTCAACCCCGCCCAGCCCTCAACTTCCAATACCTCAATACTTGGAACAGGATGCTGCTCAATCCCCTCGCATATCTTTCAACAGCTCAAATCGTCCTCGCAACATGCGATCCATCAATAAAGTTTGACTACGTCATCGTTGGCGGTGGTACCGCCGGGCTCGTGCTCGCCAACCGCCTCTCCGCGAACCCATCAGTCACCGTCGCAGTGATCGAAGCAGGAGACTCCGCGTTCAACAATTCGAATGTGACTTATGTACCCAAGTCGATCTCAGAGTATGGCTTGGGCTTTGGCACCTCTGTTGAGTGGGGGTATAACACCGTTCCGCAGAAGTATGCTGCGAATGGAAATCTCACGTTGAATTACTGGGCGGGAAAAGGGTTGGGTGGAAGTACGTTGATCAATGGGATGACTTATGTGAGGGCGGAGAAGAGTCAGATTGATGCGTGGGAGGATCTGGGTAACGAAGGATGGACCTGGGAGAGCTTGAAAGAGTACTATATTCAGCAAGAGAGCTTTCTGCAGCCGAACAAGGAGCAGATTGCGAACGGAGCGACCTACGATCAGAGCGTGCATGGGTATGAGGGCGAGCTTGATGTTGCTTTCACGCCGTACTTGACGGGACAGGGCGCGTTTGCTATGCTGAGGGACAGTCATGAAGCGAAAGGGTATGCCTGGAACAAGGATGTTAATACGGGAAGGATGCCTGGATTCGACGTCTGGCTGATGACGCTGGATGCCTCTACAGTCACGCGAGAAGACGCAGGAAGAGCGTTCTACTACCCTATCGCCTCGTCGCGACCAAATCTTCACATCTTCCTCAATACCACTGCGTCTCGCATCCTGTGGTCCGACCCCGATCTTTCATCCGATATAGTTGCCTCCGGCGTCCAAGTCGTCAGATCAGACGGTACAATCCGCTCCCTGACTGCCACATGCGAAGTCATCCTCGCAGCAGGCTCGATCAGGTCCCCCGCGCTGCTCGAGCTCTCGGGCATCGGCAACCCCTCTATCCTCGCACCCCTGGGCATCGAAACTGTGATCAACCTCCCTAGCGTAGGGAGCCTGCAAGACCAGCCTGCAATTGGCATCGTCTATTCATCCCCCACTAATTGGACCGGATACTCCACCTTCGCAACCTTCATGACGGCATCAGACCTCTTCGGTACATCCCTCCCTAGCCTCCACTCTGATATAAGTCGTAACCTGACTACTTACGCCTCCATCATCCTCGCTGATCTCCCACCAAACGCCTCCACGCTCTCCACCGAACTCTCCCTCCTTCAGCAACAACTCGACCTAGTCTTCACACACAACAGCACCGTCCCGCTCGCAGAAATCCTCTGGGTCCCAACAGGTAACCTGATAGTCGCACAGTTCTGGAACCTTCTCCCCATCTCCAAGGGCGGCATACACATCAACTCCACGCACCCGCTTAGCGCGCCCAGGATTGACCCCGCGTTTCTGCAACTTGACGTCGATACGAGAGTGCTTGCTGCGACCGCGATCAAGATCAGACAGCTCTTTGATACACCGCCGCTGAAGGCGCATGTGGGTGCGGAAGTGACGCCTGGCTTTGATACCGTGGCGCAAGATGCGACCGCTGAGAGTGCAGAGTGGGGAGAGTGGATTAAAGCGAGTTTCAACGGGAACTCGCATCCGGTGAGTACGTGCGCGATGCGTGCGAGGGAGTTTGGGGGCGTGGTAGATAGAGAGGGGAAGGTGTATGGGACACGGAATGTAAGGGTTGTTGATGCGAGTGTCTTCCCGACGCAGATTAGTGGGCATTTGAGTGCGAGTGTGTATGCGGTTGCGGGAAAGATTGCAGATTTTATTCTGAAGGCGGGAAAGGTCAGCTAGGACGTGTAAGGGCCTTGTTAGAATGATCGGTGTTCTTGGAGCTACAAATAGTCATACTTTTTGCAAGGATCCGCGCGTTGGCGGATCCTGCTCGATTGATTTATAGGTGCCCGTACTCTATTCTAGTTACAATATCCCGGTCGGACCTAGCGGCATATCTGTTTCAGATTATCATTGGCTATATGGCAACTCTCGAGAGCCGTGGTCCTCACGCATTACAGTCTTGATTTCACGTATCTATCGAATCCCTCGACGGCTGGTTCCCCTCGGTCCGATATTGATAGGTGGAATGAGGTACCGCAACTTCATCGTTGACTCTGATTGATTCAGACCTGCAGTCAGTCGCAAGATCTGACGGACGGATCATCTTCGTCGGGCTCCTTCTTCCAGTGCGGTGGAACTTGAAGCAGCAGTTGGACTGCTTCACGAGCTCAGATACGCCGCTTCGTGAACTCCAGATCTTTGAGCGTCGACATGTATGGACGTGCTTTACATGTCTGAGCGACGAATCTATCTACTGTCAATGGCCCCGATTGCTGACCGCGGTTAGCTTCTAGATGGAGTACATTAGCGGTCAAGTGTTCATGAATCCCATCATAGATGCCAAGGTATGAGTTCGTGCTGCAATGCAAACAAAGCAGCTGGCGAGGCGAGCGAGACGTAACAAAGCGCTTACTCTTGTCCTTGGAAACCGCTCTGAACGCCCGTTTTACCCAGAGGTCATACGTAGCATCATGTGGATGCGAGAGAGCATTGTCCGCTTTAAAATTTGACCTGTCTCAATGCCTACGAACGAAAACTGACTAGAACAAAGGAAGAGCCTCGCTTGCTCAAGCATGCTAAATCTGTCTTAATTATAATAATACTTGCGAATGATCGCAGTTGTTCGGGTAGTGGTGCATCATAATGCGAACGATGCGATCTGGTCTGAGACATTCTATTCCTGGAACATCAACTTACGAGCGATCAACCCGCAACAAACCTTCTGTTGAATGTGGAGAGAACACTGCATACAGTGATCCAAGTCGCTCTAATGCATATAGAATGTGATGATTTCAATATTTGGGAAGTGCTAGTCCGGGACCATCCGCTCGTACATCCGTTGTCCGCTCCACTCCGCTCCACCCACGAGGGCAATGAACTGACCACCGGCTGTCCGCGATCTTCATCCAAATACGACTCGTGTGGAGGGAGGATCCGCAGGGATCGAAGGCGGGAGACGAGCGGGTAGGCTAGGGCTGGGGCTGGGGCTGGAGTTCCGGGACGGTGCGGAACCGGTGAACCTAGATCGAACTACACGTCTTTGGAGAGCCCGAGTCAATGGTCCACTTCTTTGAGATGGCGAGACGTGGCAAACACAATGACTGCTGGTAGCAAGTTGTGTACAACTATTATGTGTTGCTATTGGTATAGCGAGGCTAGGAAGGAATCATTTTGACACGGAGAATGCGAAAGGAGCTTTGAGAACATAAGACGCCTAGAACATACAGAGTAACAAAGAAAAATACTGTAGATCCAAGCAAGATCTTCCGCTGTTGGTAGTGTGACGCTGCAAGCTGGAATTCGCAGTGTCGCTTTGGGCTCCCGCTCAACCTTCAGAGCTCAGGGCTGCTTTTGCCGCCACGCATTCAGCGTCCGCTCGAAGACGCTGTCTCGTTCGAGCTCGAGGCGTTTGAGGCGGTTTGCGATGTGTTCGAGGAGCTCGTCGAAGAGCCTGTTGTATGATGTTGGGTCGAAGAGGTTTGAGACTGGCCGCAAGAAGGTGCACCCGAAACTTGAAATGGTGCAAAGCGGATTGGCGTAGAAGACATACTGGTGGACAAAGAGAATCTTAGAGATAATCGAGAGATTTAGATCAAGAGCAGATAATAAGTGTGGACATGGAGATTGGGGGCGTGAAGTGCACAGTTCAGCAGCCGTGGCCAACTTATAGACCTTAGATGAAAATGCGCCTCTCGCATACCTCTGCAACGAATCCGAATCTTGACGAAGATATAGACAGGAAATGAAGCCACATGCACAGGGGCGTTTGCGGTGACTCCGTTGGGATACGTGGAAACGTGTCTGCCTTGTGTGCGATCGTCAGGCATATCTAGTTTTAGACGGTTTCCCGCGCTCGCACATGACTTCGCGTCGCGTTCCTCGTACTGTGCTATCTTTGGACGAAGTGCGTTTGCGATTCGAAGCGCTACGTCAGAGACATCGTGGCTCTCAGGATCGATGTCAGCATTTCAGCCCTATCTGCATATTGGAACGAAGGGACTGTTAATACAATAGCGATGCCTTAGCGAACCGTCAAGTCCGTGAATCATCTGCATGTGAGTCTGGCAATTTTTCCCCAAATCGATGAGTTTCTGTTACTTCAGGTTGGTGGTGGACTCCGGAGACGGGTGATCGGTGTGCCATTCATGGTCACCGTGGCGGCGGCAGTGCGATGGGCAAGTGCACGACATGACAAGACATAATCGCGAGCTTCGAGATGTTTACTGATGCTTGATATAAGATGCTGTAGTTTAGTGAACGTTGACTGGCCCAGGGCCGTGTCTAGTAAATGACCCCTGCTCAGTCGATCCACGGCTGTCAGCTCGCCAACGTCCTCGGGTTCCGCGGGCCGCGAGGCAACACGAGCTGATTGCCAGCCATTTCCATGCAGACCGGTGAAATGGGTGAGAGACTCTGCAAGGGCGTAATTGCTTCTTTGACTCTCCTTGTGCCATAGGAGACAATGGAAATGTCGCTGTTATCTCGCCGATTGTGCAAGTCTCGTTCAAGGCTCGACAAGACACAACGGTGCCAAGGCATCCGCAGAATCCAGCATTGACTGTTGAGTTCGGGTAATGGATGAGTGGTCTGTGAGGACGAGTCAGGAAAGGTGGCGGCAATCTCATCAAGATGCGCCCTTCTTCTGACGGACCTGCGAGGGATTGTCATGATGATGTGCGCTGACATGAGTGCAGATGAGTCGAATTAGCGGCGGCAGAAGTCCCGCTTGAAAGACTTGAAGCGGAAGTGCCGGTGGAGGTACCGAATGCCAAGCATACTTTCGATAAGTTTCAGGCCTCATGAAACGAACGCAGTTGCGCGCTCGGCGCATTGAAAGCGCGAACGGCGAACAGCGAAGCAGGTATGACAAAGGCGGAAATTCTCGAGGCTCGAATTGCTGCAGCTTGCGTACGGTGCTCCACCTCGGCACCTTTCAAAGTCGCCGCAAAGAAGAAAAGCACAATCAACGAAGAGACCTGAATCAGGCACCCTCGAGTTCTTGGTGCTGGCGGACTTAGACTGACTCGAGACGATCACTTTCTGACAAAGCCATGTGGGGCTCTAGGTGGATCTTGGACCGCAACATCAGCCTTACACGTGCGGAAGAGCCATCGTTCCTTCCAGAAAAGGAGCCTGTTCGTTCTGTGGCTGCTGGTGTCACATCGTGAGACGATGGCAATGTTCCACGTCGGCTGTTTGCGACATTGGAATTCGTGTTCATGTCCAAAAGAAGCTTGACGATACTCGACGTCACTGCCCAGATGCTCGTTGCCGGAGTGCACTTCCAGCCGCTAGAGATCGCGTCTTCGGCGCGTTCTTGTGCTCACTTCGAGTCAATCACCACCCTTTCTTCTTTTTTTGCTAGACAGGCGTCCGTCCGAAGCAGTCCGCTGAGGAATTGCCATGCCCCACCCTACGCCGCGGTCTCTGAAAGTGCAACTTCGCTTGCTGTTTGCCTAGCCGTTGGGAAGGACATCTTAAAACCTCGTCTTAACCTTCTTGAGGCGTCGCGGACCCACATAAATCCTGTGAAGCTTGCGCGCGGAGATAAGCCCCATCGGTGCCATCCCTCCCCCGTTTTTTGTTTAAACAACACTCGTCCCCGGCTCGATGCCATTTTCTCTTGCTGTCGTTCCCTTCCTTATACGTTCTTTAATACTAGTGCTCTAATCGACGCGCCGCAGTGTGGAAGTACATTCCCCTGCAAACATCTTCCGGTAATAGTGGCAAGGTGCGCCCTGCGTCAGCACCATGGAGAACTCCAATGTACCAATGAGCCATTCGACTGCCCGTGAGGAAACCGAGGGCAGGACATACGAGGCCATCCACTCAGATCGCCATTACATCAAGAACGACAACGAGAGCTCAATCAACGATGACACCGCTCGCAACTCTGCGTACGTAAATGAGAAGGGCGGCGAGGAGGTCAAGGGTGGGATTGCCGTGCAGCGAGCCGAGGCCGAGTTCGCCCAATTGTCCAAGGAGCTTTCGCGTACGAGCGAGGTTTCACGCCGCATGAGCCGTGTTCAGAGTCACCGCAGCCACAAGAATCAGACTACCACCGACATCGAGAAAGGTGTCGATGGCTCAAGCATCTCGTCCGAAGAGCCATTCGATCTCGAGAAAACTCTGCGCGGCAACCGCGATGAGGAGGAGGCTGCAGGAATCAAGTCCAAGCGCATTGGCGTTGTATGGGATGGACTGACTGTCAGCGGTATTGGTGGTGTGAAGAATTACGTTAAGGTGAGCAGTCAGCACTTTATTCCGTGCGCCGAGCCGAGACAGCTGACAGGCGCATAGACTTTCCCCGACGCCTTCGTTTCCTTCTTCAATGTGTTCGCCACTGCACAGAGTCTTCTGGGCATCGGCAAAAAGGGCAAGGAATTCGACATCTTGAAGGACTTCAAGGGTGTATTGAAGCCCGGAGAGATGTGCTTGGTCCTTGGTCGCCCCGGCAGCGGTTGCACGACCTTCCTTAAGGTCATTAGCAATCAGCGCTTTGGTT
This sequence comes from Phoma herbarum, assembly GCA_001599375.1. Lineage (NCBI taxonomy): Eukaryota > Fungi > Ascomycota > Dothideomycetes > Pleosporales > Didymellaceae > Phoma > Phoma herbarum. Next base: position 750,463 of record BCGR01000016.1, on the reverse strand, counting down.
ACACCAACATTGATGGCAAGGTCCTGTACGGCCCCTTCGAGTCTGACTTCTTCGAGAAGCGGTACCGGGGTGAAGCCGTCTACTGCGAGGAGGATGAGAACCATCACCCTACCCTGACTGTGGGGCAGACACTCGACTTTGCCCTCGAGACAAAGGTTCCTGGCAAACGCCCAGCTGGTCTGTCGCGACAAGCCTTCAAGGACAAGGTCATCGATATGATGCTGAAGATGTTCAACATCGAGCACACCAGGAACACCATTGTTGGCAACCCATTCGTTCGTGGCGTCTCTGGAGGAGAGCGTAAGCGTGTTTCTATTGCAGAGACTATGATCACAGGCGCTTCGCTCATGTCGTGGGATAACTCCACGCGTGGTCTCGATGCCTCGACCGCTGTCGACTATGCACGCTCGCTGCGCACGCTCACCAACATCTATAAGACCACCACATTTGTTTCTCTTTACCAAGCCTCTGAGAACATCTACAAGTGCTTCGACAAAGTCTTGGTCATCGACAGCGGAAGGCAGGTCTACTTTGGTCCCGCCGACGAGGCTCGTGCCTACTTCGAAGGACTCGGCTTTCTCGAGAAACCTCGCCAGACCACTCCTGATTACTTGACCGGCTGCACAGACAAGAATGAGCGTGAATATAAGCCGGGAAGAGACGAGACCAACACCCCTTCCACCCCGGAGCAGCTGGCCGAAGCCTTCAACAAATCCGAGACTGCCTCACGACTGGCGACCGAGATGACCGAATACCACGCAGCTATGGATCAGGAGAAGCACGTCTACGATGACTTCCAAATTGCGGTCAAGGAGGGCAAGCGTCATGCCGGAAAGAAGTCTGTCTACTCGATCCCCTTCCACCTTCAAGTCTGGGCTCTGGCTAAGCGTCAGTTTTTGCTCAAGTGGCAGGACAAGTTTTCCCTCGTCGTCTCTTGGTTCACATCTCTCGTCATCGCCATCATCATCGGTACCGTCTGGCTTGACATTCCCAAAACTTCCGCTGGTGCTTTCACTCGTGGTGGTGTTCTGTTCATTGCCCTCTTGTTCAACGCTTTCCAGGCTTTCTCCGAACTTGCCAGTACTATGTTGGGTCGTCCGATCATCAACAAACATCGTGCATTCACATTCCATCGACCGTCGGCGTTATGGATTGCGCAGATTGGAGTTGATCTCATCTTCGCCGCTGCTCAGATTCTGGTATTCTCCATTATCGTCTACTTCATGACCAACCTCGCCAGGGACGCCGGGGCTTTCTTTACTTTCTTTCTGATGATCGTTACTGGATATCTCGCTATGACGCTCTTTTTCAGAACCGTTGGCTGTCTTTGTCCAGACTTCGATGTCGCTATCCGTCTCGCCGCTACCATAATTACCTTGTTTGTGTTGACCTCTGGTTACCTGATCCAGTGGCAATCTGAACAAGTCTGGTTGCGCTGGATCTTCTATATCAACGCCCTCGGTCTTGGATTTGCTGCGCTGATGCTGAACGAGTTCTCCAGGGTCGATCTGACCTGTGCAGACACTTCGCTCGTTCCTTCCGGCCCAGGCTACAACGACATCAACGCTCAAGTCTGCACACTCCCTGGTTCCGTTGCTGGTACCACTATCGTTCGCGGCCGCGATTACGTCTCACAGTCCTTCTCCTGGCACGTTGGTGACCTTTGGATGTACTGGGGTATCGCCGTTGCTTTGATTGTTGGTTTCCTTCTCGCCAACGCCTTCCTTGGTGAATTTGTCAAATGGGGCGCCGGTGGTCGCACAGTCACGTTCTTCGTCAAAGAGAACAAGGAATTGGCAGAACTCAATCAGAAGCTCCGCGAAAAGAAGGAAAGGCGCGATCGCAAGGAGGCCACTGCAGAGGACAGCTCGGAACTGAACATCAAATCCAAGGCTATCCTAACTTGGGAGGACCTCACCTACGATGTACCAGTCCCGTCTGGTGAACTCCGCTTACTCAACAACATTTACGGATACGTTCGCCCTGGTCAGCTTACTGCGCTCATGGGTGCATCCGGTGCTGGAAAGACTACATTGCTCGACGTGCTTGCCAACCGGAAGAACATTGGTGTCATTGGTGGCGATAGGCTGGTTGACGGCATCGCGCCTGGTGCCTCCTTCCAGCGTGGAACCGCCTACGCCGAACAACTTGATGTTCATGAGCCTGCCGCTACCGTTCGAGAGGCACTTCGATTCTCCGCCGACCTTCGCCAACCATACGAGACACCTCAAGCTGAGAAGTATGCTTACGTGGAGGAGGTTATCGCCCTGCTAGAGATGGAAGATATGGCCGACGCCATCATTGGTGACCCTGAGTCCGGTCTTGCTGTCGAGCAGCGTAAGCGTGTAACGATTGGTGTCGAGCTTGCTGCTAAGCCTGAATTGCTCCTTTTCCTGGACGAACCCACATCCGGTCTTGACTCTCAGAGTGCTTTCAACATCGTTCGTTTCCTCCGCAAGCTGGCCGCCGCCGGTCAGGCTATTCTGTGCACCATCCACCAGCCGAACTCTGCCCTCTTCGAGAACTTCGACCGTCTGCTTCTTCTCCAGCGCGGTGGACAGTGTGTCTACTTCGGTGACATTGGCAAGGATGCCCACGTTTTACTCGACTACTTCCACCGCAATGGTGCTGACTGCCCTCCTGATGCCAACCCGGCTGAGTGGATGCTCGACGCCGTGGGTGCCGGTTCTGCTCCTCGTATCGGTGACAAGGACTGGGCGGACATCTGGAGAGATTCACCCGAATTTGCCCAAACTAAGGCTGACATTGTTGCCATGAAGGAGCAGCGTCTTGCCGAAGTCGGTAATGCTGAGCCGGTGGAGCAGAAGGAATATGCTACACCGCTCATGTACCAGATCAAGCTGGTCAACAAGCGCATGAACCTTTCCTTCTGGCGCACACCCAACTACGGCTTCACTCGTCTCTTCAACCACGTCATCATCGCTCTGCTCACAGGTCTCATGTACCTTCAGCTCGACGATTCTCGCGCTTCGCTTCAGTACCGCGTCTTCATCATCTTTCAGGTCACTGTCCTGCCCGCTCTCATTCTCGCTCAAGTTGAGCCCAAATATGCCATCGCCCGTATGATCTCCTTCCGCGAGCAGATGTCCAAGGCCTACAAGACTTTCCCATTTGCCCTCTCCATGGTCATTGCCGAGATGCCTTACAGTATCCTCTGCGCTGTCGCCTTCTTCCTCCCGCTCTACTACATCCCTGGTCTCAACTCCGACTCCTCCCGTGCCGGATACCAGTTCTTCATTGTCCTCGTCACCGAGATCTTCTCCGTCACTCTCGCTCAGGCCATTGCAGCGCTTACGCCCTCACCCTTCATCGCGGCCTACGTCAACCCCTTCATCATTATCATCTTCGCGCTGTTCTGTGGTGTCACTATTCCCAAGCCGCAAATTCCCAAGTTCTGGCGCGTCTGGCTGTACGAACTCAACCCCTTCACACGTCTCATTGGTGGTATGGTAGTCACTGAACTTCACAATCTGCCTGTCAAGTGCACGTCTAGCGAGTTCAACCAGTTCCGTGCCCCTGAAGGTCAGACCTGTGGAGAGTACATGCGTCCTTTCTTCGCCAATGGTGCCCCAGGTTACCTGCTTGACGAGGCTGCCAACTTTTGCAACTACTGCGCTTACAAGGTCGGCGACGAGTTCTACAAACCGCTCGGCTACTCGTTTGAGAACAGGTGGAGGGATCTTGGCATCTTCATTGCTTTCATTTTCAGCAACTTGGCGATCTTGTTCGTTGCAGCGCGCTTCTTGAACTTCAACCGTCGTTAAGCCTTGGCTTTTCGACTTTGTTGTTGAACGTCATCAAATCGTCAAAAGCGTTCCGTTTATTCAGCATTAAGTAGACCTCATAGATCTTCATTGGGCGGCGTTTTCCACCCTTCGTTTGCGATGGTATCCACGATATTAGCATGTAATTACACTTTGAATGAAATCTACATATCAGAGCTTGGACTTTTCTCCTGGTGAACGACGCTCGCTCACAGCCGCGCAGTCACACAGTGCGCTTGTTACGCAAGATCCATTCAATGATTGACTTGTCTAAGACCTTGCCACCTCAGCTCACCCACACAATGCATCTACAACCTTCTTTGCCCTCGAAATTGCATAGACACTGTATTCAGGACTGTTGTTCTCCTTCGATAGAGAGAGTCCAACAGCAAGTGTGCTCCGGTCTTCTGGGCATGCCTCCAGCAACACACCACGGGCATCGACACAGTCACCAAAAGGTCCAAAAGGTCACACAGGTCGAACATCAAGGCGTGCATGACGTGACTTCCATCTACGAGATCGTGCCTGGTTTCACACCGTGCGCCAATTCCGCAGTCCCAGCGATGTCTTTCATTGATCTTCAGGTCGACGAGCTTTCACTTTCACCTAGCCATGCATCTCCACTACCTGTAACAACAATAACACCAGATATCTTTCCACCTACCAGAGCTATACCCACACTTCCACCCACTACTCAGACATCAGTAACAACATCGAAATATCCCGGTCCTTCGGCACTAGGGTTCTCGTATCCGCATCCCATCGTGCCGCCGCATGTCGACAAAATGCACACCAATAGTGAAACAATAATGCAGCAGAACAACGATAAGTGCGGTCCACAGCCACTGCACCACTCGTCCGCGCACAACGAGTACTGTGCTACGTCGACATCATGGATCGCTATGCTGGTGTTCGCGGTCATCGCAGGCGCAGGGCTGTGGGCAGTCACTGTTATGCTCATCCACTGGCGCGGGACGACTACTGGCATGTCAGCTCCGAGTTCACGTCCGCGCTCGGAGGACGACGACTCGAAGAGAGAAGGAGGATGGTGGCCATGGCTACAGAATTTCGGTCCCTGGGCTGGCATTAACGCAAGGTACGAAGCACTAAACAGTGCAGACGAGCATGAGCTTGACGACTTTGCCATGGGGAGGACTTCTGCGCACGATCTGCACGCCCCCGCGGATGACGGAGCTGGAAGTGGAAGCCCGGTGAACCCGTTCCTCGTGGCGCCAGATCAGTTGCTGAACGCGTCAAGGCGCAGACTCAAATCACGAGGGTCTGCAGAGTGGGCGGAGCAGCATCGTGTCTTCTTCTCGTCTCCGTCAGGGAGTCGCTTGCCGGTCACGATTTGGAGATCCCAGAGCTTGTCTCACTTGTCAAGCTCGCCGCACTCGCTGTCTGTGGCCGAGCTCGAACACATCGAACACGAGGCTTGCGAGGCGCAGGGTCAACGAGTGACGCTCGCACTTGCCGTAGGAGATGACCCATTCGACAGGGCCGGCCGAAGCTGGGTGGACGTGGGCCTTGCCGCTGTCGATGGAGCAGTGGACAGGCTTGCTGGGAAGATCATTAAGTATGCTGATGACGGTGGGAGAGATGAAGCGCTCTTGCTACCGCTCGCGAAAGGAAACCAGAACTGATTATGATGGAGGGAGAAAAGGACAGCGGTATGTGTAGTATATGCATTGTCCTCGAATCATTTGCTAGCTCTCATCATGCTCATGCCGTTCTCGTGCACATCTGCACGCCCTCCTTCTCCACGTCGTCCCTGCCCCAACACCGTTGTATCCTCATATGCGGCGTTTGTGCGTGGCGTGCAATATCGTGGGTCTCTGTAATTGTCGCGAGACTCCTAGACGTACTGGCTGAGCCACCTGATACCCTCGCCGTAACCTGCACCTGTCAGTATGTCCTCTCCTTGAGCGCATCAACGTGTACTCACCCTGCCTCATAACCACACTGCACATGAAGACCTCAATGGGCCTGATGCCCTCAAGCGGAACCTTGCCCTTGCCGGTCGTCTGGTAGAGCCCAAGCTCAGCTCTAAGCTGATCCTCAGAGATGGCCTCAGGGTGGTCAATCTTGTTTCCAAGAACAAGGAAGGGGGTGTGTGCCAGTGGCTCCATTGCCAGGAGCGCATCAAGCTCGGCCTTGGACTCGGCAAGGCGCTCGTGGTCTTTGGCGTCGACGAGGAAGACAATACCGCTGACTTCAGGGAAGTAGTCGCGCCATAGGCGGCGGGCTTGTGCGTGGCCTCCGAGGTCGAAGGTTGTGAACTTTACGTTGCCGATGGAGAGCTCCTCGGAGGCTATGTCGCGTTAGAAAAAGGAACAGGAAGCGGCGGTGGCAGGCTTACTAGGGTGAAGAGCTGCATCATGATCAGTAGATACTCAACGAGGAGGGGCGGTGAACGTACTGGGCTGGAGGACGGCTACACGGTCATTCTTCAGCATGTGCAGAAGCGTTGTCTTTCCGGCATTATCAAGACCGAGGAAGAGAAGCTTTGCGTGCTTGTTGGCAAGGCCAAGGGAGGCAAGAAGGTCGAAGACTAGGTGGCCGGATCAGCGTCGTGTGCTTTGCGGAGATAGTGTGGTGCTCATGGCTACGTGGAGGGTGGAATACATACACCTGCGGTAATGTTAGCATTGCATAATGGGTCGCTGTCTCCAGAACTCACCAGTTGACGATCCACATATTGAATTGTACTTGAGGGGTATTGTCGAGGTCGTGCGCTGCGGCGATCTACATGTAAAGTTGTCGGAGTTCTGGGAGGCTGAATGGCCGCTAGCGCCTCAGGGTTCTTGGCGGTGGCATCACATGTGAATGGCCAGCAGTTGTTCGAGTGGAAAGGACGGCTTCACTGTGCGAGTCTTTGGTAGGCAGACACTTTTCTCATTTGTTACAGATATGGTATCACCCAAGGTCCCTTCCAACGCCCGTAATGCTTTTAGCTAACATCTTTCTAGTCAGCTCAGATGTTCACATCTGTCTCCAAAATGACCTGTGATGCCGTTGAAAGCTTGTTGGCTACGATCTGGTCCGCAATAATGTCCCCGACCTTGTCAATAAGTCGTTCTCTTAGTCCCTCGATATCAGCGACACCATTGGTCATCGTTGCTGGCGTGTTCTTGCCGAGGGCCTTAATCGCTTCGACCAATACCGAAAGCACTCGCTCTGCATCCTTCTTCTTGTTCTCGTCTGCCAGTGCGCCCTTGAGCACATCGTCATTGTAGATCTTGAGGTTTGGCAAGACGAGCATTTTCATGCCTTCATTGCTGGTGATCATCAACAGTGCAAGCAGGGCACCATAGTGTGTGCCTAGCGGCTTTCCAACGTCCATGAATTGCCTGAGACAAGTCCTTGCAATTCTAGATTTCAAGCCTTGATTTGAGGATCCGTACTTCTGACAGATGCGGCTAAGGATTGATGCAGCCAGTTGACGTAACCTATAATGATCTGGGCCGTTCGAGGGTCCGTTCGCGCCAAGGCCGTTGAGCGTTTCTGATGAGGCGTTCGAGGATGCTGCTTGTGTTGTTGGCCCTAAGTGTTTGCCTGTGCAACAGGTCAAGACTGGCGGGACCATATAGGCGACATAGGGATCTAGGTAGATAGCTTGATTGTCGAGAAGTGCGCTCGTAGCCTGCATCATTTGCTGCAGTATGAAGAGGTTCTTGACGTTGTGTGTGACCTTCTCAGCAATGAATGTGAGGAGGTATGTTGTAAGCTGGTGGATACCTGGTTCTGTCCGAATGGCTGCGAGGGCTGCATTCTGCCATTCAATGTTCGTCTCATCGATGAGCGCACCAGAGAGCTTTGCAAACAGCTCCTGGGATTCCTTAGAGAGCACATGCTTCACTAGCGGCTTGACGTTGACGTTATCCAATCCGTTGGCCGCTGCGAGATGCGGGTTCGCGTTTGTGCCCTTGGGCAGAAGGTCGCCTTGATTGATCGCAGTCGGGTTCTGAGGGATCGAAGGTTGCACGCCTTCAACGGCGAGCCAGTGAGCTGGAGCATGTCAGAGATATATTGCTCGGGTGTGAAGAGATCAAGCAAGTGTAATGCCATACCTGTAAATGTGATCTCTCGTGGCACCTTGGGCAGCGGCGCATTGATCAACTTCTCGAAATCGACCTCTTCGTCTTCGACGTAGTACAGGGGTTGACCAGGTCCCAAGGAAGCCTCGCCAAAACGCAGCGGTCGAGTGGAATCATATCCGTAGAGGGGCTCCACATTTAATACTTTCAGTGCGTTGGACACGTCCTGTGTGCTCAATGTCGTCCGCTTGCCGTGTCGCATGAACTTTAACGCCTCCTCCAGTACCTGCGCAAGCCGGAAGTCGACGTCGCGCGCTAGCTCTTCAACAACGTTGTCGGCGAGTGAGGCGATGCCTACTGATTCGGCGACATCTCGCACGTTGTCCGGGTTCCAGACGGAGGACATGTTAGGCGAAATGCCAGCGCTGAGCTGCAACGATGGGTCGGTCGGTCGGGGTCGTCGTGCGACGAGAGGTGGAGGGCGAGTAGTTGAGCCGATGGAAGGAACAGTAGCGTGTCACCAAGCAGGTGACGCAGGTCTGGAGGATATGACAGCCAGCCCTATGTTCAAGTGAAGCACATCTCGGAGACGCGCATGCGACACAATTCGGCAAGTTCCGGAGTGAGAGCCTCAGCGCACACAGAGTACCTCCGGAGACGCGTGATGAAGGCCAAGGCACGTGAGGCGGCGACGTGGGATAGTGGGCGTTGTTGCTTCTCCAGAGAGAGCGTGCGCTTGGACTGAAGTCGCAATGCGTGGTCAGGCCTTGGCGCGTTCCCTCCGCTCCGCTCGATCAACCTTCTCCGCAATCACCAGCCACAACGCGTCTTGCAACACGACGAGCTGTCACCGGCTTGTTCACTGATCACGACGCTCTCCATACAGAATCTGTAATCACCCAACCTTACGGTCCATCTGCTTGTTTCCGCTTCTGCACATGTGTGGTGGCATACTTGTTGCAGCCTAATGTTTGCTTCACTCCAACTGCAGAACGAACAATGTCTTGCTGCAAGTCAGTGACTCTGGGTCTCGCTTTCGCTCGCAATCAGCTCCGCAGCCAATGGTGACCTCGTCCCTCGCTTGCTCGGCCACGGCCCCTCGCAGCCATACGCGTGGCCTAGGAAACTATGCAGCCCAGCGACACCTTCCACTGGTCCCAGCAAACCAGACCGCCATTTCAAACTTTCCTTACGAAAAGAACCAGTCAACTTAACAACGATGTTGGTCCGGACGGCTGCGGCATCTCATCCCCAGCAAATGATCTACCTGTGTTCATGCTCATCCTTGCCTGTTGTGGTTACACGGCTACTCTATGGTACCTCCATGTCTCGACTACAGTCCCTGCCCGCAGCCACGTTTCCCCATCGTTGCTGGAAGTACCAATCTCACTACCATGCCAGGTCATCCCTAAAGCCGGGGAAGGGCTACATCTCCCGATTGTACGCCCATCTTGCCAAACAAGTATCTCATTCCAGGTCAAATCTCCTCACCTAGCTTCGTCTGACGCTACCCGTTGCCGTACGGCCCGCTGCGATTGTAATTGTTGTTTCTGCATCTACCAGCTGGGCAAACTTCCCCGTCGGTTGGCTGATCAGGTTCTGGGTACAAAGTATTTAACACCCTGCCGACATTGGCCTCAGACTCACCGAACAACTTCTCTTCACCAAACAAATTGGGCTTTTAGTTGAAACCACTGCTCAGCCCCACAGCTACTACACCATTCAAGGCCTATTCGCCTTCACCCTCGATCATTGCCATGGCCGCACCGAACGCCAAGTCGTTGCGATCTCACCACTCTGATCATACTTCATGTCTTACCATCGAAACGTCTTTTGCAATGTACGATGGGTCGAGAGATGAGCCACCTTCACCACCTCCTCAACCACCTCCAAGCCCGGCAGGATGGCAACGCCTCTTCTCGGTATGTTGTGTCGCCATTGATGCCTACTATCAAGTGCTGACTCTACGCCAAGCTCGACTCCCTTGCGCCATCAGGCATCTGAATTCTGGGGTACATGACAACGATGCGAGTGGGAGCGCTGTGCTCCGTACCATCTCCCTGTACAGACTCTGGTAGGCTCATGGTTGTACTATACCGTAATGACTGTGCATTTTGCATTCTGCATTCACCTTCCATTGCTCTCGCTTTGCGCATCTTTTGGCATCCACATTCGAAAGCCAGCGGTCTCGGTTTGAGCATCGACTACGCCCGGTACCTGTTGCTGTTGTACAGCATTTCCGATCTTCATGCCCGCAGTTCCCGTGAACAAGGTTTTTGCAAGCCGCGGAGGTCCTCGCCGCATTTCTCGTGTCTTATCTTCGCTTCTACATACGCGCGATGGCGCCTTACATACTGTAGTATACCCCTGGCAGATACAGCATCCCATCATAAAGCTCGGCCCTTTTCCGACAGAATTCTTCGGCAGATTTCCTTGGTCCTACTTTCGCTGTCTTTGTGCAACAATGCGCGACGTGAAGTCCTCCTGGAACAAGATCTTGCTCGACACTTCCAAACCAGAGTCGTGGAAACTAATGCGACGTCCAAGATCCACCATGATCCACCATGATTCTGAAGAAGAGCTCAACGCCAGTTCGAAAAAAACCCGATCAAACCCCTCTTAATATTGATCATTCATCTTGCACTCTGTTGTCGTTTGATCCAGACACGCAAGGGTGGCAGGCGTTGCGCAAAATGTCTTACGCCTCAGAGGCCGACAAAGACGGATTCGGCGCCCTTCGGCAGAAACAAGCTGGTAGATGCTCATCTAAACATCGCAGTGTTGTGCTTTGTGGATTCATCGCCCCGGTTGACTCCAGTATGGCCTGTCAGGTTATCCGTCAGCAAGTCCCAACAGTGCGGACAGGGATGAACGACGCCAACCCCGGCTCCGCTGTTGCCACTCCCGGGGGCGGTGAAACCTAAGTGGCAAGCGCCACGCTACCCTTAGCGGCCTTTCCCGAAAAAAGACTCTACGTCTTTCAAACCCCAACGAACAACCAATCCTATCCGCCACATATCACAAAGGAACCTTTTCGAGACTTCATTTGTTTCTCCGCCTTCTCTCACGAACCTGCAGGAGCAGTGTCAACACGCAAAAAGCTTTATCTGGTGCGCGGACATTTGAGATCGGAACGCAAAGCTTATCGTGCTTGCGCCTGCACAGACTTCAAGCCACATACGAGGGGCAGTCATTCACTGAGCACTGGCTGCTACACCCGTTTCACTTGCAAGAGAGACACCTTTCCATTGTATGATCGCTGCTTAAAGCCAGCTGTAATCTTCTTCACCACTCCGCCCTCTACTGCCACCCAACATGGCTGTCGATAGCTCAACCGTCTCGTCACAGGCGGAAACAAAAGACCAAATACTACAATGGTATTCCAAACTCTTCAGTCGCCGTGTTGATCTCGTTGGCGACTTCGCAGGCAGCGAGCGATTCCTGATTCACGGAGAGTCACTTCTGCTGCATTGCTTCAGCGACGCACAGATCGACTTCGAGCCAGGGCTTCAGCTACTACACGCTTCGTACGCAGTGGAGAAGTTCCTGCACGGGCTTGTGTCGCGCCGCTGCAATTTTCACATTGCTTTCTTCGATGATTACCAAGATCTTTGTGTGCCTCAAGATGCCTCGCCCGCCGTTAGCGAGAAGTACCTGCTCGCAAGGTCTGCCATCATCCGCCATCTGCAGGTCAACTTGCGCCCAGTCCACCCAGATATCGAAATCAAGGTCTTCTCATCAACGACGTCTGAAGCATTCGAGGAGTACCTTAGCACGACCGATGTGTACTTCGTCTTGTGCCATGATGGCGCCTCCACAAGAGATGTCCGCAAGAAGCAAGTCTTCAAGAAGGATCTTGAGGATCTCAAGGGCGAAGACAAGAGCCTACAAGAACGACATGAGCATTACAAGGCGTCTCTGCGCATATTCATCTACAGCATGATGCAGAGGGGCTACAGTGCTGCGCTCGTCAATGGCGTGGAATTTCAAGACACCAAAGCTATTGCATCGGTTCTGGAGCACTCGCGCGCAATGAATTTGACAGTTCCGCAACAGGTAAGCTACATAACATGATCTTTCGGTGTCAGAAAGCATGCTGCGCGAGCAGAATGAAGCTTTGGCGCAGTCTCATATACCGAGCTAACATATCTACAGACAACACAATCAGATTCAAATACAGAAGCAGACACAACAGCTCTACAAAAATCGCTGGCCACGATCAAGTCGTCAAATGAACATGCGTTTACTGAGCGAGAGTACCTGGCGGTGCTTATTGCTTCAAAATTTGCGTCGAAGACGAAAGACCACCAGGACTTCGCCATTGCCTTGCTGCGTCACACTGCGCTGTTATCCGAGCTGAGCCTGCCAGACCGCTTGATGCACTATCAAGAGCCATCCCAGGATTCTCGCACCCTCATCCTCGAATTCTGCAAAGAAGCGCGACAAGCCCTTGCGCAACCATCATGGAGCGAAGAGGCTGGCAAAGAGGCTGCAGCCTGTGACGTTGCTGACTTGATCGACGGACGTCTGTTCGCTGCGTGCTTGCAAAACTCATCAGCGCCGACTTCTGACCTTTTCCAGCATCTTGCACGCGCTGCTTCAGCTTTATGTGGGCAAGAGGAGCTCGTGAAAGCCCACGACGCATCAAGCACCAGTGGCAAGTCGAATGGTAACGTCCAGGAGTCCGAGGATGGAACATCGTATCGCCTTCTCCCGTTCAACAACGAAATCTTCGACAAGCACCTAGCTCCTGTTCATCTGAAGGTGGCTAAGTCTGACGGCAAGGTCGACTCGACATCAGCGGTGATCTTCCGTGAGGTTTCGCACTGGCACAACAGCAAGCCGCTCCAAAGTAAGAGCGGCCCTGTCGTTAAGGACGAGAAAGCAGCAAAGAAGGCACTGCGCCGCAATCAATTTTTCATGGCAGAGATGACTACATATGCCGCTAGTTTGACCAATGCAGTTGGGAGGGCTCTTGAGCCCGAGACAATCTATGTTGGCGCCTCTGCTTCGAAGCCGAGCACTCCAGTACCTTCCAGACCTGGGACTCCCACTCAGGATCCGGCCGACAAGAGGGGAAAGAAGCAGGGCGGCAAGCCCGGCGGCAAACCCGGCGGCAAGAACAAGAACCAGGCCAAGCAGGAGATGCTCGCAAACATTGCCGCTACTTCGGCAAAGAAGAACGAGGATTCGGCTGAGAAGCAAATCAAAGCTTGGGTCGTTGTTTGCGAAGGTCTTGAGAAGCAGGCCGATCTGACAACGCGATATGAGAAGGCCAAGAAGCATCTGCTCAGTCTTAACAACGAGCTCAAGCGAAAGGCACTGGAAGCCGAAGTTCGTACCTACATGCTGAACGTTCTGCTCAAAATGTGGATTGAGCACTGTCGCAAGGACGACAAAGAGGAGGGCTTATACACCGCTGCTCTGATATTCGATGCAGTGCGCGCCATCTGTAGTCTCTCCAGCGTGACCAAGACCATTGCGGCTTGTCTCAAGAGCACCATCGACCGATTGAAGCTCCCTTCACTCAAGGTACCGAACACTGAGGGCGACCGCAATTTGCCATTTGCATTTGTACTGGATGAGACGTCAAGCGCCGATCTGTCGCTCAGTCTCTCGCCAGAAGAGTTCCAACTGCTCTACTGTGGACCTTACTTCGACCGCACCATGGACTCGGCTCCCGATTCTCGCGTACCTTTTGAGCCAGATGCGTGGCAGCGCAAGGTTTTGGACGAGATTGATGCCCGTCGCAGTCTGCTTGTTGTTGCGCCTACTTCCGCTGGTAAAACCTTCATCTCTTTCTACGCTATGAAGCAGGTTCTAGAGTCCGGTAATGACGACGTCCTTGTGTATGTTGCGCCTACAAAGGCGCTTGTCAACCAAATCGCAGCCGAAGTACAGGCTCGTTTCTCCAAGAACTACAAGTACGCCAACTCGGTCTGGGGTATTCACACCCGTGACACTCGCGTCAACAACCCTACTGGTTGCCAGATCCTTGTCACGGTTCCTCACATCCTGCAGATCATGTTGCTTTCACCTAGCAACGCCAAGGGCTGGTCAGAACGTGTCAAGTGGATTATCTTCGATGAAGTCCATTGCATCGGACAAGCTGAAGATGGCCTAATCTGGGAGCAGCTATTGCTCATGGCGCCCTGTCCTATCATCGCGCTTTCCGCCACAGTCGGAAATGCCGAGGCTTTCAGCGACTGGCTTTCCTCCACACAAAAGGCTGCTGGCAACGATCTGACAATGGTTCAGCACAAACACCGTTACTCAGACCTGCGAAAATTCCTTTACATCCCACCCAAGGACGCCGCCAAGCGTGTTGCAGCAGCACTTCCCTTGTCAACCAACCGTACCTTTGCCCGTCTTGGTCTCGACGATGTACCGAATTTCACTTTCATGCACCCCGTTGCCAGTTTGACGAACAGAAAACGTGGCATGCCCAGTGATTTCTCGCTCGAAGCACGCGACTGCTATTTCCTTTGGCAGAGCATGACGAAACATCAAACAAAGGACTACCCAGTCGACAAATCCCTGACTCCGTCCAATATGTTGCCTAAGGTCATGCGGAAGGCCGATATCATCAGCTGGGAGACTGGTTTGAAGGAATTGCTCGCTAAATGGATGGCCGACGAAAACTCGCCATTCGAGGCTGTGCGCAAGGACTTCAGCACTTCTGTCAACAAGTCCGCTCTTCAGATCAAGGAAAGCGGTACCTCAGAGTCAGTACCGGATGACGTGGAAGCCGACGATCCGGCGAGCAACCACGATGTCGACAATATCTTGCCTCTGTTGACTGAGCTCCACCAGCAAGACGCTCTCCCAGGTATCATCTTCAACTACGACCGCGCGGTCTGCGAGAGGATGTGCCGCACAGTTCTTACTCAGCTGGAAGAGGCTGAGAGTGAGTGGAAGAAGACTAGTCCGAAGTGGGCAGAGAAATTGCGCGAGTGGGAGGAGTATAAGAAGGAGGTTGCGCGACGCGCCAAGCAAGGTGTTCGCGCTGCTAAGGGAACTACAAAGGAAGAGCAGATGATGGAGGCTGCTAACCGTGAGGTCAGCCCATTCGCAACATTTGACCCAGATAGGCCCCTGGAAGGCTTCCACTTTGCGAACACCAAGAGGCTGTCTAGCGAGGAGCTTCGCAACCACGAGAAGGAGCTACGCTACCGTGGTGTTGACGAGATTTTCATCCAGGGTCTCCAGCGGGGTATTGGTGTCCATCACGCTGGTATGAACAGGAAGTACCGCTACGCCGTCGAAGTCCTGTTCCGCAGGGGCTACCTCAGAGTTGTCATCGCTACAGGTACTCTCGCTCTCGGTATCAACATGCCTTGCAAGACTGTTGTCTTCTCTGGAGACTCGATCTTCCTGACAGCTCTCAACTACCGTCAAGCCGCTGGTCGTGCTGGTCGTCGTGGCTTCGACTCGCTGGGTAATGTCGTCTTCCACGGCGTCTCGCTCAGCAAGATCAACAAGCTCATCAGCTCTCGCCTGCCCGACTTAAACGGTCACTTTCCCATCACCACAACCTTAGTCTTGCGTCTGTTCTCACTCCTGCACGATTCTGACAACTCGCCATTCGCTGTGCGCTGTGTCAATGCGCTCTTGTCGCAGCCACGTGTGTATCTTGGCGGCGAGGAGTCGAAGATGACTGTCCTCCATCATCTACGCTTCTCTATCGAGTATCTACGCAGACAGTCGCTATTGTCCCCAGAAGGAACACCGCTCAACTTTGCAGGTGCTGTCAGTCATCTCTACTTTACAGAAAACTCCTCGTTCGCCTTCCATGCGCTGCTTAAGAATGGCTACTTCCACGAGCTGTGCAACAAGATCAACACGAACCAGGATTCAGTCTTGCGCGAGCTCATGCTTACCATGTCACATCTCTTCGGCCGCCTGCAGTGTAGACAAGCCGACGAGGAGTTCGTGCAAGAGGTCGTTAAGGGCAGTCCTTCCGTCGTGTTCCTCCCTGACATGCCCGAGAATGCAGTCAGTGTCCTCCGCAAGCACAACAAGCAAACTCTTGACATCTTTACTTCCTATGTCCGCACTTTCGTCGAGCAGCATATCCAGGAGCCCGACAACAAACTGCCCCTGACTACGACTGTTGTCGGCGGCAAGTCTGCCTCGCGATCGGCACCCAAGGTCCGCTCCTCCTTCGTTGCACTTTCAGGTCACAACGACACCTTTGCCTCCATCCATGACCTATGCACCACCAGCCGCTCTGGCGTCTTCCTCGAGGAAGCGGTTGTACCGTACGTCGGTATCTACCCTGAGGACTCCGATCTGCCGCTCAATGCCTACCTGTATGACTTCTTCATGCACGGCAACGCGACAGCTGTCGTCACTGCGAATCGCATCCGCCGTGGCGACATCTGGTTTGTGCTCAACGATTTCAGTATGGTACTTGCGACCATCGTGACCAGTCTTACCAATTTCATGAACCTTGGCACCGAGTCTGATCTCGATTTCATCGACGTTCGTGGTGGTGGTGATGACGAAGAGGAAGACCTCGAAGATAAGCTGCAGGGTGTTGCTGATGCCGCTGGGCCCGAGTCTGGTGTTCAGGGCGCAAGGGGACCCGCCCAGCAGCAGAATCTGCCAGTCCAATTGGCCAAGAAGAAGAAGAAGGTTGTCGAGTCTTGGGACGATGAGGCTGAAAGCGAGAGCAGTGAGGGTGAGAACTGGGATGACGGCGAGGATAGCGAGGAGGAGAAGGGCGAGGTCGCTTGGGATGAACAGACTGGATTGCTCAACGTGCTCAAGGCGTTCAAGTTGTTGAAGGCGGACTTTGATACTAAGTTCAGGGCTATGTGGGCTTAGTTGTGGTGCGTTAGATGGGCATACTCCAGAATGATCACAATTGTGTGCAGACTGCAAACTTCTGATAGAGAAGGAGACAGCTATATCTCATCGAAACAAAAAGGTTCTCCTTGTAAGTTGCTTATTGCTTACACCTTTCTGCGGAGGACCTTCTATCCATCAACGGTTGTACCAAATCACCGAAAACAAACCGAGCCCGCGCTCAAAGTCTATGACCTCAAAGCCGCGCTCGTTCCCCATTACTGCCCGCATCAGACAACATTACAACATCGACGTTCCCGCTGATGTGCCCTGTCTAAATGAATGTGTACACATTCATCCGTCTTCGCACTCGGTCTCGGAGCGAATTGCTCCGGCATCACATCGCCCTTCATCTGAAACCTGAAACAAGCTTTCATCAACCCAAGGCCCCGGCGCGGCACTTGACTCCCCGCGTTGGCTCTCATCTCCACGAAAGCGCAAACAATCAGATGGCCACTTCGAATTGAGGCAAGCGCCTCAACCAGTTGGTCGAGACCACCAAACCTGAAACATCGATAGATACTGACAGACCAGGCGTGCTCCTGGAGCGTCGCAATCAAGCTTTGCGCAAGCTATGAGCGGCGGCGTTTCAGAGACATTTGGACTGACGAAAAAAACATGACGATGTGCATGCGAAGCTTTTTTGACGCTTGGAGATAAGAGCGAGTCTATCCATCTTCGAGCACCTCCGCCTCGCAACGCGGCTCTGCTCCCCCAGACAAAGAGTTGTACGAGGCCCGTAGCGTCCCGCGTTGATCTAAAGTATTCATCTCGCATGACTCATGACGTTTTCTCTACGGACCGGAGAAATTGTTGGAAATAGGACGCAATGGATCGACCCCCGGATCAATGCGCAAATGCATACGCATCCCATGCCCACACTTTCATATACATTCAAGACCTCGAGTCGCCGGTCAAAGAGGCCTTTTCCAAGCTCTTTTCTCTTCTTCCGTTTCCAACTCTAGTCACTCGTTCCTGCTGAGCAGGTTTCACTTCCAATGCACTTCTCTTCGCTCCTCATTGCGGCCGTCGCCGTCCTGCCCACCACTGTCTTCGGCCAGCTTTCAGGCAAAGTTGGGCCCCTGACTACGCATGCTGCTAAGACCAAAGTCAAGACCTGCAGTGTTTTGGACTACGGAGGCAAGGCTGACAAGAGCACTGATATCGGCCCCGCTCTTCTCAAGGCCTTTGCGGCTTGCAAGACCGGTGGCACCGTCGTCGTTCCTGCCGGTGACTATGCTATGCAAACATGGGCTACGTTTGAGGGTGGCAAAGCTTGGGCGCTACAGCTTGATGGCGTTATTTACCGCACTGGTACCGATGCTGGCAACATGCTGTTCATCCGCAATGCGAACGATTTTGAAATGTTCAGCAGCACCGGCAAGGGAGCCATTCAGGGTTTGTGATGTCAGACATGAGGTCCAACACAACGTGCTAATGTGTGTGTCAGGTCTCGGATACGAAGACCACAAGAATGGCAAGCGCAACGGTGCTCGCCTTTTGCGCGTCGAGAAGACCAACAACTTCTCCGTGCACGACATCATCCTCGTCGACGCGCCCATGTTCCACTTCGTCATGAACACTGTCACCAACGGCGAGGCATACAACATGGCCATCCGCGGTGGGGACTGGGGCGGTCTCGACGGCGTCGACGTTATTGGCACCAACGTCTGGATTCACGATGTAAGTCTCTCCATGCTACACACCTCAAGCCGACAGACTAACACCCACAGATCATGGTCACCAACAAAGACGAATGCGTAACCGTAAAATCGCCCTCCACCAACCTGCTCGTTGAGAACATCTACTGCAACTGGTCCGGAGGGTGCGGTATGGGCTCTTTGGGCGCCGACACAGCCATCTCCAAGATCCAATACAAGAATATCTACACGTGGAAGTCGAACCAGATGATGATGATCAAGTCCAACGGCGGCAGCGGGTACGTTGAAGACGTGGTGTTCGAGAACTTCATCGGGCACGGCAACGCGTACGCCTTCGACATCGACCAGTACTGGTCGTCCATGAGCGCAATCGCAGGCAACGGCGTGCAGCTGTCCAACATCACGGCCAAGAACTGGCGCGGCACGCAGGCCAACGGCGCCCAGCGCGGGCCCGTCAAGGTCGTGTGTGCGGACAAAGCGCCGTGCGTGGATATCAACGTTAGCGATATCCAGATGTGGACCGAGACGGGCAGCAAGAACGTGAACCTGTGCAGGTCGGGCCATGGGACGGGTGCTTGCTTGAAGAGCGGCACGGGAGCGTATGCGCAGATCACGCAGACGGTCACTACGGCTCCCACTGCGTATTCGGCTGCCAGCATGGCGGAGAATCTGAAGACTGCGTTTGGCACTGCTAGCAGCATCCCCATTCCCACTCTGCCAGCAAGCTACTTCCCTAACACGCCGCCTATCAGTAAGTCTCCTTGAAAGGAGGCACTATGGCTGCTGTACGAAGGAAAAAGATAGCGGCGGAGGTATTCTTGTACATGATTGAAATTGGAACGCATCGCATTAAATTCACCATTCGCTTATGGGCTGTCGTCGACCTGAAGATCAGGATAGTCAGGCTGAATGACCGCTTTACGCACTCGCTTTGGACTGCTTGAACTCCAATGTCAAATCTGTGGCTCACGATCGCATTCCTATGTCAGCAGAGATATATGTCCTCTTCTTCATCGAGAGATCCATAGTCGCTGTGATACCCTTCGACTTTGGATTCGCTCCCTGACTCGGAAAACTCCCCGTCGTGACCTTCCGCAGGAACTGACCCGCTCTCCGATAGCGCCCGATCTTCGCTGTGATTTCTGTCTCTTGCGATATCACCTCCCGAATCACTGCCTTCGTGAACGGACTCCTCTCTGCTTCCAAATAGTGTGTCCGATTCTGCGTCGGATTCTGTGTCTTTCTGGCTTCCCGTGTCTCTGGAAGGCTTTGACACATCGCCTAAAGTCCATCCCGGGCCCAACAATCTGTAATGCTGTTCTCGGTCGGTGCGTCTCAGCAGGTACACATTTTCGCGTGGTAATCTCGTAGGTCCGGAAAGCCTAGCTACGATGTCTCCCTCCTGCGCTACGGCTGGGACAAGGCCAAAGTGACCGCCACGGGTAACCATGAATTTCTTTGCACTGCATCTCGACTGAACCCACGAATGTACCCATTCGATGGTTCTGAGATCATGATCATAATCATATCCTTGCGCCTGTGTTGTATATCTATGATAGACATATTTGCCTCCCTGCCAGCTTTTGAAGTCGAGACCGAATGCTTGGGCCTGAACAAGAGTTTCAAAGAAACGATTGAAAGTCTGTGGAACAGGTTGACGTTTACCAGTGGCTCATAACTTCACATCTTGCCAGAGCTGACGAATCAGCGCGAGCGTTGTTGTAGATTTGTGAAAAATTTCTGACACGAATTCGACCGTGTCCAAGATTGCGCCGCTAACCTTCAAAAGCCTTTGATTGAGTATTTCTGGTTGGGTAGCATTCCCGACATTCCATAGTTGTTGGGACGCCCGTCGCCAAAGATCGTCGTCACACTCTGGTGTGATCGCATTCCATCTTGGGATCCAACTCGGTAGATCGGACTGTATTGACTGCACGTCGTGTATAACATAATTCAGAAGTGTGATGTCCCCAGTCATATTCAGATAGTATATAGCGAAGGCTTTGGACGCTTCGTTCAGCGCCTGCGAGTAATCAGGAAGCAGCTTGAAACTATGCGTAGCATCGATGGGAAGATCCAGGAACGCGTAAATGCTGTCGCGTCGGTCTTTGAAAGTGAGATGTCTTCCTCGCGCGAGGAAGTCCAGAAGTCGGGTTGGCGTCCACACAAACTCTAACACGAAAATCCGTAGCGTGGGATGGTGTCGATCCATGTGAGTATCGATATGGGTAACTAGGCATCGATATACGTACTCTAGAGGAAGGGAAGGCAAAAAAAGACCTCTTCCTTCGATCCAACAACATGTTCGCATCAACATTGACCACGAAAACTCGTCATTGCCCCATATGACCAGCGCTTGTTTCGCTAGTCCAGCTTCTCGGACGACCCAACCTCGTTGAAACCACGATTGTTCGATCAATCTGCAAAATTTATGCCAGCGGTTGTCGGTCAAAAGAGGATGGTCCTGGTATTCTTGTGGGCCGGGAAAAGAGCCTCATTCCAGTGAATTAAGCTTTGCCATCTCACTCTGCAGGAAGTTGTTCACATCTCTTAGCAGCGAAGCGACATGTCGGCCATAGCCGTCGGGATCGGGTCCTATATAAATAAGTACATCAGATGCACTGCTGTAAATTTGGCCCATGATGGCAACTTGGTGCCCTCTCTCGCCCAGGTTCTTTTGATCGATGCAGATTGAGTCGGCCCACAGATATCGCACAGCACTTGTACTGCGAAGCCTTCGCAGCGCCTGCCACAGATTTGTGGTGATGTTCATAGTGTAGTTTGCGCAGTATATGCAATGGTCCTTGACATCGGTCCCTCAAACATACGATATGGCCTCATAGTCCACATCTGCTCTAGCAGAAGTATGGATATTGCACCGCAACGGCTCGTCCCCAGATCCAGGCTTCAGCACCAAGTAGCGGAAAAACTCGCTAGGAGGAAGTGGAGTGTACACGTAGGGTTGCAAATCAGCGATAGACTGATTGTCCAGACTATGCAGCGACTCCATAGTGAGAATGGCCCGTTAGCCTACTTTTGGGTGGGTCGTGGGACCACTCGGAAATGGGTCACGGGTGTTAGCCCATCTTTTTCGAAGGTATAGGCATCGTGATCCAGCGTTTGCGACCTCGGAAACATGTGTGGTGGTCGAAGTGTCAGACAGGCGCAAGGCAGATTGTTGGCTTCTTGAGGTGCGGGGCTGCATGCGAGTGGCGTCAGTACCGCTGATCCTGGCCGTTTGCCAGCACGCAGGAGGAGGGCGCTTCAACGAACCTTGTGATAGTCATATGAGAATCAATGAAAGTGAGTGTAGGGCCTCGAAGTGGTGAATCCTGAGTCGCATTTGGGACGACCTGCGTTGAAGTGAGGGAGGAAACGTCAGAATAAGGACAAATGGCACAAAGTGTGGCATCACGTTCGCAGCGAGGTATGGAGAAGGTGGAAGATGGCCTGTCGGTTGTTTTGGTTGCTCTTGACTCGTTCTTTTTATCTACTCACAAGCAACCCTGGCGGCAGCAATACTACTGGGCAGCAGGCGCAGGCGCGCCTCCCCTCGGTCCGCCCCTTCCCCTGGACCCACCACGCCCACGTCCACGGCCCCGACCACGACCTGCATCCAATCCAGCAGGCGGGGGCACGTTCGAGTAGTTCTGCGGGCGGAAGTTGGGGTTGTTCTGAACAACGCCTTCAGTCGGATCGCTGTTGTCTACACTCGTGAATCCACCGCGAGCCTTCTGCATGCCTCCACGGCCTCGCGGGACGAAGTCAGCACCGCCGCGACCACGGCCACCACGAGGGGCACCGTTGCCGTTGGGCTGCTGGTTCTGGTGTACTGCGTGACCGTTTGTCTGTCCACCACGGGGAGCAAATCCGCCACGACCACCTCGTGGGGGTCCTCCGTGGATTGGCAGAGTCTGCTGGGCGCCGTTCGCAGGTGAAGCACCGACACGAGGCGCCATGCCACCACCACGACCGCCTCTAGTGCCGTTGGCACCACCGAATGCTCCACGGTAAGAGCCCTGAAGAGGTGGCGGAGTGCCGGCTGGAACTAGCTGCGGGCCTCCAGGAGCACCCAAGCGAGGCATGGAGTAGCCCGATTTCTGGCTCTTCTGCTTGGCCGCGGCTGCAGCGGCACCAGCAGTCGAATATGAAACGACCTGCTTGTCGGTCAAGTTCAGCACCGACGTGGAGGGGACAGTCGATCCTCGGAATGGTGAGCATCGGTCGTTGAGCGACGTTCCGCTCATGAAAGTCGCGTCGAAGACAACGTCCAGCAATACGGCGCGAGCAGTTCTGGTCTTGCCGACGATGGTTCCTGATGATCCGATAGGAACTCGTCCGGAGTCTTGCACGTAGATGACACGGTCACCAATGCTGAACTCCTGATGACCGAGACGCTGTTCAGCGTCTGAAGGCTTCAGGATCGCGCTGCGCGGGACCTTGCCAATCTTCTTCATATCGACATCCTGGAGCAATGCAAGGTTGGCATCGGCAGCTTGCTCGATAGCCTTGACAGTGTCGGAGTCAAGCTGCTCCGCATCAAGCGGTACCTTCTCGAAGCTCTTCGTCTGCACCTCCTTGAGCCAAGCACCGATTTCCTTGACCTTCTGCTTCGCAATCTCGGGAGGATAGAAGTCAGTATCTTCCCAGCCATCTCCCGTCGGATTCGACATGATACCTGCGAAAAACTCAGGGAACTTGATCATGTACTGGGTGAGCAAATCCACTGCCTTCTGGCTGTACTCCCAACCGTTGGCAGACTTGCGTGAATATCCCAAAACTTTGAGCTTCTTGGCCTCGAACTTCAGGTTCAAGCCAAGGTTCAGCTTGAGGCCGCTGGAGTTGACGTTGAATGATGATGTCAACTTCGACAGGGCAAGGGGCGGCATGTGCAGTTGCCTGGCTACCATATAGGATGGCAGGTATGGCGTCGTCTGCTCAGCGCGTACGACAATTTGACGGCCAAAATCTGGTTCTGGCTTTTTGAGCCTGGCAACCATGATCGTTGCCTTGTGGTCCGCGTGGCCAATGACTTGCAGAGGGCGGCCATAGGCATAATCACCCAGATAGAAGGCGCGAGCACCCTCAGGGAACTCTTCCTCGATAGGCAAAGCATCCTTTTCGATGAAGCGTTGATCAGGGCTGATGACATCTGCTACGATGGTCTGGGCAGCATACTCGGCTTGTAGGCCAGGAACAGGAGCGTACTCCTTGATGGTGGCACCTTCGTCTGTCTTCTTAAGACCCTTGAGCATTTCTACATGCACAAGAGCTTCGACTTCTCCAGTGATGATACCGAGACGCTTGCTGTAGGTCTCTTGGATGCGGTTCGCCATCTTCTTCCAGTTTGAGATCTCCGTAGGACCATGCTCCAATGCAAGGGGAGCTGAGACGCCGTCGCCGGGGAGGACGTAGTCGAAAAGCTCGTCCGACACCTTGACTACCTTAGCCTCGTGCAAGAACGGATAGCCAACATGAACTGCTTTTCCAAGCATCTTCTGGGCGTATGTGACTGAGGTCCTGGGCTCGGTGTCGACAAGCGTGACAACCATGCTCTCGTTGCGGCTGTCTTGCGAGAAGACGTTGACACCTGCGAATTCGAGCGCACCGTGGAACGGAAGGACCTTGAGACTAGGGAACCCAGCCAACGCGGACGCGCCAAGCTTGACGCCGTCCATCAAGCCGATGTAATACTCGAGTCCGTCCATCGTGGGAAGATCGAAGATGTTCTCAATGCACTTGCAGTTGGGCAGATCCGGGAAGATACCTGGGAGGGAAGAGGGGTAAACAAAGTCTACGTCCTTGGAGTATGTGAATTTCAGCGAAACACCGTAGGAATTGCGAGCCTTCTCGTCCGGTGTGAGCAGATGCTCCTTTGTCGCCATGGCCTTGAGCAGCCTGTCTTCCTCGATGAACGGAATCTTGACAACAGCCTCCCAATCCTGCTTCTTTCCGTTCATGTCGAGGTTGAAGTCGCGTGGGTAGAAGTCGATGATGGGAGAGTCGGCGTTGGTCATGAGAGGATGGTAGGCCTCCGGCACGATTGACTTACTACGGTCAGGCAGCACACCCATCAATTGTTGGTAGGGCTTGAAGGGTTGTCCAAGTTTGAAGTTGATGTCCGCCTTTAGACCTCGCTTGACGTCGGAGATCATGGGCGAGTAGTGGTAGCCGTAGTACCATGGCCACGAGGCTACTCCACGGTAGTAGTAGTAGAGAACCCACTGCAATCCTTGTACGTAGTTCTCCGTCAACTTGCGCAGCTCCTCTTCGTTGGTGCGGTCCCAATCGAACTTGCTCTTGTAGTAATCGTTTTTCCAAGCCTCGAACTTCTCGTCATATTTGGCCTGCATGGCTGTCTGAGCCTCCTCAGGTGAAATGTCGACGATCTTGGCCTGTTCGTACTTCTGGACAACTCGAACAATCGCCTTAGTGGATTCGGCGTTTGCTTCCTCATCTTCATCGTCCTCATCGCTCTCGACCAACTTTGGGGGAGCCGAGATCTGTAGATGGCGGTTGCCATCATCGTCTGAGACGGATTTCCACGGCAAGTGGAGCTTCTCCGCAAGCTCCTGTACAAACTTCCGGTCTTCGGCATTGAGATCTGTAGGGAGATCCAGAGGAGGCTGGTCGACCTTCTGGAGATGGTTGCCGACCCATGCTTTCACGTTCGAGAACAGCTCCTTCTGTTTGGTGGACATAATGACTGTACCTCGTCGTGCAGTCTTCTCCATGATGTCTTCGCGTCCAAGCTTCTTACCCTTGAACCATGCGGCATCGGCGTTCTCCGACTCAAAATGGCGGTTCTCGATGTTGGAGAGCTCGTCGAGCAGGAGCGCCAATCGCTCCATGTTGATTACACCCTCTTCGTTGATGTATCCCTTGGCCTTGGGCAAGACGGTCTTGTAGACGTTGAACATGAGGGCCAAGGCGCCCTCGTTGATATGCAAATGCGGAAGATTAGGAAGGAAATCGTTACCAACAAAGAAAGCCATGAGAATGAAATCGTCAATGACACGCTCCATGTCGAATGGGAAGCCGAGAGCACCAGGCTCTTCTAGTTCTTGGAACTCCAATTCTAGGTATTCGCGAACAATGCAGAGATGCATCAGGTAGAAGTTTTGATGCTCTAGCTCCTTGGACTTGGTCTTGCTCTGGCGACCAAATGTCACTTCCTCACGCAAAAGACAGAAGTGAGGGTCGTGGCTGAGCAGGCCCAACATGATCAGATCGGCGTCGAGACCGTACAAGCAGTGGCGGCGGTTGGGATCGTACTCGGGCTGGGCTTTCGCCTGACGGATGTACTCCATGATCTTGTGCTCGCCTTCTCCGGGGACTTCGTGGCCAGACAGGACGACTTCCACGCCCTGCCAGTCCAGGTCCTCGGAGACCTTCTTGTTGATGAAGTACTTCAGCTGCTGCGTGAGCTTCGCCATGAACTCGGTACCGGGGGTGATGCAGTTGCTGTCGAAAGGGGCCTCCTTGGGCATCTCGACACCCTCCTTGATAGCCTTCTCTCGAGCCTTTTCAGCGTCGAGAGCAGTTCTGAAGCGGCGGGCTCGCTGTTGGTTCATCTTGGCGCGCGGGGCGACACCATCGATGGCCATGAAGAAGAGCTGCTTGGGCTTGATCTTGCCGAATAAGTGCTCGATGTAGTTGAAGATGGCAATGAACATCTTGTCTTCGGTCATGCGCGCGGTCGGGCCGTCCGAGTCGTTGTGCGTGCAGTTGTGGATGATACCGTTCATGTCAAGCTGGGCAGTGTGTCAGAGTCATGTCTGGGGAGCATTTCATAGATGGCCATACGTAGAGACAGTCGAACTCGGGGATGCGGTTCTCAGCAATGAGCTGCGAGATGCCCGGATACCGCTCGGACATCCATCTGAAGAACTTGGGAACACCCATGATTACTGCTGCCGTGTAGCGATAATGTAGCAATACGTGGAGGCAAAAGGCGCGGGGGCGGGCGCTGAGGGTGCGTTGCGTCGCAGAAGCGAGCAGTAGAGGTGATGGTGGTGGTAAAGGGAAGAAAGCGCAGCAGCGCTGTGGGCGCAAAGGCAAACAACAGAGGGGTTGGTTCTCGACGCTGGGGTCTTCAAAGAGCACGAGGAAGCATCGCGGGCTGCATCACATATGATGCTCCAGCGCCAAGACGCGACACAGTGAGTGGCGGCCGGCGGCGGTCGATGACCCTTGTCCCGACCCGCAATGCGCAGCGCAGCGCAGGCGGTCAGGGCGGGCACTTCGGCGGTAGCAGTAGTCGACTAGCGCAACACGAAACGCGGTCGCGCGCTCTGGCGCCACAGCTTGGGCGAGCTCACACACTTCGGCACCGTTGCGCACCTGCACATCTCGCATCCTCACCACCACCACCCTCCTCACGCAGACAATCGCAAGCACAATGGACGAGACGATGAGCGAAGAGCACAGCTCGCGGAGCCACGACGACCTGGAGGAGGAGAACAACCACAAAATCATCAACGAAGAGTACAAGATCTGGAAGAAGAACTCGGTCTTCCTCTACGACATGCTCTACGGGCGCGCGCTCGAGTGGCCCACGCTCACCACACAGTGGCTGCCGGACAAGAAGCCGTAGGTCGGCGATGCGCCAACGATGCGCCGACGATGCAAGCGCAGTGCAGCTGACAGCAGGCAGCGTCGAGGGCACCAACATGAGCCAGCACCGCGTCATCCTGGGCACCCACACTTCGAACCAGGCGCAGAACTACCTCCAGATCGCCCACTGCGAAATCCCCGACTTCCGCACGCCTGAGCTGTCCGAGATCAGCGAGGACCGCGACGAGGTCGGCGGCCACGGCCATGCGAAACGCCCGTTCGACTTCAAGATTGTGCAGAAGATCAACCACCCCGGCGAGGTCAACAAGGCGCGCTACCAGCCGCAGAATCCCGACATCATCGCCACCTTCTGTCCCGACGGCAGGGCGCTCATCTTCGACCGCACAAAGCACCCCCTGCAGCCCAAGGGCGACGCCATCCAGTTCGAGGCCGAGTGTGTGGGCCACGAGAAAGAAGGCTTCGCGCTTAGCTGGAGTCCCTTCCACGAGGGCCACCTGGCGACCGGTGGAGAGGACACCACCATCAAAACATGGGACATCAAGAGCGGCTTCTCCAAGACCAACAAGACCATCAGCCCCGCCAGGACATACACCATCCACACCGCGACCGTCAACGACATCCAATACCACCCCATCCACGCCCACCTCATCGGTTCAGCGTCGGACGACCTCACATGGCAGGTCATTGACACGCGCATGGAGTCGTACAAGAAGGCTCTGTGGAGAAGCGTCGCGCACGTCGATGCTGTCAACAGCATTGCCTTCCATCCCGAGTGGGATTCGCTGTTGGCAACTGGCTCGGCCGACAGGTCTATTGGCATTTGGGATCTCCGCAACTTCGAGAAGCCGCTGCACAGCCTGCAGGCGCACAAGGGCGAAGTCATGAGCCTGCAGTGGCACCCGCAGGATGCCTCTATTCTTGCAAGTTCAGGCAACGATCGCCGCATTCTGCTCTGGGACACCAGCAAGATTGGCGATGAGCAGACAGAAGAGGAGGCTGAGGACGGACCGCCTGAGCTGTAAGCTTCCCATCACTCTAATCTCGATACGACACTGACAAGTATAGCCTCTTCATGCACGGTGGCTTCACAAACCGCATCTGCGACTTCGACTGGAACAAGAACGATCCCTGGGTCATGATGGGTGCGGCCGAAGACAACCAGCTGCAGATCTTCCGCCCTGCTCGCAAGCTCGTCGAGCCTGTCCAGCAAACTGTCAACCACGGAGAGGTTTCAGACTAAACTCCAAGTTACGTTGAGCTTCTCGTGACTGACGTGCGAACATAGCCATCTTCTAGCAGCGAGAGCTCGCTCGATGTCCCAAGGGCGCCACCCATGGGAGCACCTCTGCCGGTATTTGAGTCCAGACTTCGTGCACGTCCCAACAGCGGGTGCACCGTGACTTAGAATGCACTGTTGGTGGGGGAAAGAAGGGTGCTCGCCCACGAGGGTTTTGGAGGAGACACATAGAGCATCGAACTCATGGAGGCGTTCGGCGCACAAAACGGATATCCCAGAGCAGCGCCAGCTCTCGATTGCAATTGAATCAAGCACAACAAGGCATGTCCTCATGAGTGATGCGTTTGGCTGTGATGAATCGTGCGCATGTACAACCGTGAACAGCTCCGAGGTCCAATCTCTGGTCCAAGCTCAAGCTCAAGCTCCCCGCATTCGTCACCTCTCGCTCACGACATCCGCGATCCAAATCCAAACCGCAAATTCCAAGCTATAAACACTTCACAGCAGCCCGCACACGTCATAGCAGCTACATTTCTCAGCACCCCCCAATTCACTCAGCAAACGAACAATTCGAGTGCAGACGAGCGACCGCCACAATGCTCCTCCTCGGCCTCACAGGCTCCATCGCAACCGGCAAATCGACCGTCTCCTCGCTCCTGCGACAAGCGCCCTACTCTCTCCCCATAATCGACGCCGACCTGATCGCGCGCCAAGTCGTCGAGCCGGGGACCGCGGGCTACAACGCGATCGTGAACTACTTCCTGCCCAGCACGCCGGACCTGCTGCTCCCAGAGACGCACGCCACGCCTCGCGGGCGGCCACTCAACCGGCCCGCGCTGGGCCGCCGCGTGTTCGGCTCCGGGCCCGAGAAGGAAGCAGACCGCAAGGTGCTGAACAGCATCGTGCACCCCGCGGTGCGCAGGGAGATGTACAGGCAGATGATCTGGGCGTATCTGCGAGGCAACTGGGCCGTCGTGCTCGACGTGCCGCTCCTCTTCGAAAGCGGCTGGGAGCGCTACTGCGGCAGCATCATCGTGGTCGGCGTCAGCGATCCTGCGATCCAGATCCAGCGCCTGCGCGCCCGGGACAGCCACCTGACCGAGGAGGATGCGCGGAATCGGGTCATGAGCCAGGGCGATATTCGCGAGAAGGCGGAGCGCTGTCTCAGGCGGGGCGAGGGGAGGGGCGTCGTGGTGTGGAATGACGGGGATAAGGCACATTTGGAGCGCGAGGTGAAAAGGGTCATGGATGATGTGAGGGCGAGGAGTCCGTGGTGGTGGGGCAAGTTGCTGTGGGTGCTTCCGCCGCTGGGGCTGGTGAGCGGGCTGTGGAGTTGGTGGAATATGAGGAGGGTGCAGTTGAGCTGGGAGGAGACGAAAAAGAAGGAGAAGGCGAAGTTGTAAGCGAGGAACAGGAGCCGCATACGACACATTCGGCTTGGATGGGATGGTGTGTTTGTTCGCGTACGATATCCTAGCATTCCGCAGCCCGAGGGCTGTAGCACGGTATCTGGTCTCACGAGTTGTCTTTCGAGTCGCGTTTGCTTGTCCGGCTTGCGTGCTACATCTTCTCGTCCAGCTCTGGGAACCTGGGAATTTCACCTTCACTTTCCTTCTCCCACGTCTCTTCCCATCTCAGACTCCTCGCCTCTTCTTTCCCGCATACCATCGCAACCCCAAACAACCTCTCATCAACTCCTTCCAAACTTCCACCATGAGCTCAACATCTCTCTCCTTCATAGACGACGGCTGCTTCTTCACCCGGCGCATCCCACCCGCCACTCCACTCGCTAACGTCACCCACTGGCTGCATACAACGCAACTAAACCCAGACACCGCATCGGTCTATACAGGCAGCTACATCGATGACGGCCTCGACCTATTCCCTAGCAAAAGCAACACACCCGGCTTCGGCCACGTCGACCCGCGATTCTACAAGCACAAGAAGCGGCGTGGCAAAGGCGACGAGGTATGGAACGAAGACATCGCACGCGCCATCAGCGGGGACATCCAGAGGAGTCTGGCAAAGATGCGGGACGTTGCAGGGGTGGAAGTGAAGCGGTCTGCGACGGATTCGAAGGAAGAAAAGAGGAGGAGCGAGAAGGAGAGGGGTGTTGTCAGTGTGCCTGCGCCGCTGGATTGGGGCACGTTTGTCATCAAGGGAGATGATGGACGGGTTGTCGTTGTTGACAAGCGCGGGGAGTTTGATTCTGGCGCTTTGCGGAGAGGAGATGAGGTGACGAGGGAGAGCAAGAGGTGGATCAGGGCCGCGAGAAGCCCTTCTCCACCAGCATTTGACCGTCCGCCTCCTGGGAATTCTGCTGTGGCGGAGACAGCTCGCCTGGCCCGTGCCAACGAGAAGAGGTCGAAGTCACGCCGCGAGTCGAAGACAAAGACAAAGATATCGCGGACGTCGAAAGAGAGATGCAAACCAAGAGCCCTGTCGCCCGTCCTCGAGTTAACCTACGACAGCGATGAGCCCGTCAAGCCATCTGCCGTCTCGCCAACAGATTTCTTCATGACCGGTGGATTGAGTGGGTGGTCCTCGCCGACCCAACCTTCACGCGCACCATCTCTTGTACCACCATCACCTATAGTTCCGCACGCAATCACTTGGAACACTTCAACATCGCCATACACGTACGACTCAAGCTCGAAGCCAGATTCGAAGCCCAAGTCAGGGTATCACTCTGTCCACACACTGCCAGACGGCTGGCCCTCCCAGCCAGCCTCACCCACAAGATCGGTCTGCAGCTCTACATTTACTTACCTCCAGCCGACCTCGAGGAAGAGAAGCTCTCGCCGCAGCAGTCGTGCCCGATCTGAGCAGAGCTCCCGCCACGGACACTATGATCAAGAAGTAGTCTCGAACTACCAGGCCCCCAACATCATCGAAGTGACATACGACGAGACACCTCCGGGCGAGATGTCATACCCACAAGCTGGATGGAACGACGAAGCATTGAGTGCGCTGGGCTGGAGTGCTGCAGATGACGAGGAGAGGAACAAGAGCAGTGATCTAGGATGGGGCAGCTCAGCAAAGGCATCAGTTTGGGCGGGAGATGAAGTCCAGAGCAAGCCTGGAGGCGTTCGCGAATGGAGCAACGACGAGACGCGCCCACAAGACGAGAACGATAAGTAGGACGGTTTCGAGCGCCCAAAGACGACGAGCGAAGTCAGCGTAGCCGGGGGCAGTGAACGCAGCTGGCCAGCAAGCCAGCACAGCGCTCACACTGTTCAACCCCTCTACTCGTACCACAATCACACGTCCCGCAGAAGCAGCAGACACAGTCCCACAGACTGGCCCGCCAGCCGAGCCGCCTCGCAAGCCGGCAGCGCCGTGCAAAGCGAGCATGGCTGGCGTGCAAGTGCGCACGGCAGCGAGCATAGCAAGCAGAGCTGGTCCAGGAGCAGACGCGACAGCGACACGAACAGTCCTACAAAGTACCGTAACGGCTTCGACGAAGACAACGCGGCGTACTTGAACGAAACGTGGGGCGGCATTCCAGTGCGCGTGGCGTCGCCGCACAAGAGCGTTGCGGGGTGGGACTGAAGGACGTCTGAGTCCGGGGAAGGAAAAAGAGAGGAACGGTCCGTAGTGGAGGATCGAGGAGAACTTCCGGCGATCGACCCGGGTTGCATCTGTGGTCCATGGCACATCAAGGAATTGCATGGCGTTGTAGATCGGTGTCAGCTGTATGGGTTCTGGTTACGGACATTGAATGGTGCCGGTCAGACAAACGCGTACCAGATGCGTCGACGCGACTTTGGCTAGAGCACGCACCGCGCTGGAAGAGCAACACCACGAGAAGAACAGGCCACCCAGCCGCGCTCACCGACTGTATGCACCTGGTCTCTACGATCATCTGTAGCTCCACCTCTCCAGACCACTTTAAACGGCCCATCTCCACTTTGAACTTCTAGAGCTGCGCGATCCGGGGTTCACGGCCACGCTCACGCGAAGTTTCGCGGTACTTCCGCGTTCGTGACCGACATACAGCGCATGAACCCAAGCCAGCCTTGCAGGCACTGCCGGACTACCGAAAACTGCTGTGGAGCCAACGCAGCCAGTCAGTAGCCCGCGCGTAGAGAGTGGCGTGCTACAAATCAAGGTTTCGGGAATGGATCCCTGCGTTGGAGCGGGCATCGCTCGATTCTGCGTGTCAAGTGGAGCAACGCGACCTGTCGCGCTAGGCGGAAGGGGCACGCGTCGCCAGCATTGATTAGGACCGTGTGCCCGCTCGAGGGAGGGAGATTCCTGACTGACTCGGATTGCTGTCGTTCACTCTCTTCCTTCTGCTGCTCTGCTCTTTGATCCAGGTCGAGTTCGATCGTTGTTGTGAAAAGGTTGCACATTTGCCGTTGCTGTTGCTTGGACAACGATTGACCCTGGAACCGTCGAATCGTGGACCCCGCTCACCGTGTATCGTCAGCACGTTCACCAGCCTCAACCACTACCGCGTGCGCTTTCGACTTCAATCGCAAATATCGAAATTGGTCCCATCCCTCTTTTTGCGCCTCCATTCGTCTTGCTGTAGATCAGTCGAAATGGCTACTTCCACGCGCCAGCCCTTTGGCGAGATCAGCACGCCACGCCTGCAGGCCCTTGGAAGCTCCAAGAACAGGCAGAACGGTAAGACGAGCTCATATTCGAGCAACGACCGTAACTGAACGCGTCGTGCAGCCTTGTCGTCTCCCAGCACTCCCAGCTTTGCGTGCCCATTGAAGCCCAGCGCGCCTTCATCTATCGGCAAGCGCCGACGCGAGCCCGAGATCTTTGAGGATGAAGACTGCGAGAACACCGATCCGGCTGTTTTGAACTCGCCTACCAAGAAGTCGCGTTCTAGCAGCCACGACTTCGTGAAGCCTGCCCGTTTCTCCATGGTTGCGTCGCCCGCCAGGTCCAGCGTCTCTCTCACCGCCTCTCCCGCTACCTCTCTGCCATCCGTTCGCAAGTCCCTCTCTTCACCAAACACGGCCAAGTCGACTCCCATCAGTCACAGCCGCGGCTCGCCAAAGAACAAGCGCCTCCATGTCGTCTCCAAGCGCCGTGCATCCAGCTCTCCTTTCCGTCGCGTGGATCCTCCTTCCTTCTCACAAGGCGCACTGCCCTTCTCCATCGACGCAGCACTCAGCGGCACCATCTCCAACTACACACGAAAGCCTGCTGTCGCCGCGACACCGGCACCCGCACCTCAGCAAGCCTCGGCGCTCGAGGAGTCCATGCCCAAG
This sequence comes from Phoma herbarum, assembly GCA_001599375.1. Lineage (NCBI taxonomy): Eukaryota > Fungi > Ascomycota > Dothideomycetes > Pleosporales > Didymellaceae > Phoma > Phoma herbarum. The sequence continues at coordinate 717,085 of BCGR01000016.1, read as the reverse complement.
AGCTGGTTCTTCGAAATCCACGAGGACACGCCCGAGCAGGAAGCTGCCAACCTGATGACGCACTCTGCTACCGTACTGGACATTAGCTCTGACGACGATGCCGAGACAAAAGCGAAGAACGAGGAGCTGTCCAAGGGCAAGGAGAACATTCCACCTCCCGACTTCGCACTCGTGCAGCCAAGGACAGCGTCAGCCAATGCTGTTGATGAAGGTGAGGAGACTGAGATTGAGGAACCTGTCAAGCTCCCTCGTCTCAGGAAAATTACACAAGACGCCATGGATGAGGATCGCAAACCTTTGGGTGACTTGCTGCCGAGCGAGTTCTACGCCGATGGATGCGATGCTAGCTCGTACGTCACTGTCGATGCTGGGATCGAGCGGCCGTCGAGGTTGTCAAAGGAAGTCGACGTCGAGTCGACGCTTGAAAATGTGGATCCAGTGAAGAAGGCCGTTCAGTCCGCGCCTGCCGTGGAAGAAGTCAAAGGCCAAACGACAACATCACTAGAGGAAACTACAGCCGCTTATCATGCAACATCACAAGCCGTCGAGGTAACACAACAATTATGACGCGTTCGACCTTTTGCTGCTTCTCTGCATCTTTAATCTACATCACGACGCGATGCTCTTACGATGTTGGCGTTTGGTCAGGCTGGGATTGTCTACAGTGACTGGCGTTTGGGTTGTACATGGATATCTCTGCTTCTGTAGCTATTGTTGCGCACTACAGCGTTTACTTTCAATGCACTATTTTTGAAGTTTTCATCGTTATGCTTCCAATTTTTCATCGTCTTCATCTCCAGTGTTTTCGCCACTGTTTCCAGATTTGCACGTGGAGATGTCTGAGGACGGAAGGTAGGACCGCCAGCCTGGTAGCGATTTTCCACCTGGACTTCCCCTCACCACGCTCACAGATATCATTCGTTGATATAAAGTTATGGGTTGTACAACATGTTCCGCCTTTATACTCCACCTACGAAGGCTCACCGATGATGGTGGACAGGCCGCACAACAACACAGCAAGGCCACGCCCACATGGGGTCTTGTAATCCCTCTTCAGGACAGCCCCGCCCGTCTGCATTTCCAAGCAGCCTGGCGACCTTCACGACACTGTGAGAGCTCGTGACTATTCCTCGACTTCACGCTTCATTATGCAAGTATGGCCACAGAGCGTCTACTGAGCAATGTCTCGTTGACGCAGCTCATAGCCTTCAGCCTTGTCGGTGTAAGTGTTTAACATCAGCACCAGCAGACCGCTACTGACAGTGACAGTACTTGACTTATGGATCTTTGCGCGCTCTCCATAACATCTACTTCTCGCCTCTGTCACGGTTCCCTGGGCCAAAGTTACGTGCGGGCTTCTACTTTCCATACTACTTCGAAAGACTTCGCGGCAACTATGTTACGAACTGGCGTCGCCTTCATGAGACGTACGGCGAGATCGTTCGTATATCGCCTGATAATGTTTCTATCATCTCCGCCGAGGTGTGGCGAGGTATTCCACCCAGCAAGACTGCAAACCAGGAATCTCTAACCCTCTGAGTAGATATTTATGGACCCGGCAGAGAATTACAAAAGGACTGGCGTTACTACCGCCGTGATCCACTGGACGAGGCCGATGATCTTACAAGTAAGTCTTGTGTCGTACAGGCCGACGACGGGACTCGCTGACCAGCGCCAGATTCTCGCGACAATGATCATGCACGCATGCGTCGCTCCCTGAATCACGCATTCTCCGAGCAAGCTTTGCGTAGCCAAGAGGAAATCATCACGAGATACGTCAACCTCATGATATCAAAACTGCATCTGCGAGCGAAGGCACAGACTCCCGTAGACGCGACACGCTGGATGAATGCCACGACGTTCGATATCACAGGAGATTTGACATTTGGCGAGCCATTTGGTGCCTTGCAAGCTGATGCAGATTACCCATGGATCGAACATCTCTTTAATGGACTAGTATGGATCAATCTTGCAACTACACTATTGCAATATCCTATCATAGGGACGCCAGTCATTGCTGTATTGCGAAGCTTGCCGGCTTTGGCCCAAGCGAAGGCGAATTACATCGGCTATGTTGACCAGAAACTCGGGAAGAGACTGAGCTCAGAAACTGAGCGGAACGATTTCATCGGGTAAGCTGAGATACGAACACGTTCACGACATATTTGCTAAGTCTTGACAGCCACATGGCCAAGCATACCAAAGGAAAAGGCTTCGCGCCCGAGGAGCTCAGACTCACAAGTAGTATCCTGATCCTTGCCGGCAGCGAAACCTCAGCCACTTGTCTGAGCGGAGCCATATATTTCCTCTTGAAACACCCGGAATGGACGTCAAATCTCTTACTCGAGCTTCGCAGCGCCTTCAGAAGCGACTCCGAAATGTCGTTTCAGTCCCTCGCCCCGCTCAAAGTCCTCAACAGCATCATCCAAGAGTCACTTCGCATGTATCCACCACTGCCGATCGATTTGCCGCGCATGACACCGAAAGAAGGCGCTACTATCTGCGGCACGTACATTCCCCCGAACACGCGTGTCGGCATCCCGATGTATCCAGCTTACCGCTCCGAGATCAACTTCAAGAATCCGGACACTTTCGCGCCGAGTCGCTGGCTAGGTGATGAAAAGTATGCCGGTGACAAACGTGCAGTTCTGCAGCCATTCTCGATGGGCTCGCGGAATTGCATTGGTCAGAATTTTGCATGGGCGGAGATGCGGACTATACTTGCTAGGCTGGTGTGGAACTTCGAGATGGAATTGTGTCCTGAAAGTGAGGGATGGGATCAGGACCAGAAGGTGTATTTTGTGTGGTCCAAGCCGCCGTTGATGGTCAAATTGAAAGCGAGGAGTGGGGTTGATGCTTAAATGCATAGCTGAGCGCCAGCAATGGATAGTTGATAGCTTACCTTTATTGCTGTTGCGAATGACGTAGGTGGATGCGGGGTGTCAACATTGACTTCATCTTCATCCATTGAACTCGTTGACCAACGCCATGCACAGACGGAAGCCAGTGCTTCAAAGACATTGGCATCCAGCGATCGGCCTGGAATCAATAGATCACGGATGACATAACAAGATGCGCGCCTCCCAAGATCTCACAGTTTCCTGTGCCTGTAGGGCAGCAAACCACACTTTCCGTATCCCTGTGGCCAAACTCCCACTGCCTTCCCATCTTTGCAGCTGCGACATTTCTCGTCGAATCTCAGGCTCTCTCCTGACTTCTTACATCAACATCGCCCACGACTCCTCGGCATCGAAGCCGGATCTGACAGCCCTTACACCTTACCACAGCTCGGAGAGACTTATCAGACACTTCTGCTCGACATGCGGGACGCATATGTATCTCGAATACAACGACGATGGGCACTTCGAAGCCGCGACCGGCACGCTGCAAATCGACAGCACGCAAGGCATCGTGTCATACCAGAGCTGCATGTGGATCAGCGACAGCCGCGACGGCGGCGCGAGTGATTGGCTTCTCCGCATTGACGGCAGAGAGCTAGAGCGGTGGACTCAAGAAGCTGGAAAAAGCGACCTAGTCCAATTAGACCACTTTGCTCCCTCCCCAGGTGAGATCAGACCGGCTGAAGAACCGGTATACGCGCACTGTCACTGCCGCGGCGTGGAGTTCTGGATCAAACCGCCTAACTCTGACTCGAGAGATGCAAGGAGCGCTTTTCCGGATCTCGTAGTCCCGTACCATCGAGGCGCGGATGCAGCTAAGAACTCAGGCAACGAGTTGTGGTGGCTAAGAGATGAGCGAATGCGGTTCCTTGCTGGCACGTGCATGTGTCTTTCCTGCCGCCGGGCGAGCGGTTTCGACATCACGTTCTGGGCTTTCGTGCCCAATTCGAATATCTTTTTGGACGCAGAGTGTACGAGAAGATTTCCGGATTATGAAGAGGGGCATGATAATGTGTATTGGGGCACGATGAAGACATATCGCAGTAGTGAGGACGTGACCAGGACTTTTTGTGGAAGGTGTGGGGCCAATGTGTTCTGGGATGGTGGGCGAGAGAAGGGAAGAGAGGGTTTGGTAGATGTGGCGATCGGGCTGTTAGCCGCTCGTAGCGGTGCAAGGGCTGAGGAGCTGCTGGATTGGTGGACAGACAGGGTGAGCTTTGAGGAGGATGCTGTGAATCAGGGGCTGGCGCTGGCGCTGGCGGAGGGATTGAAAGATAGGGGGAAAAGACGGAGTAAGGAGGAGGGACCTTCTCGATATGGTTCAAAGCAGTAATTTACGTGATATCAGGACTACGTGACGACGCTGTGAATATGAAATGGGGTACTTGATCCGGTGGCAAGACGCTCGATGAAGAATGCGTCCACGCAGGCCGGAGGCATGGAGACTGCTTATGTCGATCAACATCGGCCCGGCTCACAGAGGTCCAGTTCAATTCACGGAGCGCCCACTGCATGTGCGTAACTTGACTGGCGAGTACTTGACTTGGCGACAATAAAATTCATACAGAAGCGACGGCGGCAATGACGAAAACAACAGATAGGATAGACGATGGAGGGACGATTCGCATGGGGAAGTCAGTGCAGATAGAGCACAGTGGGAGATAGTGTTAGTAATTAATCAGCAGTGAGGGGCTACTTCGCAACGCTTCAGAAGGAGAGCAGACCTGCCTTCAGCCTTCGCAGATAGATATCCTTCCTTTTCTCGACATGTGGGAGCGATTGATATGTGCACAGCTGTGATTACTTATGCACGGCTATAGAAAATGACCAAGAGCTTCCAAACTTAATCAGCAACACCCTCCGTAGTTTCGTAGACCCTTCCCTCACGTTCCACAATGTATTTATGAGCTCATTTCCGAATATTCTTGTGCTGATCTCTGAGCACCAATAACGCCACATCCACTCGAGGATGCGCAACCCAAAAGGCACTCAGACATCCCAGAAGCTGTACTTCGGATCTGCCTTACGTCTGATCTAAGACAGCCTAGACTCAGCCCTGCTAATGCACCTGATCGTCCTTGAGCTCTTTGATACAGTCTTTCTTGTACATAGACTGCGCCAGGTCAAATGCATCCTGGAGACCAACTTTGTCACCGAGACCCTTGTCATTGACCCACTTCCAGACCTTCTGCATGCCGACGTTGGCGATGTTTTTCTCAGAGCTGGAGACGTGATTGTCGGAGATGGGAACGTGGATTTCCTTGCCGGCAGACTCGATGGTCGCCCAGTATGTGACTGTAGATGGGACGTAGGGCGCAGGCTCAGGCTCAGGCTCAGAAGGGATGTGGTGGGACGGGAAACCGCAACAGTCGTAGATGGCAGTACCATCTGCGACTCCGCAGCCAGGAAAGCATCCGTCGTCGTCGACCCGATCACATCTACTGTAAATTTCGCAGGCCCATACATCATCCGGATGACCGCAAGACCGTGTAGGTGTATCGCAAGTCCACCCATCGTTCGGATGACCCCAGCGACCACTGTTGGCGACCGAGCCCCAGCCTATTTCGCCTGTATGATCCTTGCAATCATTCGTGGCAAGAATGGCAGCCGGTTCGCACCTACAGAGTGACTTTGCGTATCCGCAAGTCTGACAAAAAGCATCGCAAAGACCGGTGCACCAGTCGCCGGTCTTGCAGCCACAAGCGTGGTCGTCTAGATTCTCCTCAGTAGGCCTCTCTCTAGCGGGCAGAGCGTGGACTGGCTTCTTGGATGTGCTCTTTTCCTCGCGGTCCTTCTTCGTGCCCTTCTTGGCCTGCTTCGTAGCCGCGTTGCGCTTCCAATCTTTACGCTTGATCTGCTTGAAACGTTCTCTGCATCCATAATCCTGCTTATCAAGGATGCCTGCAATAAGCTGCCAAGTAGTGTTCTCGGATCTCAATAGCAAGAGCTTCCTGTCCTGCGCTTCTGACCAGGCGGGAGTCTCGCCGCTTGGGGATGCGATATCGCTGGTGTTGTCGTAAGCTTGTGGAGGTGCGTTGTCAAGAAGATCAAGCGAACTCATGCTTTCGTCGTTAGCATGTGCATTCCCAGCGGAGTTGTTGGCGTTGTCGACGTTGAAGAACGGCAAAGACTCAGCATGGTGCCGTCTAGCAAGCGTGAGCTTGTATAGTCGAGTCTGACATTCCTTTACAGCCTTGCCCATCGAACTTGCGATATCAACCCAGGACTTTCCATCGGTTTCCAAAGTCAGAAGCTTGTCGTCCATCTCAGATGTCCATGTATCCTCAGCAGGGCAGCAGCAACAGGATAGTGTGAGGTTGTTTGCACAGTTGCAGAGCGACTTTGGCTTCCAATCTTTGGGCTTGATCGTCTCCCACCGCTGTCGACAGTCTGCATCAGTGGTATTGAGATCGCCCGCCGCCCAGCTCCAATTGTCATGGTGACTACCCGAGTGGTTGTTGAGCACACGCTGGTCTTGGACTTCAGTCCAACGCAGCTGAAGGTCCCAACAGCATGCCTCGTCTTGATCCTTGACAATGGTAGCGAATGCGTTTGCAATTTTGGTAGAGTTGTTACACCGAGACAACTGGGTATGAAGACAAGACTAGAGCTTACCCACATCGGCAGAGATGTAGTCATCAAGGCCAAGAACTCGAAGAGCCTGCTCAAAAGATTGTTTGGGCGGGTCTGAGCGTTGCAGATCAGATCGTCGAGGAGGTGCCAGAGGAACTGTGTTACTTGCTCTTCCCCAACAGTGGACTCCAGGACATGGCGCAACACCGCCTTTGCTTCATTGTCAGAGTCTCGAGAAGCGCGATCATCGTCGTGAGAAAAGTCGTCTGATATACCGCCATGGGAAATCATGGCCGGCCGTGATTCGTAGCTTTTTGATCCAGAGGATGGTGTGCACCAGACAGGAGTCGAGGGCCGGGAATGAGTGACATCATCGTTGTCACCAAGCTCGTCCGTAGTGCGCTGCACGAGGTGCTCGCCAATGCTTGAGCGGTGCGCGGATGTAAAGGCGGTAGCTTTGTTTGAGGCGTCTGTGCTCAGCGAGTCACTGCGAGCGCGAAAGTGTTGAGACGAGAAGTCACTGAGATCAGGAGAGATGCAACTTCTGGAGATTGAAGGTCCAGCATGACTCCTGGAACAGCCTCGCTCTTCGCAATGATTCGAGCCGCCCGAACCATCATCAGCGTATCCGCCATCGTGGGACGAATCTAATGGTCTGGACTTCTGAATGGCTGTATCAATTTTGTCGTAATTGATGTTCGCAACGTTAATACCTACTTTGGACCAAGCAGGAGGTGTAAATCCGAAACAGCCATCTTCGTCACGGTCACTGGAGTCCCATCGATTTCCGTCCGCGCTGGTATGCTCAACTCCGGAGTTCTCGGGCTTGACTGCAGAACGCTGACCTACCCCACGAGTCGATACCTCACAGTCTCGCCCTCGAAGGAACTGGTGTTCCTGCTGGATGCTATTCTGGCGATGTGGATTGACTTGGGTGTAACACTGTGATGGATCGAATACGTTCAATATGTCAGTCTGGGCGCTGGTGTTGGCTTGCTTGCCTCTAGCAGTCGCAAGGTTTGTAGCTTTTTGGGCCCTGACCTGAGTCAGTGAACGAACGCAAAGTCCAATCCAGGCACTGACCTCAAGGCGGGATTGAATCTATCCACAAGCTCTTCCCAGCAGACAGAGGTCGTAAAGGCGTGGACATCTGCAGTCGCGGTAGGAACGTATTTGGAAGTGAACAGGTCACACAGAGTGGCTGTCTTCGAGTTCGACAGGTCGGCAGAGGCGATGTTGACACTGGCATTCGCCCTCTGCGAGTCTCGGTGTCACTTACTCGCGCGGTCCCTGTCCTCGTTAGCATTCGAAAGTTGGCTTGTAGGGGACCAGGCGACGAACCAATATGGATGCCGCTCGACTCTATCCTGATTCTCTTTGAGTGACGCGTGGAGCCCGTTAAGTTGAAGCTCCAACTCTATTTCTTCATCGAGAGCAGTGGAATCAGCATTTATGGTATCTGAGCGGACACGCTCGCGCTTCGCCACGGCTTGAATGCCGAAATTGCTACAAAACTGTTAGGGATTCACAAGAGAGGAAGCTCAAAGACTACGCACCTCCGACGCTCGCGCTGTTGCAGCAGAGCCTCCTGTGACGCTGGCGACAGCGCACGGAACCTATCGATAGCAGTCTGGCCTGAAGTCGGCGTCTGATCCTCTGCGATGTATTTGTCTGGCTTCGCGAGCTTCACTGCGCTCTACTTGTGCTTCAAGCGGCGACCTGCAGTACGACACTCCTCTCGAGCAATCTGGTGGTCCTTGACATCGGCACGGCCGATGACAGCCTGATAGTCTTCCCAGCCTGTGTGGATGTCAGACTTTCCTATGCCATAAAATGAGAGCTTAGAATATACCGTTCGCCGAGCGGCGCTGAGGAGCAGTAGCTCTGGTAGAAACGCCGATCGTTGCTGGTGTACGAGCAGAGCAAGCGGCAGACGTACTATAGTAGTTAACTGCGTCTGAGCCAAGGCCGTTCGGGCTACTACGCACCCTTAACATGATGGAAAGCGAGTGTCGTGAAGTACCATAAAGATCGTCGTTCAATTGTTGGAAGTTAGAACTGCGGTGGTAAGGTGAAGAAGGAAGGTTGCAAAGAAGCTGAAGTGTAGATTATATAGAGATACTGGGCGGAAAGACCCACCGGCACAGGTGAGAGTAGGTGAGAGAAGAATTCAGTGCGCCCTTTTCCGGAAATGACGTCGCGTGCTGATACGTTCAAGGTGAAGGTGAGGGCTGTGATCTTTGCCTGTGGCCGCAAGCCTACAGCTGGTCGTGCGCTCGATCAATCGAAGTAGGCCATGGAGGATGAGACGGCGCGATGCAGCGCAGTAGGCTACTCCAGTCGCACTCGTCCCTCGTCCGCCGAACCGTGGACGCTGTTCTTTGCCGCTCGCCACCAGTTCCAGCCCCTCTCGTTTGTGCCTTCATCAACCTCTTCGACCTCGTACTCCTTCTGCTGCCCTGTGATTCTCCTCCACCACTTACCCCAACTTTCTTTCCTGACCCATATCTCGCCAGTACCATCCTCATACTGAACCCAGCCATTGTTGCTTCCCTTGATGGCAAGGTAGATCCATCTGATGACAGTCGCCAAACCGTAAATGACCAGAAGCCCGAAGATGGTTGCAAAAATGGAGACAAGTGCTGTCAAAAAGGTGATAGTTGAGACCTGGCATCCCAAGCCGCTGGTTCTGAGTTCAAAACGCTCAGATCCGAGAGCGCAGATGCCCTTGTACCGGACTGGCGTCAACAACGGGAACGCTCTGTCCAACACATTTTCCCGGGGTAATGGGAGACACGTTGAGGACTGTGACTATGTGAGCACTGAGTCCGCGTGATGTCCGTTTGGCTAGACATCAGGGCTGGCTCGCCTGTGGATCTTGGAAACGGGTTTGATAGGACATGACTTACAATCGGGCACCACCCGCAGGATCCATTACTGCGATGGCAGTCTCCGCAATCTTCAATGCCCCAGCATTTGAGCAGTCGATCCCAGTCGTCTTTTGGCGCGTTCTTGTACTGCTCGTGAATCAGGGCAGTCACGTTGGCTGCAACTGCGTCTGCCTGCGCGATGGAGGGACAATTGGAAGGCATCATGAATTCAAAGCTCCGTATTACTGGACTATGAGGATGTCGTTGTGATAGAATGCAGCCGTCAGTTGCAAGTGTTGGCAAATGTTGGCGCGCATTAGAGATAGCTGACGTAGTGGTTGCACAGGTGGGGTCACTAGCGCGTTTTGGCCCGAGGGCAAGGCTGTCATATGCTTCGAGGCTCAGAATACGTAGTGGCGAACAAATCGCAACGCTCGTTGAGCCAGACAATATCTATCGTTGCGGATTGCTGAACCTAATCAAGACGCTTATTCGAAACCTTCCCAGCCTCCCTCATCATCTTCATCATTTTCGCCATCAAGCATCTCCTCGTCCACCACACCATTACCTATCGACTTAACCTCGAAGTCAAGCGCTCTTGACTTATCGGCCTTCTCAACAGGTTGCGCAAGCAGATACTCTATCCGGTAGATGTTCTCGTCGGCCAGTCTCGCGAGCTCTGCCTGTATCCGCCTGACTGCTTTCTCTACGCTGCGCAATTCAGCCTCAAGGCCACTCTTGTTGTCCTTCATCCATCGACCGTGTTTGCTGAGCATTGATTCTATCCAGACCAAGTTGAACTCCAGATGTGGCGACTCATCAGCTTGTACGGCAACGAATCGCAGTAAACGGCCGAGATAGACAGGTGGCAGCTCCTTGACGACAAGAGGGATATCTTCAACAGGAGTAGCTTCGTAGACGCGGCGGATGAGATTACGCTCGTTGAGACGGAAGGCCATGACGAGAGCCTTCAGGTACTCTTGTTGAGCGAGGGTTTCGAGGGTTGTTGAGGGTGTGACGCTGATGTCGAGGTCGAAGGGATCGAATTGGAACACGTTGTCGAGTGAGTAGATGAGGAGTCCTTCGGTTGAAGCTGCGCAGAAAGCGCGCCCTGTCGGCGAAAACGCTACTGCTGGGACTCTGACTTCAGGTCTCGTTCTCCTCGCACCAACGCCTTTCTGGGCGCCAGGTAGTGTGGTATCGCGGCGGTCTTCGAGGTCTGAAGCTTCGCCTGTCTCGTCGATGAGTCCCTGTGGACCTGCATCGGTGAGCAATTTGCTGTTGAGGAATTCCTGTGTGCCGTCGAGCGACAGGTTGACGGACACGGTGAACTTCTTCAGCAAGACACCGGACTGCACATCGTACAGACAGATGTACTTGCTGTTGCCTCCTGCAAGGACACATGACCCGTCTGCGCTGTATCTGACTGTTGTGAATGACTTTGTGCCAGCGACATTGGCTGCTGTGCGACGATCTGACATCTTTCGCCCACCAGACACATCTCGTCGTGCATCGACACCATTTTCTTGTGCGGCGTCCGATACATTCCAGAATGTGAGCTGGCCATCCAGTGTGGTGACAGCAATCTGCTTCGAGTCGGGGCGGAAAGCAACAGAGAGGACGTCTGCCATTAGCTGCAGCGGTTCGCTAGTCTGTGTGCGTGCGAAGATGTTCCAGACGCGAACTGTCTTATCCCAGCTTCCACTGACTAAGGTCGATGCGTCTGGTGAAAACGCCAGTGTCGATACCGGCCCTTCGTGTCCAGACAAGGTGTCAAGCAATTGACCTGTCTGTACTGACCAGATGTGAATATCTGAGGTATCAATCGAGCCCGCGCAGATGACCTCGCCGCTAGGATCAACTGCGAGTGACGAAAACGATAACCTCGACGGTGCTGTGAATGTGCGGAAGTTGCGGTATCTGATCAGATCCCACGCTCTTACTGATCCGTCCAAGCTTGCTGTGAACAAGACATTCCCCCTCTTTGCGAACTCGCAGGCTGTTACACCTCCCATGTGCTCCGTGAAGGTCACAACACAGAATCCGGAGTTTACATCCCACACCTTGATTTTGCCATCGTCTGCTGCTGTGATGATTCGCTGACCCTCAGGCGAGTAGGCGATCGTGTTCATCGAGTCGAAATGACCTTGCTGCTTCAAAACATACGATTCAGACTGCCACTCCCAGACGAGCAGCTGCCCCAGTTTCGATGCGCCAAATGCCAGCCATTCTCCAGTCTTGTTGATTGCGACATAATCGATGTCGTTCTGCGATATGCTCAAGCTTTGAATCTGCGCGAATTCGGGAAGCTCATGGATGAAGAAGGTGCCATTCGAAAAGCCTGTGACGAGCAGCTTCGACTCGGGGTGAAAACCGGCGCATGTGACATGGGCGTTGTTCTGGTTGAAAAAGTGTCGCTCGGCAATGCCCCATTGCAAATTGTCATCGTCGTCTTCGTCCGCGTCCTCTGGGGCATCATATCGCAGCATGTACTTCCACATGAACAGCGCGCCGTCCTTGCTGACTGTGTAGATCGTCTCTTGATCCTTGGAAAACCATGCGCCCACAATCGCTTGCCTATGGCCTCCAAGTGTTGTCTGTGCAGAGCCCTCCTCTTCATCGACACTCCATATCCTTGCCGTCAAATCTTTGGACGCACTGAGAAAGAACCTCGAGTCACTCGACCATTCAATGCTCTGTACATTGTCGTAGTGTCCTGTGTACATCCGGTGTCGCACAAATGGCGCAAACTCGAGATCGCCCTCCGCGACGTCCGGCGTGGATGGTGTGTGCCATACTTCGATTTGCCTACCAATACCGACTGCGAAGTGTCGTCCAGACGGCGCAAAAGCGAGCGCGGTGACCTCACCTCGGAGTGAGAAGTGGTAGAGGACGACTCGGCGGGGTATGTTCGTCAGAATCGCGCGACCGTTCTCGTCGACTGAGAGGAGCAAGTTGCCTCTTGGGTTCAGCGCCAGGCGGGCAATGTTCGTTCGGTGGGAGAATGGAAGGGTATATGATTTGGAGCTACGCAATCTCAGCACCACTATACAAATCTTCTCTGGGGACTCGTTTACTTGACAAGATCGAATACGGTCACCCTGTTGCCGACCGGCGACAGCAGACAAGTTCCATCTGGTGTGAACAGCAGGTTGCCTCTGCTGTAGACCGTGCCGAGCAGATTGGAGAACTGGGATTGGATTTAGCGAGGGTGTAAATTTACAGTCGCGGTCGCAAGGCGTACCTGGAAGTCTGTCTTCATCGTGGAGGTCTTCAGCAGATTTCTGACCTCGAGACTGTCGACTTATCGCAGCGGGGCGTCCAAGAGCATCATCTCGAAAAAGTTCAGGATGGAGGCCCATGCGCGACTGGGTCGAAATGCGCCGGCGCGCCTCTAGCGCGACTTCCCCGTTCAGGGTCAGTGCTTGCCGAATGGGCGTCGTGCAGAAAGGGGACAGCCAAATTGTCCTACGAACACCACTCCTCCCCAGCACTCTCCGCCACGACTGCAGCGCGCACTTCTTCAGACGGTGCCAGCTCCACTCATCTGTCCACGAACCGTCCACGTTAGTTCTGCACGCATAAGCGATCGTCAACAGCACGCAGCTCGACTAACGCCTGCCCCAGACCTCTGTACACACGACAGCCTGAAGACAACATATCACAATGGCCGAGTCAGCTTCCCCAATTGGCATTGCCAACGTACGTAGACCCTTCTTGCATACTGTGCGGACTCCATGCTGACGCTTCACTGTAGTTGCCCAACCAGAGGTGCGACCCCTCTCAGGCCACGCATGGCATTCTCAGCTAAACAAGGACAGGCACAAGATTGTCGCTAAGCGCGGTGCTGCCTTCACCATCATGGTAAATGCGCCTCTCCCATGTATTCTACGCCACGCTCACACGAACAGGTTGCTGGCGAGTCCGGTCTCGGAAAGACAACCTTCATCAACACCCTTTTCTCCACAACCATCAAGAACTACGCCGATCACAAGCGACGACACCACAAGCAGATGGACAAGACCGTCGAGATTGAGATCACCAAGGCGGAGCTCGAGGAGAAGTTCTTCAAGGGTACGTCTGGCTGCATCCCAGAATACGAGCCCCTGGCTAATAGCTGCAGTCCGTCTGACTGTCATTGACACACCCGGCTTCGGCGACTATGTCAACAACCGCGATTCGTGGCAGCCCATCATCGAGTTCCTCGATGACCAGCACGAATCCTACATGCTGCAGGAGCAGCAGCCTCAGCGCAAGGAGAAGATCGACCTCCGTGTACACGCCTGTCTGTACTTCATCCGTCCTACCGGCCACACTCTCAAGCCCCTCGATATTGAGGTCATGAAGAAGCTGTGCACACGCGTCAACTTGATCCCGGTCGTTGCTAAGGCCGACACCTTGAGCCCTCAGGATCTCCAGAAGTTCAAGGCTCGGGTATGTTAGAGCACAAGAGATGACGGGCATCCGTGCTGACTATCTATAGGTTCGCCAGGTCATTGATGCTCAAGGCATTAAGATCTACCAGCCCCCGCTTGAGGACGACGATGCTGCCGCCATGGCGCACGCCCACAGTTTGATCGACGCCATGCCCTTCTCCGTCATTGGCTCCGAGAAGGACGTTCAGACCAACGACGGTCGCACCGTCAAGGGCCGCCAGTACGCCTGGGGTGTCGCCGAAGTCGAGAACGAGGAGCACTGCGACTTCAAGAAGCTCCGCGCCATCCTTATCCGTACCCACATGCTCGACCTCATCCACACCACCGAGGAGAACCACTACGAAGCATACCGCGCACAGCAGATGGAGACACGGAAGTTTGGCGAGGCTCGCCCAAGAAAGCTGGACAACCCTAAGTTCAAGGAGGAAGAGGAGGCTCTCCGCAAGCGCTTTACCGAGCAGGTCAAGGTCGAGGAGCAGCGTTTCAGGCAATGGGAGCAGAAGCTCATCGCAGAGCGTGACCGTCTCAACAAGGATCTCGAGGCCAGCCACGCCGAGATCAAGCGTCTCGAGACTGAGGTCGACTCGATGCAGGGCAGCATCAACCGCTCGCACGGCCGTCGCTAAGCATTCTGCATGGTGTTTGTGTGGCAGCAAAGGTTGCTGTACACTAGGGCGTCGATCTTCAATATTCTTCCTCCGAGATTCCCCTCTTTATTTCGAATTTCCATATGTTTGTAATGCCACTTCGCGACGGGGTTGCGGGTTCCAGGTTGAACGAAACGTGTGCTGGGTTTGGGGGCTCGAGTAGCACGTTATACCTTATAGCTTTCTACTTTGTAGACTAATTCAGCTTGGTGCGGCTGGTTGCACAGCCGTTCCGTGCTCTAATCGTCCGGTCGCCGCTGGACGCGGTGTAAACGAGTGCTTATTGTGCAGGTACCAACAACGAATGGAACGTGTAGAAGCTCATATTAGACGCATTGTATCAGATCCCAATTCTTTGGGAACTTCAAGCATGGTTCTAATCATAACGACTCGGTTTCACGTGCAAGCGTCTGCCAACGTTGGTGGTACCTGCAGCAGAGCTCCACAGCTCCATCTTCCCCACCACGCATCATCCCGCATCTAGCATCCCACCGCGAACAAGCAGCGCAGCACCTTGAACTCAAACCCGACGCCATTCACCGAATTACATCCATATATAAACTGCGACAGCTCTCAACATGCACGACGAGCGTAAGTCTCCCACACTCCATGTCCTTATTTACCTCACTGACACACTGCAGACCCACATCCACTCCTCGCGCAGGTACCTTTGACCGTCTCTCCCTTCCTCTCGCTCCCACACAGCGTGCCTTTGCCATATTCCTACGTCACCCTCCCCTCTACACTGCCGCCCTCTATCCTGCAACAAAACCAATCCGACCCATCCCAACCACCGCAATACGTGCAATCCGCGTCCGGGCAAACCGCGCATCCCGACCAGATCCTCCGCTCCTGCACAGCGCTGCAAGAACACCTCGCCAAACTCGAGAGCGACGCACGTAAAACACTGAGCGAATGGAAGGAGAAGAGGGAGAAGGAGGACCTTGCAGAGAAGAGGAGGGTTGCGCCCGGGTGGTTGGATAGTGGGGTGCATATCCTCAAGCCAGAGAACGTGCAGGAGGAGAGTGCGCGAAGGGCACAGGAGCAGGGGCTTATGGACGGGCCGGGAGGAGCATCTGCTGGCGGAGAAGGGCAGGGACAGCAGCAGGGGAATAGGGAGGCGGAGGAGTTGGATCGTGTGTTTGGGGGGCTGAATGTTAAGTGATCGTCAAGTGATGCAAGACTTTTGTTACGTTTAGCGAGGAGTTTGGCGTCACGGTTCACCTCTCAAGCTTAGGAAGGGATGTCTGTTTGGTCGTTGTGCATTTATCCGTATATCCATCCTTCCACCATCTCTCCACCCCATCTCCGCTCACTTCCTCGCCTTGCGCCACGCCTACACATTCGAACCCGCTTCAGCACACAAAAGGCCTCGGCCCAGGAATCGTATAGCTCGTTGGTACCGGCCAGTACAGCTGGAACTTGATCCCGGGATCCGTTCCCTTGTATGCACCCGGGAAGCTGACAGTCGCTGGATTTCCGCTTCCGCCGCCCGTCACCGCGATCTGCGCGCACTCCATGTAAAGCTGTGCGCCGGGATAGCTGGATGCCGCGTGCAGCGCGATGATCTCAGCGCGGAGGAGGTATCTGGTAGTCTTAGTTGGGAAGTCGCGGGTGAAACGTACGAAAAAGTCGGATACAACAGCGAAATCAATGTAGTCAATAAATAGTCTATGCGCACTCGAATGATGCTTAGATAGACATTAAGTGCCTCCCGGTTTTCGAAATCTGGGGCTTATGTGCGAGTGTTCTTGCGACGCGAGAAACAGGAAATGGTAGGGGGAATGAAAATCGTTGGTGTGTAAGAGGAGAGGGCACGTGTGGTGATTAGGCAGTGGTCTCAACCCTGAGGAATTGTGAAGCAAGAGTGCATCCTGCACTAGGAAGAAGGTGCAGTAACGAGATCAATACAACGATAGAGAAGTGACTTACTGGCCGTTCTGCACGCACTTCGGCAGCGTGAACTCTACCTTGCCCTTGTTATTGTATAGACGTGTCACGGCCCATGTGCCGTTGGCGTCCATCCCATCTTCGTAGATCTTGAACCATTTCAGTCCTGTTACGGTGGTTGTCAGGGCACTATCGACTTTGGCCAGGTACACCATGATCGGCCCCAGATGGCCGGGGTCGATCGGGTCCGACTTATCGGTCTCGGGAGTCGAGTCGAGTGTGTGGTGCCATTCTGCCGCTAGCTTGTCGCCGGCTTTGACGTTGATTATGTCTTTGGGAAGGGGTTGGTTGAGTGGGTTTGGACTGCACGTGTAAGTTGCAGGGATTGACGAGCACCGGGTGTGATTACCCTCCATTACAGATCATATCATTGGAAGTCACGTCAGTGATTGGCCCATCGTAGGTCTGTGAACTTGTTAGCGTGATTGTGCAGCCGCATTGTGGTAGTAGCCGCACTGGTACTCGAACACCCTTGGTGTGACCTTGGCCTACTCCATTAACGTGAAGTTGAGTGAAGATGGTGTGTGCTGAGACACTAGCGAGCAGAGTGATCAGGGTAGTCAGATGCTTCATTTTGCTCGTGGATACCGCGGAGAAGACAAGCTAACTCCACAAGCCCTCTGTTATGGCACTGGCTTCTATATGGACTATACCCATACCCCAGCTTCGAGTCCGCCGGATTGGATACGGACCTGCCGGTAGTCGATACTCCGGGTCGAAGAGCACTCTTGCAGTAGGTAGTCGCCTGACTTCGCTGTCAATAAAAGCGCATAGTATACAATATATTGTGGTGTCCGCCTCGGCTTGAGCTTTCCGTGGCTAGATCTCAAAATCAACGTTGAAGGCGAAGGAAGCTCGGTAAGGCACCGTCTCTGCATTTACAGACCGATCAGACGTCAAGGCCGCTGCGCCTTAGCAGTAACGACTCGGTCTGAAGTTGAAGCGAGCCGCCTTGTTGACATCGCGTAGAATCTTGACAGCGTCATGTGCAACATCACGTGGAGTCCAGACCGAGTAGGTACAGATCGGCTGTTGAGACCACACAATTGAATTTGGAAGCTGTGTCGCCGTATGCAGCTTGCGAGGCGCATGTGTGGCGGTTAATGCCGGTGGCAGAAGTTCAGTCGCTGGATAATTGCAGGACCAGGAAACGACCGAGACAGGCTGAAAAGACTGGAACCGAAGGACATGATAATCTATTATATTGAACTATAATGATGATAGAGTTGTTTCGACCAAGACACAGGTCATTGGCAAGCAGTCGCCGCTGAGTTGCGGTAGCCGTATGGAGCAAGCAGCGGAGTCTGGGGCCGACGTCAACTGCAGGGGATATGCCAGCGCGGCGCCTGGTGGCAGTGGGAAATCATCGAAGGATGTCGAGTTGCAGCCGAAATGTTTGAGAACGTCTTGGGAGAACGGCGCGGGGAGTACAAGACGCCACTGCCAGTCCATTTTAGGGCTTCCAAGCGAGTCTGGGGTCGCTCTGTCTGGCTTAGACGGCTTGGCCGACAGGGCGTCCGGCAGATGGGCCTTGCATCCCGTCTTTCATCAATTTATATCAATCAAGGTACCTCGTGGACATTGCGTTCACAGATTAAACAACAGCCTCGAATCTCTGCCCGGTTCTTTTGGCGCCGCGCCGCCCAATCACATATCCGCAAATGATCATCAGGCCGTTGTTTGCGGAGCACATCATTCTAGAAAGGATGCAGCTCACTGCAGAAGCCGTACCTGACATAGGCCGGCCTTGCGCACGGCGCTTCGTGGGAATATCATGTCTTGGCTGATTGGTTCTGTCGCCACGCCGTATGGGGACTGCACGAATGTCAGTGCAGATTGAGCATGTATAAGACCTCATTGTATCGCCTGTTTCGAAACTTCAAGCTCGTTCACTGGTTTGCTGACGACTTCAATTGATCGACTATTCACCATTCGCTGGGCGTCTTTCCATCATGAGAGCCACTACATTCTTCAAGGCAGCGTCGCTGCTATCCACTCTTTTCGCATCCGCTGATGCTCAGGCCGCAACATACACACACCCGGGGACCGGCATTACCTTCAACAAGTATACGATTACCTCAGCTCAAACTGCTGGTGGGCTCGAATGGGGTTTTGCTCTACCCGGCACAGCTGGTGTGTCTGATGGCGAGTACATTGGTTATATCGTACGTTTCCCTAGTGATCATCTTGCCAGAGGCATGCTGACTCCATGAAGAAAGGTCCCTTGACCACCGGCAAGCAGGGATACACTGGAATCAGTCATCTGGGTGCTATGCCAAATGCTCTTCTGCTCGTTGCTTGGGCATCAGGCTCGGAAGTCCAGACTGCATTCACGTGGGCATCGTAGGTCAACCCATCTGGTTCTACGTTAATCTTCGCTGACTTCACCAAGTGGCTACGTCCAGCCTGTCAAGTACACAGGAAACGCTACATTGACCAAGTTTAGCCAGACGGTCACTGACACCAGCTTCGAGCTCGTCTATCGCTGCAAGGACTGTTGGTGGTGGAACCAGGACGGCGCTACCAACTCACAGACCCCAGGCACCAACGGGGAAGTTCAAATTATTGGATGGGCACAGAATAAGAAGACGTACAGTCCCTCCGACATCGTGCAGCACGACAATGGACAAGGTATCTTTGGTATTACTATCGCGGACGCCAGGAGCACGAAGTACGACACCTGGAAGAACCTGCCTGCAGTAGGCGGCGGCACAACTCCCACAGGCTCTGCCACTGCAACAATCTCTGCGTCAAAGACCAGCTCCATTCCATCTCCGACAGCCTGCGTTGGTACTGCTGCTCCCTCTGGCTCATACGATTATATCGTTGTCGGCGGTGGTGCCGGCGGCATCCCAGTTGCCGACAAGCTTTCTGAGTCTGGCAAGAAGGTCCTGCTCATCGAAAAGGGCCCGCCTTCTCTTGGTCGTTTCGGCGGCACTATGGGACCCGATTGGCTCAAGGGTACCGGCCTCACTCGGTTCGACGTTCCCGGTCTTTGCAACCAGATCTGGGTTGATTCTGCCGGCGTCGCCTGCACTGATACTGACCAGATGGCTGGGTGCGTTCTTGGTGGCGGAGCTGCTGTCAACGCTGCGCTTTGGTGGAAGCCCAACTCGGTCGACTGGGACTACAGCTTCCCCAACGGCTGGAAAGCTAGCGAAATGAGCGCTGCTGTTGCTCGCACCTTCCAGCGCATTCCTGGTACAGACACGCCCTCCTCAGACGGCAAGCTGTATAAGCAGGAAGGGTATGACGTTCTCTCAGGCGCCCTTGGTGCGGACGGCTGGACCTTCCTCAAGCCGAATGACAAACCCAACGAGAAGAACCGTGTATACGGCCACACTCCCTACATGTATGCGAACGGTCAGCGACAGGGTCCTCTTGGTACTTACATGGTCACTGCCCTGGCGCGATCCAACTTCAAGCTCTGGACGAACACCGCTGTTAGGCGTGTCATTCGAACCAACGGTAAGGCAACAGGCGTCGAGCTTGAGGGCGGAAACGGTGGCTACTGCGGCAATGTCACACTGAACGCTGGCGGACGTGTCATTCTCTCCGCTGGTACTTTCGGCTCAGCCAAGCTCCTGTACCGCAGTGGCATTGGACCAACCGACCAGCTCAATGTCGTCAAGGGCAGTGCTCGCGATGGTGCTACCTTCATTCCTCAGTCTCAGTGGATCAACTTGCCTGTTGGCCAGAACCTGAACGACCACGTCAACACAGATCTCGTTGTCCAGCACAAGAACGTCTCATTCTACGACTTCTACCAGGCCTGGAGCAATCCCATCAAGGCTGACAAGGACGCTTACCTCAACAAGCGTGCTGGCATCCTCACTCAATCTGCTCCCAACATCGGTCCCATGGCTTGGGAGGTCATCAAGGGCAAGGACGGTTCCGAGCGCCAATTCCAATGGACTGCTCGTGTCGAAGGCCCTGGTGCCAACGACACCCACTCCATGACCATTAGCAACTACCTCGGTCGTGGCTCCACATCCCGCGGTGTCGCATCGATCAACGGTGCGCTCAACATGCAGGTGTCCACATCGCCCTACCTTCGCGACCAGGCCGACACCGACGCCCTCATCGCAAGTCTGAAGAGCATGGTCAAGGCGCTGTCGAAGAACCCTCAGATCGAGATGCAAGTCCCGCCTGCCGGCACCACCATCGAGGACTACGTCGCCAGTCTGCCCAAGACTCCTGCTGCACGCCGTGCTAACCATTGGATCGGCACAAACAAGATCGGATCTGACAGCGGTCTTAACGGCGGTACTTCAGTCGTCGACTTGAACACCAAGGTGTACGGAACCGACAACATCCACGTTGTCGATGCTTCCATCTTCCCTGCGTAAGTTCCGTCTCTCTTCACATGTAGAACGCAAGCTAACATACCATAGTCACATCACGACCAACCCAACTTCTTACATCGTTGCGGTCGCCGAACAAGCCGCTGCTAAGATTCTTGCGCTAAAGTAGATCTCTTTATGTCACGGCCGTTCTAGCCATCTTCACTGTACATATTCATAGGAAGCCTTGTAGCATACAATGACGGCATACTGCAAACCTGCATTCCCTCACCGATCTCGATATGATGTACAAATGTCCGGAGTTTCAGGCGTGTGTTACTAACAGTCTTATCTAGTGCATCGCGCAGCTCTGCCACGGCATGGCTTTACAGGGTCATTGTTTAGCACCGTTATCAGCGAGCGACGAGGTACTCGCCACATTTTGATACGCCTTGTCGCGACTCTTCACGTCTCGCCAGCTCCGCTCAACCCAGTCGAGCACGTCTTGCTTGTTGTCCTGGCCAACATGTGTCGCCCAGCTTAGATACTGTTGAGGTAGCAAAGGCTGTTCGAGTACGACAGGTTCGCCAAGCCGGAAGCCAACCCAGCGTCTCAATGCTCTCACTGCCGTCTTCACGCCTTTTTCACTCGCGTTGATGCGGGTCTTGACTTCCTCCCACAATTTTTTCTCTGCCTGTTCCAGGGTGTGCTTGGCCATCTTTTTGTCGTATTCTGCTCGTACATTGAAGGTCTCCAGAGCCTCGTGCAGTACTTCTAAGCGCGTCCAAATCTTGTTGCTGTCAGTGAGAATCGTAGGCATGTAGTCCTCCACGAAGTGACGGTACAAGGGCCTCTTTAGCTGCCGAGCTCGATCGTCCGCTTTCTCGATCCGACGGTCAAAGACCTCGCGGCTGAAGAATCGTCCGGCGGCTACCCAGTCGAATAGCTCGGCCTCGCTGCTAAAGCCTTTGTTGTACTTCTCGCTGTCAAGGCCGTAGAAGCGCATGGCCTGCGCTGGCTCGTCGGTTAGGAAAATGCGCGCTTCTTTCTTGTCGTACGGCTCGATCTCTTCCAAACGGACGTGCAGCCCCTTGTCAGTGCAGGTCAGTCCCAGCGGCCGATGAGCTATCCCTAGGATCTGCAGCAGATCGCCGTCTCCCTTCATGAACAGCGTCCAGTCGAACTCGCCGGGGTTCAGCTCCACATCGACCTGCACGTGCGCGCCTTCTACCTCTGGATGCGGAACGGCATATGAATGAGATCCTTGACTCTTGTGGTTGACGGCTCCAAGAGCGTCTCCCACGAGCTTCCATAGTGGCCCGTCCTGCGGATGGGTGCCGTCGACCAGGAAATCGATGTCGCCGTGGTCAGTTTTCTCAGGCGCGTCGCGGGGAACGGCGACCCTGTCGAACAATTGCTCAAGCTTCGGTCGAAAGGTCGCGATCATCCGTTCGTAAACCTCTGGAGGTATTCGAGGCACGTGCAGCCCTAGACCGTCGAACACTTTGCCTCCCATCGCTACTGTACGCGAGACGAACTACGTGGTCGCAGTGAGTTCTGTAGGTTTTGCGAAGACCTCCTGGGAGTGGGAATATATCGCAAAGTGCACCTGAGCGGAATTGCTATGAAACGCAAACGCAATTGTAGCACAGTGGCTTGGAGGCAAGCATGTGATTGTAGTTCGAGGTGAATGACGACTTCGAAGTGTTGTTAGTGCTGCCTGCCGTCTCAGAGTCAGAGCGCTGCCACTGCCACATAACACCACCGGGAGATCAACGTAGGCTGCGCCCTTTTCTCGGCCGCTCCAGGCCCTGAGATAATTTGTGAGCCAGGCAAGCACTGTGCTTGACGAAATGGTGTTGCTATAGCATCCCTTTAATCGACGAGTCTGACAACCGAGCAAAGCCAGTCAAGGTACTGCTTGATACCAGAATTGTTTCCCAGATCTTTTGCTCCCCAAGAACACCATCTCACACAAAAGGACTGTTCGATAGTGCGAAACACATGAACTGGACCAACCTAATGCTGGAGCTTTGTTGTCCGCAGAGTGTGGAATGTCCACTGCAAGGATGCTACAAGACAAAGAACGGCACACTCGACTGCTGGCTGATCCTTGTTCAAGCCGGACATCAAACGAGATTTCACGAGGTAGGTGGTATAGGTGTTGGGATGTAGTCGCTGGAGAAAGTGCGACCCTTACCCCCGCTAGCTTCGTAGGGCTGATTCGGACCTCCGCGAGCTCCATACGTGTTAGGACCACCTTAACCAGCTCTCCGCTTGCGCTCACAGACCTACCACGCCCACAAGCTGACAAGATGCACTCCGCGCTGGTGCGATTGCAGAATGTCTTTGGCTTCTTCACAACCGTTGCTTTCACCGTCGCTGCTGTGATCGCGCTCAGCAGCTTCGTTTCCCCCCAGAATCCCACCGCCGACATTCAGCTGCGCAATGTGCAGGTAGTCAAGGGGCGACCGCACTACTACAGCTACAAGAAGGAGGAGTACGCGCATATCAGGTTCGACCTAGACACTGGTACGTCGCGAATTCGGCTCAATACCACCAACACGCAATGTACTTATCCAGCTGGTACCCTTACTAACTAGCCCGCGCAGACCTGACCTCACTATTCAACTGGAACACCAAGCAAGTCTTCCTGTTCTTAAAGGCTGTGTACCCGGGCACACAATCCGAGCCCTCCTCCGAAGCCATAATCTGGGACGCGATCGTAGCCTCTAAGTCGGCGCCGTGGCACCAGAACCACTACATCCACCCGTCTCCCTCCAAGTCCAAGCTGCCGAAGAAATCCAAGAAAGCGCAGCTCAAGGACAAGAGCGCCCCGGAATCTCCATACCCCATCGGCGAACTGCATCTCAAGGGCCAGCGCCCAAAGTACCAGATCACCGACATCACGGGCAAGCTGCAGAACCGGGCGAACGTCACGCTGGAACTGGGCTGGAATGTGCAGCCGTGGGTTGGAGCGCTGACGTGGACGAACTGGCAGACAATGGGTGTGTGGAAGGGGCTTGAGGGCGGGCGAAGCGAGGCGTTTACGTTCCCGGAGATTGGCGCGAAGAAGGTCGATGCGAAAGATTTGAAGACTGAGAAGGGCGCCGAGGGATATAGGCTCGAGGTTGGGCAGGGAGAGAAGAGGAGGAGCGCGCAGTAGAGTTGGCGCTTCAGCGTCTGTGAGCGGGCGCAGAGAGAGTGCAGGGTGGACTGGAGCCATCCTAACGATGGACCAGTATGGGTGCCTTTGCCCTGGGATCCGACATGGAGTCGATGGACTAGGTCTGGTCAGTGACAATGTGCGTGCCATTAGATCGCGACGGCTGTGGAGAGCATAGTCATCCGGGGTTGATCAGCTCGGCTTTTTGAGACCAATCGATATTGAAGCAGTGCTTCAGTGCGAATACGCCCAGATTTATTCCGTAAAATAGTGGTGTACATATGATACAATCTACCAGCCAAATCTGTCGTGCTATGATACACCAATCCCCCAGTCCCTGTCTTCCTCTTCTACCTTCTGTTGTGGACCTTCTTGCCGCCCTTCTTCTTCCCACTCTGCATAGCCTTCTGCTTCTCAGCACCCTTCTTCTTGCCCTCACCCGCGCCCAGACTCGCTTTCTGCCTGAGGTAAACCCTGACCACATTCTCCACACTCCCTCTGTCATGCTTGACATCACGCATGTACGTCAACCTGGCTCTTCTCGCCCTCTTCGCCGCGCGCTGCACAACCTCAATCCCCTCGACCAGCGGCGAGTAGATCTTGTACCACATCTCGACACCCACGCGCGTCAGCTGGCCGCGCAGAAGGATCGCCGTGTCCACGCCCCGTCGACGGATGTCAATGCACACGCCGGCGAACGGGTCGCCGGTGCGCTGGCGCACGAGCAGGATGTCACCCAGCTTGGCGGCTTCGGGGTTCAGTTTGTCGAAGAGGCGGGTGCGGGCGCCTGTGGGATCGAGCTGTTTGAGCGAGTTGGCGGTGATTGTGGCGATGGGTGTCGGGCAGGTCTTTTTGATGGCTGGGGCGGGAGCTACGATGCGGAGGCCGTGGGTCTTGTCTGGGAGAGCGTTAGTAGGGTGTTTCTGTACAGCAGACTTCAAAAATCGAAGCGAAATGTATGAGGCTGAGGATTGTATGGCGCAGCGCAGGAAGGGCGTGGGGAAGACCTACTCCGGGGCTTCTTCTCGCTCGCCTTGCGCTCCTTCGGCACCTGCCAAGGCATAGGCTGCCCATTGGCATACAGGTCCGGGTACAGCGCCTTGTGCATGCGCTCAGCCAGCGTCGGCGCCCTGACGTTCTTGTGTGCATTGGGAGTGGGTGTTGGTGTCGTGACTTTGGCGACAGGCGTTGTCTCGATGATCATTTCGCGGTTCTCTGAGATGGCGTCGGCAGCCTGCGTGCTGGCGAAGCGCTGACATCGTATTGTGCGGATGGCGAGCCGCGGGGCCACGGCCCTCGAGTAGGATATCGCGGCGGACATTTGGCGTGCGGGCTGGTCGTTGGTTGTCGTGATGGGCAAAGTTTCGAGGTTCCAAAGTTGTGCTTAGTCAGCCCGCATAAGGTGACCTCTGTAACAACCACATCTACCAAGCCACGCAAGCCAAGGACATCACATTCAGATCATCTTGGCATTTACGTTGTCATGCTTTGAATTCTCCCTAGTGCTGTTCTGTACTGTTTTCGATTATGTTTCTACTTTTGCTTTGTTCGTAACCAGCAGTTCCGTCCACATCACACCCGTCCGCAAGATATCCGTGTGGAGTCTTCCGTGTACGGCGTGCAGTGCCAGGCCTAGCCGTCGCTCCATCGCTCCATCGTATGTGTAAGAACCAAGATTAACTTTTCCATGCAATGCAGATCCCCACCAGATCCCGCAAGTATTCCGCCTATGCTTAAACGCAAACCAAAACTCCATGCTGGACGCAAGATAGGTCGATGGCGCAGGGAAACCCCGCAATCATGTCATGTGCGCACCGCTCCGCTTTTCTCGCCCCTAATACTCGCGCTCATTACTGTATGTTGACTGCCTCCAGACTCCCGCGGGGAAGATAAGAAGAATGACCAAGACACCGCCGCAATGCTGCCGCTCGACGCCAACGAAAATGGAAGGTACAAAGGTGCCAGAGTGGAGAATATCAAAGTCGAGCCTGGTTGAGTTGGTCGGCGAGACCGCTGATGCCGTTGATGCCGTTGCCGCTGCCGTTGGCGTACTGGTACTGCCCTTGTAGTTCTCCCTGCGAAAACAAGTCCAGTAGTCAGCAGTTGATCGCGTTGTGCAGGTCGAGTTCGACCTCTCGGCGTGGCGTCTCTACCTCTTCCATCCATGTCAGGCCATTGGCGGCCTCCTCTACAGGGAACACTTCTCGTGCATACTCCTCCATAGAACGATTGCCTTCCCAAAGCTCCAGAGC
The DNA here is from genome assembly GCA_001599375.1 of Phoma herbarum. Classification (NCBI taxonomy): domain Eukaryota; kingdom Fungi; phylum Ascomycota; class Dothideomycetes; order Pleosporales; family Didymellaceae; genus Phoma; species Phoma herbarum. The sequence continues at coordinate 691,008 of BCGR01000016.1, read as the reverse complement.
TGCATCGGGGCAATCAGGTTCGATGTCCGGGCCGAAGTAGGGAGCGCCCTTCTCGCCGAGCGTGTACTCGAGTGCGGAAAGATGCTCGCGATAGCCAATGGGTGTAGGCACATTTATCACCACGGGGCCCCGCTTATAGCGGACGGATCTCCCGAGTCCTCTACTGAATGCTTTGCAAACTTCCTTGGGAGTCATTGATGCAAATGCAAGCGGCACCCTGGGTCTGTCAGTACGTAATTTCATCAGCTCGTGGTCATAGTTTTGTTAGGTTTGCAGATGGTCAAACAAAGTGGAGCCAGCATGAACAATGGAAACTGAGAAGCTGGCCACAGGATCGAATGACTGTGGGGAATCGTGTCTTGGGTGGAGAATAGGATGCAGATGCAGGAGACGCTTACCGCTTGCCGTTCCACTTCCGTGGGCCTTCCTTAAATAGCTGGAAAATTGCAGGTCCTACATCGTGCTCCGAATCGAGCCATGGAAGTGGCATATCAGGGTGGAACGGTGCCTGCCAAACGAAACTGCCATCGTGCTGGCATTCCATGCGGAACAAGGGAAAATCGAGGCCGGTGAAGTTGTTGTGGTAAATGCCGCAATACACAAAAGTCGCAGGCAGCCCAATCTGGCGAATGTACTGCTCGACAGTGAATTTTGGCGCCCATAGTGGTAGTGATCTCCAAGGTTGACCGAAGACAGAGTGATCTGGCATGCTCGAGTAGATGTAGTGTTGTATCCCGGCCTTTTTCGCGGCATCGGCCAATGATCGACCGATAGCGACTTCGTCGCCCCAGTGTGTTGTATTAATGAAAGCGTAATGCGCGCCCTTGAATAGATCGTCCAAAAACTTACGGTCCTCCAGACGTCCCAGGTAAACGGTGACATTGTCCAATTCAGATATCTCTTGCGCGACCACGCCGTTGAGGTCCCTCATTTGCGCGCGCACCTGCCATCCCAGTGCGGACGCGACTCGAATGAAGCTCGCCGATTGGCGGCCATTGCTGTTAATGGTAACGACGGTCCTTTGCATTCGGAATTCGGTGGACGTGTGGAGAAAAAATTCCGCAACTCCGAGTCTACTGTGAACGGCGACGAAATCAGTCTCTCTGTTAACTTTCGAAGTCGAGTCGCATGCAATGGTCGTGGAAGGAGCGATGGACTGAGGTTGGTGATGTACTGCAGGCAGAGCGCAGAGAATCTTAGTCTGCGACAAACGGTGTACTTGGCTAAGCGAGAAGAGGAAGCGTTATCCGAGGTATCGTCAAGCAAGCGGGAGTAAAAGCGGTGGTGTGGATGTAAGGGTCACAAGAGAATCTCGAGGTGACGGCGGCAGGTCGGTGTAAAGATGCCGCTGTTCGGCGCGCTGGCAGTAAAGTGCTGGCGGCGCACAAAGAGATTTGATATCAACTTTTAATAGCCTGACTAGGAACTGCACGTGAGTCGTGGACGTCGTATGGGTGGGTATGCGGGCAGGGTCGTTAGTGTGCTCGCTGTAAGGATGGGAAGCAATGCCGGCACAGGTGGGTGCTAAGGTAGGCTTAATGAAAGGAGCCCCAAACACCACGTTCTCAATGGCATGACGCGTATCGGAGATGCAGGAGAAAGGCAAATTCAACCCTTCCGCTGTGTGACTTTTGGGCCAGGTTTGGGTCGTCATATGTGACGCTGGGGAAAAATTACCTAATAGCTGGCCTGTGGGGACGAATAGTATGCATTTAGCATGCCAACATCTCCTCCTGTGAGCACCTGATCGGAGCGGTGAGGCTAAGCCAGTACTCAAGCCGAGCGGAACGCGCCTTGAACGGTGCAATCAATCAGACTCTGGTTCATGACCTGAACGGCACTATCCAGAAGGATCCGCCTGAACATGAGACACTGCCCATGACATGCAGACGCAAACATCGTGTCCTAACCTGAGCAAGATACCTGCACTACGCCCTCGTACTGCGGATGCTACGAATCTTGGTACGCTAGGCCGGAGGGTTATGGGCTCCACCTAAAACTCTGCTCATGATGCAAACCAGAGGGGTTTAGGGCTTGATGAAAGAAGTCACGGATCAATGATGCGGGGGAGTACGCTAAAACCAGGGACAGCCTGATGCGCACAAGGGGAGCGCGGACCGGACAGGCAGGCCGATATCAAGCGCCTTGAGCATGCTGACCTGCCGACGGCATCGAATTGTTGGCGGCCCCGGAATAGATTTCTACAGACAGGAGGGCGCTTGGCATGACATCTTAGTTGGCGGACCGAACGACATCGCTCGGCGTCCGCGCGCCCGGGTGATGCTTACAATATTGTGAAGTTGTCTTCGATCACTTCGGGAGCGCCTCCGAGGCTATCTAGTTACATTTTGCAAGCAATAGTCACCTTCCCCACGAGCTCCGTAACCCGTCCCCGCAATCTCAGCGCTCAACGACGACCGTGCGGGCCGTCGATAACAGCGCGATTCGAGTTACTGTCACGTAACGGCCATGATTCAATCTTGTAGGCGTTGGATACGAGTCGGGCGGAATCCCAGTAGTGCGTCACCAGACCCTGGAGACTTTGCGCCAGACATGGCGACATCCTTGGGACGCCATGCGTCAATCACAGCCTTCAACATGTTCCTGGCCCTCCTAAAAGAACCACAATTACCCGTCGTTCCCAGCACCTGCAGCAATAGGCATTCTCAATGTGCATGTCGCTCTCGCACTTTTCAGCCAATGACGAGCTGCCAGACCTCAGTGTTGCCGTCGCCCTCTGCTGCATGCAGCTTTGCTGCACTGAGCTCTTCGGAGTGAAGATGTGCGCCGGCATCGATGAGCGTCTGTACGTGATCTCTCAACCCTGCTACCGCAGCCAAGAAAAGCGGGGTGTTGCCGGAGCGGTTGCGCAGATGGACCGAGGCTCCCTGGGCAAGAAAGTCGCGAAGGATTTCGACATTGTTGCATGTCGCCGCGAGATGCTGTGATGTTGCGTCAGCGGAGGCACGTCATTGAGGAACAAAGTTGCTCCAGATCCGGAATGTTGATGGGCAAAGATAAGCGACTGCACCGTATTACCGCCCAACTGGTAAGTTGCTGGCAGCTGTTTGGCTCACCACTTGCCCGTGCCCACGGGTCACTTCTCTATCAGAGATAATGACCGTGGTATTGGGAAGCCTGAGAATGCCCGCAACGCTATCGTTCGACTCTTTGCGATACCGGCACCGGTGTGAGAGATACTGTGCCAGGTACAAGCGTCTGCCCAACATCTCCACTGGCCGGGCAGGTCGAACGAGTCTGGAGATAGGTCTGGGGAAGCTGACTGGAGAATTCTCACTTACAACTGGGGTACAGCCCTGGTAGTCCGCGTCGTTCAAGAGCCAACGAGGCTCGCTTCTAATGATATCCCTTGTTTCTTGCAGGTCGCCCTTCTGGATTGCGTATCCGAGAGCCGTCAGACTTGTCAATTCTGGGGTCATCAGACCGCTCTTCTGGGGGTGCTCGAAATGTGTCCGTGTTGCCTCGGTCAGCTCACCCCGGATCGAGATCATCATCTGCCTTGCAACATCTGCAGGAGATGCATTGGGTATGGACAGCAGATAAGCAAGCTTAGTGAGAGCCGCTTCTGTGGTCAGGTCCTGTCCAAAGACGACGCCGGCCCGTCCCAAGATTGTTGCAGGCGCGTATGTCGGGCTGACGTTGCCGCTCAGGCACTGTGTCACATTCACAATCACAATCCCCCTCTTCACGGCGTCTCCAAGAACGCGCACCATAGCTCCGTCTGGTCCCGCTGGTGCATTGCCGGCTCCGAAGGTTTCAAAGATAAGGCCCTTGAGGCCGTCCAGATGGAGTACTGCATCCACCATGGCAGGCGTCATACCAGGGAAGACCCGGAGCACAACAACGTGTGCTGTGTCCAGATTTTCTTGTATGCTGAACGGGTTGAGGTTTGTTGACCGATGAACTCGGTGCCAAAGCACGTTCGTCCTTGTTGAAGACACAGTAGCCAGCGGCACCATGTTGGGGCTGCCGAATGCATCAAAGCTCTCGGCTGAAATTTTCTTTGATCTGTTGCCTCGAAAGAGCTTAAAATTGAAGAAGAGGCAGACTTCTGGAATCATGAAGTGGCCGGCGATGATGAGGGAATTCAGCAGGTTGTCCTGAGCATCGGTTTGCAACTCCATCATGGGTGCTTGACTGCCAGTAAGAATGACTGGCTTGCCCAAGTTGTTGAACATGAAGCTCAGCGCGCTTGCAGTGTAGGCCAGCGAGTCCGTTCCATGGAGAATAACGAAGCCATCGAAGAGCTGATAGTTTCTTTGCACGGTTCTCGCAATCTGATCCCAGTCCTGCGCGTTGATCGAGCTGCTGTCCAGCAACTTCTCGAACTCCAGCACACAATACCTGACACGACGGTCATAGGTACTGACCGGTGTGCGTAAGCTCTGTACGGCCTTGCGTGTGCCCTTCGCATCTGTCACAATCTCCAATGGCTCCGGGTAGGAGCCATCATTGAATACCGGCCGCGGTGCAAGACCTGACTTCAAGAATCCCTTCGCGGGAACGAGACCATCTTTGGACTTCCGCATGCATATTGTCCCACCTGTGTGCTATCAGCAAATGTACGCATAGTTTGTGCTTCATCGAGACAACCGCCAACAAGCAAGGCTCCCTGCCACCGCCTTGGCCATCATACAATGATATAAAACATCACCTACCTGTAATGATAATCAAAACCCGTGACTCTGGGAGCTGCAGCTCCGGGAACTCATGATCTTCCATGCTCGGTATTCGCTAAGAGAGCCTCAAGCACACAGTGCTAATCTTCGATCCAAAATTATCTCTTTCAATACAAGTCGCGATTGTCTCGGTCGGAAACGGCGGTAGAGTGCGCAGCACGTGTAAGGTGAATGCCTGATAACAGACCCGTGGTCGAGAGTCAAGTTTACGCGTCGCGCTTGTCCAAAACTCCTCGAGCATTGGTCGGTACCGCTACAGGCCGCATGAAGAGCCCCGAAGTCCAGCAAGGATCGCCAGTCAGCCACGATTTGCAAACAACAGTCCGAAATCGCGATCTCCAGACTGCACTCGCGTCTCTGACAGCAAGGCTAAATTTGCATACCTATCCCTGGTCGCGCACCACTCCCACTGCTCACCGCAGCCTGCCTCAAAACAAGCATCACCAGCAGGTTTCCAGATCGGGCCGGCCCACCCATGCTTCCTCGCAGAGGCCAAGTCTAGCAGCGCTTAGCACCGCAAATGCTAGGAAATTGGACCAAATGTCTGCCTAAGACGCTAGCGAAATAATCCAACCAATCAGCCTTTATCAGTCCAAAATATTACCCCTTCAAAACTACACTCGATTACCCCTTCGAAACTACGATATTACCCCTACAAAACTGCGATATGGTGCGATATTACCCCTTCGAAACTGAAAATTTTCTTCGCATGCGTTCCTTATCCGATGAGCATGGGGGCTGACTTGCTCCGGCTTGATGTGGGTTTGCGATTGGCGTCATCAGCGAGGAAAATTTCGTGAGGAAGCCATACCGGGCGGAAGGTCTGCCCACGTGTGTTGCAGGGTGAAGAGAAAGTGGGGAGCAGCAATGCAGGCAGCGGTCGGCGAGCGCCGGAGGTCGCGACTCGGGAGTCAAACACGAGCTTTTCAGGTTTTGATCTTCGAAGGCGAGTTGGCTCTGCTGTGAAGCGCAGCAACGAGCGAGGTGGGGACGTTTGGAACCGTGATGGATGCGCTCGAAATCTTGAACTCATCCTGTCGGCGAGAGCACCAACATCGCGCACGCATATGCACCAAACATTGATGATGATCTGGATAAGCAATTCCAGGTATTTGTATATGACGTCCAGGTATTTGTATATGACGGCGTTGCGCCTTGTAAAGGACTTTTGAGGATATCATAGCTATTCGATCAGTTCTTAACCCATGACTTTCTAAGCCTTGCGCTGCTTCTTCGCGGGGGGCTCGTCCTTGTCCTTCTTGCCCTTTCCAACAAGCGCGCGGATGTCGACCTCCTCGCCCGACTCATCGTCTTCATCCATATCAACATCGAGCTCAGAAAGCTCCTCGTCGTCGAACTCGCCGTCCTGCTCGAAGGTTTGCTTGTAGTACCTGAGCGCGTTGGGCCACATGTCCTCGGCAATGATAGTAGCGACTTCGTCACCGCCGGGGAAGACCTCTGTCTCCTGGTAGTCCTGGGGATCGTCCTCGTCCTCGTCCTCTTCCTCGTCAAGCTTTTCGCCCGCCCTGATCTTGGCGAGAGCCTCCTTGTCCTTCTGGACAGCCTTCTCGGACTCCTCAGCGCTGACCCAGCGGTATCCGGAGACGAAAGCGAACAAGCCGAAGAAGCTCACTGATGCATCTGCAGAGGTCTCGATCTTCTTCGCCAGCTCCTTGTACTCTGGCAGCGCAGCCTCCTTTGTCCTGTCTGCAACTTTTGTGCGTGCCTCGTGCAGCTTGACGGCCGCGTCTGTGAGGCCGCCTGTCAGGTCCTTGCCCTTCTTCCAGTTGATCTTGACGGGCTCAGATACAAGGCCGTCCCAGTCCTGTGTGTGGCGGTACCAGAACTTCTTCTCCAGTGTCTTGTTCTCGAACCACTCGTTCTCAGAAAATCCGAACTTGAGCGAGAAGCTCTTCGGTGAGCCCTTGGGGTCATCGAGTTCGAAGCGGGAGACTTCGAAGGTCTCGAAGCATTCGGCGAAGACTTCGGAGTCGGTGGGCTGGATAAAGTTCTCAACCTCGGGCGGGCATTGCTCGAAGACTAAGGTCCAGAAGTGAGGGATGTTCTTGACGAATTCGGTGCGCTCTTTGTAGACGGGCGCCTTGATCTCTTCGGTCTTGCGGACTGGAACTTGTCAGTGGCTGCTTGGAACGTGGTCCAGAATGCTACTTACTAACTTGCTCCTCAACTTCCTCAAACTTTGACTCGAGCAGACCGAGCTGCTCGAATTGAACCTGGAGCTGCTCCGGAGTCTGCTCGTGCTCGGCGTGGTCGTGGGGCATGTTGGGCGCGCGATATGTGATTGCGCTTTCTAGAAACGGCATGATTTAGTATGATACATAGTCGCTAAGTGTATGCGACTCACATTATGTATATGTAAAGATGCTGATAAGCAAGTGGTGCGTAGGCGGATAGCTGTTGTTGAGAAGCTCTCTTCAATCCAAAATTTTAGAGGGTCCCGTCCTACGTCAGTCAGCCAATGAGATGTGGGTACCCGCTTATCGATACTGCGCCCAATGTTACTCCAGCTCGCCATTGATATCTTACTCCTCCTCAACAATGCTCGATCCCGGAACTTGCAGCTCCTCGTTCTCACAATAAGGGGTTGGCGCGCATAGTATTGCTTTGGTAGGGGGTTGCTTGGAATGCATGCGATCTGGCAGGTCATCTCCTCAAGTTTTCATTCGCGACGCGGACGGGGGTCTGAATATGCCTCAACGACAATCCTTCTCGATCTTGCCAATACATGCCGCTCCTATGATACACATAATCGCTTGTGGAGAATCATATCCCGCTCACACCATATGCACTGTCGCGTTACCAGTATTCTCATGCTCCTTGAACCAATTCAAGAATTGGAACACACTCGCCTTGGGCGTCCTCTCTAGGCTCGTGTAATTCACATACTGCAGTCCAAACCTTACGCTCGTGCCCAAGGCCCACTCGAAGTTGTCAAAGATAGCCTGCAAACGTCAGCTGTGTCGTACTTCAACCAAGAAGCTCAAAACTCACCCATCCCCAGGCCCCAGTAACATTTACTCCATCAACATGAATAGCCAACAGAATGTTATCCAAATACTGCTGCAGATAGTCCGCACGCCTCAAATCCCATAACGCAGGAGCCAGGCTCCCCCATTGCGCCTCAAACGGCTCCGCGAACCCAAACTCGCTGACCACGATATCTGGAATACTAGGGAACAGCTCCGTCGTAATATGCTTCAAGAAGCGCCGCACCCCCGACGGCGCGCTGTACAACCAGCTCATGGCCGGATCCGCAGCAGGGCCCACGGGGAACCCATTTGGCGCCAGACTCGCGCTGCCCGCGCAGTCTGGAAAAGATGGGTGGCTTCTGTTACTCACGCAGGCTTCAAGGCCGCCGTCGACTTCGAAGGCAAGGAACGAGCTGTATGGATCGATTGCATAGAAGTCGCAAGAGCCCTTGATCATGTCTTTCTCTTCTTGCGTGAAGTTCGGTAAGAGGTCACCGAGCGTGCTCTTCAGCGAGGCTGGGTAGTCGCCGTCTGTCCAGGGCCCGCCGAACCAGCCGATGCTGAAGTCGAAATTGCGTTGACGCGCTTCGATATCACCGGGAGAGGTGCTGTTTGCTTCGTAGTAGTTGCCGCTGTTTTTGAAGGTGATTCTGTGCCGGCCTTTGAATTCGTTGTGGTACCATTTGGCTACCTTGGCGTGTGCCAGCAGCGTGTGGTGGCCGCATAAGAAGCGAGCTTCGTTGCCGCCGGTGACGTTATTCGGGGCAGCGTAGTACTCGCCCGCGGGGTAGTAAGAGTACTGCCAGTTGCAGTATTGCGGCTCATTGATGGTGAACCACTCATCTACGTATTCGTCGTAGCGAGAAATGACGAACTTGGCATAGTTGAAGAAATGGTCAACAATGCGTCGGTCAGTCCAGGCGCCATACTCGTTGAACAGAGCGAGAGGGGTGTCCCAATGAAAAAGCTGCTTTCGTGAGTTATCAGGGTAAAAACGGAGACAGTTGTGCTTACAGTGACAGCAGGTGTAATGCCATTGGCATGCATTTCGGAGATGACATCGTCGTAGTGCTGTACTGCTTGCTCGTTGACCGGTCCATGGCCGAAGGGAAAGAAGCGCGGCCACGAGAAACTGGGGCTGAATGCTGCAACGAAGTCAACCACTGAGCCACCTCCATAGCTGAACGCTCTCTCGCTGCATACCAGGTATGCCTAGACCCTTGAGTCTCGCAATGTCTTGCTTATATAGCCAGTAGTTACTAGCAACTACGTCCCCTGTGGTATTATCGCTGACAAAGTTGGGCACGCGGTGGGATAACAAGTCCCAGATACTTGGTCCTTTCCCCTCGTCCTTCGCAGCACCTTCGATTTGATATGCCGAGGAGCTGAATCCCCATTTGAACCCAGCTGGGAGCTTCAAGTCCTTCGCCTCGGGGTAGCCACTGCCAACGAGCGGATGATAGAACTCGCCATTTGGTTGAGGGTACGCAGTAGGCTCCGGGGTAGGCGATGCTGTGCTGGTCAGTGGGCCGGTGGCTACGGGCCCTACGAGATCCCAAAGAGACGCAAGAGCATTGGGTGAGAAGTCGCTACGATTGTATGCAGTGGGCTGCGCGGAGTTATTGAAGGTGGATGTAGTGTATCCTGATGGCAGAATGAATGATGGCTCTGAGCTGTTGCCGTATTGTGCTTGTGCCAAAGGCGCAACAGTTATCAAAAGTCCAAGTAAAGAGATTGACTGAGACATTGTGACTCGATTGGAACCTGAGTTCTCCCTAGAGGATCTTGATAGGACCTGGAGGTATTTAAGAGCACCACAGATCCCGCAGAGCTTCAAGGCAGCAAAGGCTAGCTCAGTTACAGCCATGTCGTCCTACTGTCTTCTCGTACCTCGCCGCCGGTTTCTGGTGCGCGTAGCTGGGCATGCATGGGTCCCCGCATCTGCCATGGTCAGACTCGGCTCGAAGGAGTACGTGCTGTGGGTCAGGATGCTCGATTGTCAACGACACATGGCTGGAGTCGTGAAGCTAAGGCGGGTCCAAGCCTCATCGCAGACGGGTGAATTCATAGCTCCATGTACCGACGTTGAAAATTTGAAGCAAACGTCATGAGCATAGTGAGGTGGAGGATTGGCCCCCGCAATACCCGTGCCGAGAGAGGTATGGCGCGTTGGTGCGAGTGGGGTGATTGGTGGAGAGGGCTTTCCTGGAAGGAGCAGAATGCGGGGAAGGTCGAGTGGGTACTTGGGTACGACTGCAAGTTCACGGCGATGCAAGACTCAAGGTGTGATGGCGTACAAGTCATTGAGGCTGAGTGATCGATCAAGCTCGATTGTGGTTCAGCCGGACCGGGGAACCGTAGCCGAGACGCCAATGCATGGCATGGAAGGCAGTCACTTCGTGGTAGCAGGCTTCACGTCGAAAGAAGATCCTTTGCCGGTAGACTGTTAGGAATGATTGATACAATTCCGTTTCTCACTTTAAGTGTAGACCGGTGGAACATGCACGCAGACATGAGCCGTTCCCAGAATGCAACATGTATAAGGTTCAAGTCCCAACATGAACCGCCCAATCCCCAACTCCCAGATGTCTTTGACCGTACGCCAGATATGCATTCTCAATCCGAAGAAACGACTTGCGCGTCTCACAGTATCCATTACCGTCCGTAGCCGTTAGAGCTGCTGCGACTAACCTGCATGTTGGGCGCTCGACTTGGCTTCCAGATCCTGACCCTGTGGTCGTCGCCTGCTGATGCGAACACGCTGTGGTCCGTAGGATGCCATGCAATGCTGTTGACACAGCCAAGATGCGCATCGAGGGCTTCGACAAGGAGTCCATTAGATCGCCATATGTAAATTCTTGAGTCTAGACCGGGTGTTAGTGACATGTTTCCACAAGCTTCAGGCCTCCAACTTACCCTCACTTCCGCTGACGACAAAGTTCTCATCTGCACCGCCGAATGCCGAGCGGATGATGAACTGCTTCTGCTGATGACCTTCAAATTTTTGGATCAGGTCTGCGCTGTCGATCTCCATGAGCTCTATCATGTCAGGATTCATGCTGACGAGCATGTGCCGAGAATCTTGGCTAATGGTGATGCTTGTCAGCTTGGACTCAGGATGCCACTCGACAAGCTTCTTGTAGCTGACGAAATCGTAGACCGAGATTGCCTGCTCCGAGGCAATAACAAGACGTTCTCCATTTGGTGATATCGCAAGATCGTTTGCGCGAAGTTTCGTACCATCTTCACAGAAGTTGTGTACTTGACGACCGCTTAGATCCCATATACCACACCCCAGCTTGTCGTCCTGCGAGCCAATGACGACATGTCGACCGTCCGGTGCCCATGCTGCTGTCGTACATGGATATGTGAAATCGCTAATGCACAATATGCATGCGCCAGTCTTGACATCCCATATCCGCGCAGAATTTTCCGGTTGTGAGCAGCAGGTGACGATCTTCGAATCGTCTGGACTCCAAGCTAAATGCGTTATTCCTGAGTCTTGGTGATCCTCAAGGTGATGCAGAATGTTGTACGTAGACGCATCGTAGATAAAGATGGTTGTGTCTTTACTTGTCGATGCCAGTTTCGTTCCATCATTCGAATATTTCAGGAACCAGACTTCGTCCGTGTGGTCTTTGAGGTCCAATACAGCTTTGGTAGGGAACTCATCTCGTTCGCAGTTGTGGTCCAGGTAAAGCGAAGGCGAGTCGGTGGTGTTGTGATAGAGGCAGTTGTTGATCCAGCTGTCCTTGACCTCATCTAAAAGCGCAGACAGTCGATGCTCCGGGATCATCACACTAGGAGATATTGACTCTGTGTTATGTAAGCTTTTCGTCGTCGAACGACCGCAGAGTAGCAGATCACGTACTGGATAAATCGAAGAGCAGGTGAGTACGCGACTCGCCGCGCGCGCCGTCCCATTGCGATTGGTGCCTCAGATCTTCTGCCGATGGGCACATCATAAGGCTGCAGTCCGTCAGTATTGAAATCGAGAGCTTGAGCATGTGGCTGCTCACCTTGAGAGCGCATGCAGCCGACCAACATCTTGGTGCAGCGGTGTAAGCTCTTGCCGCAGAACTGCGAGAGCGCTGCCCAAATCTCTCTGTTCTAAGAGCTCGAGGTACTTCTGTTGCTTCACCCAAAATAGCATCTCGTCCCTGTTGGCACCATCGGCAAGCGTAAGACCTCCAGAGCGCTGCGAGTTCGCCCTCGAGCAAGTTTTGCCCCAGGCTTTGCCATACGAGTCATCCAAACCAACACCGCCACCATTGTCGTGTACTACCGTTCCGAACAGCAACTCTTCCGCTAGGTCCCAGTCCCCGTTGAGTACCGAGCGGCGAAATGATGCCACGGTTGGGCCTTCCAGCTGACGCCCACTCTCTTTACAAAGCGTCCCTGCCGCATCGTGATATCCCAGGTCTGTCAAACTCTGGATGAGAATCCGAGTAACCTCGTCTCTATCGTGTCCGAAGTATGTTGCTGGCACGGGCCTGCCGTTTGATGTCGAGCTCCCATTCGTATATGAGCCGTTGCTCTCCGCTCGCGCTTGCGAGTCCCCATTTGCAACCTTCCCTGAGGGTGACCGAGGCCCCGTCGGGCGCGATGAGCCATTTGTGAAGGTCTGTGAGGGGGACCGCGATGGTTTCGATGTGTCGTTGTCGAGGCGCATTGTCCCGTCTTGCCCGCGCCTGCGCTTTGATCTGTGACGAGATGGCCCTGCTGTACGATCCTGCTGCTCGTTGCTCTCAGAAGCTCCGTCACTCTCGGACGTGCTATGTCTGCGCTTTCCACTCGTGTGCGGTTCGGTCGAGGTCTGACGTGCAGTCGTGGCGGCGGCTGACCGCTCGGGAGCGCTTGCGGAGGGTGTGGGGGTGGTAATGTGGGCAGAGGTTTCTGGGGAAGGAGAAGCTGTGGGGTTCGGGGTGGCTGGGCGGTCGGAGGCGATTAGGGGATTAGGTTGTGAGGTCGTTGTGTCTGCCAGGACGAACGCTGCGGCAGGTTTCCCGCTGATGACGCGCGAGCTGCTGGCAGTAACGTTGTCGCCGTAAGTGTGCGCGAAGCAGTGGTCAGATAGCTGACATTCGTTGGTCCGAGACGCGGAGAAGCCGCAGAGCTGTGGCAGGAGTGCTGAAGGAGTCGGCGGGGTTCCGTAGAAGCTCGGTCGTTGGGAGCAGTGAACGATGTCACACGCGGAAGGATGGCAGAGGGAGGCTTGCGGTTGGCGCCGCACAGTAGATCTCTACACGTTCGTATGCCTCCAAGATAGCATACAAGGGCAGTAGGGCGCGGCGAGAGCTGTCACCGGCCCTTGCTGTCGTCCTGAGCAGTGGAACAGTAGCTCGTCGTTCACTTAGTCAAGCTGGCTGGACGGCGACGATACTAGCATTAAACTCCCCAACTTGGCAGGCCCGAGCTGTGAGCAGCCTGCCAATGCACGAACGACAAGGAATGGACAGAGAAGCCCTGAGAAGGACGTGGATACGGTGCAAATACGTGCGTCAAGAGATCATGCAGCATCGAGGTCTCGGAGCATTGCAGAACAGGACAGGCTCCCGCGTTCGCTCGGGTGCCGTCACAAGGTTTCCTAATCGCCGCTTATCGCTGCTTAGAGACCCAGCACACCTCAACGGGCCCCGCTGCACGCGCCATACAGTATTCGCTCGCAAGAAGACGGTCACCTGCCCTGGGTTCATGCCCAGTACGTCTTGCCAGGTGCATCGCTCACCTTGGGGTGCAGCCTGCGGCCTACGGACAAACCGCGGCGAGATACACACGTCATGTGAAACATCAAGCGCGATGTCATGCGGATACCACCAACCATCGCTGGCCGCAATACACACTACAACTGACCAGCGCTTTACTCAGCACGACGCACGCACTGTGCAAACCCTTGCAGGCTCGAGGTAGAACCGCCAGAGATCTATGATATTGCGATAGGAAGGTCGTATGCTCCCTTACAGAACTGCTTCGAGCTTCCCCGGGCACGTTCGCTCCTTTCAAGCTTGCACGAGGGCCGCGGTACTCACAGCGAGTTTTCAGCCAGCCAGCCAAAGCGCCGCCCGACAGGCGCATGGTTGGCTGAAACTTCTGCCGTTTGGCAGGAGACGCGTCGTTTTCTTCGGTGTCAAAGCTACAATGCTCATTTCAATGCGGTTCACTTCTCCGAGCCGCAATGTCTCTTTGATTACAATGCTTACCGAATCTGGTATTGGTGGGCCTCGTACTGCCCTGGAACGTCAGGTCTGATGCATATAAACCGCACTTTTGCCTCGTGCAAGACGAGACGAAAGCTCAACAAAGGCGGAGGAAACATCTTCCCGGTGGTCTCCTGCAGTTTGCGTACTCAAGCCAACCAGGCGGCACATACTTTCACATACAACAATCGATTTAGCGGCATGTAGCCGCGAATTGTGAGGAGCGTGTCTTCTGCAAGACTTCAGATTGGATTCGGCTGGCTAGCGCTGCTTATCGCGACGTGAGCTACACCTTTCTAGCGAAAGAATGGACACTGACGGCTGAGTCACAGCGGCGTTCGTCGATCTACCTGTTATTATTCTTACTAAGCTTGCTGCTCTGCTTGACACCACTATCCTTTTCAGACAATCTTACTGTGAGGACTTCGCAGAGACTCTGGCAGACACTGCTGAAAAGGACTCCAATAACTGACATGCGTTCTTTCGTGGAATCCTGAAGAATATTCGTAGTGTCTTGAGTCATCTCTGGTCAAGATCACCTGCACCCACCAGGAAGCCAACTAACGAGATCTTCAATATCTTGGAGCAATTGGAGTTGGGGGACATCTCGGAAGCTTTTGACGAGGTTCCCTACGCAACACCGGAACATGCACCGACCTTCAAGGCCGCGCTTCTCAACGATCTGAAGGAAGATTTCTCCGCGCTACATCTCCTGCTTCATCATCTCACCAATTTGCGAACAGAGGTCTATCACGCTTAGGAAGGTTATGAGTAGGGAGGCTATGACCAGATCTCTGCTTCTATTGTAACCAACATTGCTGTGGACTTGGCACGTCCGATGGTGGAAGATTCCAAAACTACTTTTTCCAAACACGGTGGTGCGATCAGAATGCTGCAGATCTACTATGCTTCCAAATGTGTCACGACTGGTACGTCAGTGGCTCATACGCAGTGACTCGGAGATGCTATAAACTTTGCGATGTTCACGACTGCAGACGCCAAAGTCTCGCCAGCTTACGTCCTTCTGGACGCAATCTCCACGATGCACACGAGCAATCTGCATCCTGAGATAAAACCTATGTATTATGGTAAGTACAATCATGCATCATGTCGAGATATAAAGAGCGACAGAGGAAAGCTTTTTGAAGACAGGATCCTGCTTCTCGAGATGCTACCTGAGTTCTACCTCCAACATGGCACCATCAAGCCAGATCCCCCGCCAGTAGAAAATGAGTTTGCCCACTTGCTACGGACCGTGTTTGAAACTGAGTGACTTAATTTTCCCCTTGTTATCGCGGCTGCACTGTTCCTCGATATCCATCTCACATTGCGGAGACTATGGCTTCGAGCGACTTAACGATACAAACTATTTCGTCATCGGCGACATCCAGGAGGAGATGAAGTTCCATGTAGATGTCAAGATTGATACTTGGCCTAAGCAGAACGACGACGTCATGCAGCGCTTCGTCAACACTGTCAAATTTGGGGTATACAAAGACCAGTAACGCGAGGTTGCGACGCGTCTGAATCGCCTCAATATCACTGAACCATCCCATCTGAGCCGGAAGCATGCTTGGTTCGGCGGACTGCAGATATACTGGGCACTGATGCATTTCCGACAAGTCTGGTATCGCATTCGTCGACGCATGTGGTTCCGTAATGTCATGCGTCCACCTCTACAATGTAGCCCACGGAGTCCCGATACAAGAATTGACGCGGAGGATCTCGACACTGCCATCAGTGTCCAAGATCCCAAGACATTCTTCGTCGGCGCGGCACTGCAAAACCCCGATGTGTGCCTCAAATGCTTCGCACTCGCCATGGGTGCGTCTGTCGCCAACCTGGCAGAGTCGACACGCATTTAGCGAGGCTTGATCCACTCCCATAAAGGGACCGAAGAGACTGAAGGAGGTTGGCGCCACGATGCAGGCATTATAGGAGCCGAATCTGCAACGTCAACGGGCCTGACAACATTGGCGCCGAAGATGTAAAAACAATCCTCGAGAACAGCTGCTGGAAATATGAGCTGGACAGCAACGACAACGCGCAGTAGGTATGATAAAAAAATGGGCGAGTGACCCAAGGAGGCATCCAAGAAGGCACCAGTGAAGCAGCTGCCTGTTTCCAAATGTGTCAGCCTCGTCCACGACTTACTCCACGCTGATTTTAATGAGATATTGTTCGACTAATTCCAGCTGCACCGATAATGCTGGCGCCTCCCACGTGTTGCTGAGAGTCATATCCGTGACGATCTCATCCGCATTCTATGGGCGCGAATGCATGCAGAAGGAAAGCGAGCTGCCGTTTATCGTGTGCTATGTGCTGACGACAGCTTCACGTAGTCAATATCTCGGTGAGCTGACGAAAGCCAAGGGTACGTAGGTCACCGGCAAAGTGCCGGAAGGCGATCGATTTGTGTTCGAAGGTATGGTTGAGTCTGGGGCTGATGGGTTGATCGCGGGGCGAATTCTGCCAACGGCACTTGAATCGCAAATTCATTTCGAGATAGAGGAAGAGAACGTCGAGTCGCTGCTGTTCACAACCAGACCTGAATCAATTCAGACAGGTGCATGGACTCTTCTCGTGAAGATGTGGCGACCTTGGGTCTTTGCTACAAAGCATCGTGTCGGCTCGTTCCTCACTCACTTGAATCCTTACGAGGAATCTCAAGCTCTGCCTTAAACACAGGAGCGTGAAAAGCATAACGAGTGCACCTGCCTGAGCTGGTCAGCTAGTGACGTCAGTGTGGAGAAAAACACTTTAATCGCTCCAGAATCTTGACACGGATGTCTCCTTACCCTCACTGCACTACCAGCAGCGCATAACTGCCGCCATCCGGGCCCTCCGTCGCTGACACGAATATTTATTGGTGTCTTCTATCCATCTTCTCTTCTTTGATAGCAATGGATCTGGCGGTCGAGGGTAATTATGCTCGTCCGCAGCTTCCATGCTCAGCAGCTGTTCAAGCAACCACTTGCATCGAATTTGCATCAGGCTTCAGATTGCCATTGTTGACTTTGACAGCTTCGATCGAGCGCCACTCCCGCACCACAGAATGCGTGGTTACGTTCTGTACAACGCTAGCCTTGCTTAGCAGCTTCCGATGAGGGGGGCGGCGACGACAAGCGCTCACGAGTCGCTCAGTGTAGAAAAACAGACATTTCGACTTCGGAAGATGTAGGATGCATTTGAGTTAATATGAGTCGTTGAGCACCACACCAGACAGCGAGAACGTCGATGGTGCAAACGGAAGAAAGAGATGGAGACAGCCGATCTACATTTCTAACACAAATCTTACTTCAAGCTTTGGAGGCTGCTGGCACAGCCGCAGGTTATGCACCCCGCGTTGTTCCCCAGATCTGAGATGCGTACGTTGATGGTTTCGTTTGGCTCAAATCTGGAGCAAGGCCTAGATCCGTCAATGTCTAATTGGTGGGCCAGGCCGCTGTGACATTTCCCCATCCGTGCTCTCGGGACTTTCGCGGGGAAATGAGTGGTCGAGGGCATAAAGCCTACTTTCAAGACATCGGCTACTGGAATGAGGCTGAATCTGGTAAGTGCTATTCGAGCCTCGAGCCCAGATTCATGCAAGTCGGAGAGCACGCCTTCCAATAGTCTGGGACACCAGTGCTGCAGATGCCACGCTCTGCTCAGATCGACGGATAACGTCCTGTCTCAAGCCCCGTGGGTTCCGTCCAGCTGATGGACGACTGGAAGGGCGCTATATTGGCGTAAATGTATTGAGGAGTAGGCATGGCTAGATGCTCGATCCGGATACGTGGTTTGTATACATAACCCTTGACTGCCCACCCCCTTTCATATCTTCATCAGGTCAGGGCCACCCTTTATCTCAACTTTTCCATCCTTGATCATCGATAGACATCTCGTCTTCGACACGAGAGCATCAGTAATGGCGTCTCAGGATCACCACACTGTCGCGTCCAACAACACGCACTTCGATTCTGAGGAGAAGTTCCGCTATGAGCTTGCAAAAACCGTGACTCTGACCCCAGAGCTCTACGAGAAACTCTTCATCTCTCCCAAGACTCCAGTCTCGGGTGATTTCCGCACACGCTTCGGAAATCCAACACCCATCGGTGTGCTAGGTTTCTCCGTCGGCGTAATTCCTCTCGCCATCTCCTTCAGTGAGTTGCATGGCCTGTCAAGTTGAGCATTGGTCTAATCGTGTGCAGTGGGATGGCGAGGTGCTGGTGGCTCTTCGGTTGCAACAACCACGGTTAACGTTTTCTTCGGCGGTGTCCTCCTTTTCGTTGCTGGTGTCGGCGAGTTCCTGCTTGGTAACACATTTCCCATGATGGTCTTCTTCGCCTACGGCGCCCACTTCCTTTCTTACGCAACTCTCTTCATTCCCTGGTTCAACGCTATCGGTTACTTCAATCCAGACGGGTCAGGCATTGGAAGCCCAGGGCCCACAGATCAGACTGCGACATTCGCTGCAAGCTTCGGTATGTCAAGCATTACATCTGAATGCGTCGTCACAAAGTAACAGTTCCAAGCTTACTACCCGTTGGTTATGTGTATCCTCTCTTTCATCTTCCTCATCGGCTCACTCCGCACGAACCTGGTCTTCGTCATCATCTTCATCTTCGCAACCATCGGCTTTGGTCTTGGTGCTGGTGCATTCTTCCACCTCGCACGCGGTAACATTGCTATTGGCACAAAGCTTGCGACTGGACTTGGAGCATGTTTCTTTGCTACAGGTGTGTTAGGGTTCTACTTCTTACTAGCGCTTGTTGTCGCTATCATGGAGTTGCCCATCCCTGATATCCCCGTTGGTGATATGAGCACTGTCATCAAGGCTAAGCGGAGGGGTGTTGTCAAGGAGGAGTAGATGTGCGGCACACTAAAGTTGCTGGAGAAGGCTCAGCTACGGTCTAGAGCATATCGGTGCGATGAGAGCATGTACAAATTTGCATCTCGAGTCATAAGGCTCAACATTGTATATAAAGCCGAAAGCGATGAATACAAAGTTTAAACAACTCATCCGAGCACTCCCACTACACTCGTGTTCCACATTAATCTCTTACCACGGGTATTCTCCCGTGTTATGGATGAATCTTCCTGCCTCCCCATCTCTTTTCCCCTCCACGACATCCATTAGACTCTTTACACTGTCTTCCGCACTTCGCGCCCCGTTCTCCTTCTTGTTCGCTTCACTCAGGTTACTCACCGTAAACCCTGGATCATACGCAAACACCTTGACACCCTTGCCTCCCTCGCCATAGTTCAGTCCATACTCGACATGCAAACAAGTGGTCAGCATATTCATTGCCACTTTACTTGCGCGGTACGGTTCGGCTTGGATCTTGTACATGGGCGACTCGGGCGTCAAGCGGCGGCCGATGGAGCCAGCGCCTGAGGAGACATTGATGATGCGCGGGTTGTGGCTCTTCTGCAAAAGGGCGACAAGGGCCTTGGAGAGAAGATACGGGCCTGTGGCGTTGGTGTCGAAAGAGGAACGGAATGCGGCGCGGTCGGCCTCGGTGAAAGAGGCGATGGCCGCATTGTTGATTAGGATGTCGAGACGTCCGTGGGAACTGGTTATATGAGTGGTTGCATTTGCGATGGTTGAGTCATCTTGGAGATCGAGGTGGAGGAACTCGATGCTGCCAGGCAGGTTGCGGGATTGCAGGTCTTTCAAGGCCGCGGTGCCGCGCTGGGGTGAGCGTGCGCCGAGCAGGACGTGGTAGGTGCCTTTTGAAAGTAGTTGACGAGCGAGCTCATAGCCGATACCGCTATTTGCTGAATGATGATCAGTATGTTAATGGCTCAGAGATGCTGCGAATAGCTGCGACTTACCTCCGGTTACAAGCACGATCTCTTTCGCTAGGGCTGCCATGATGATGTTTGGTGAGGCTTCAAACTTTCTTGGTTGAGGATCTTATCAGTGTAATGTCTTTGAGATTCTTGGTGCATGGCCTTATATATGTTATTCGAGGCGTCCACCGATCGTGGGCGGGCATTCGGTGTTCTGAGCAGATGCGTAAACTCCGCTCCTAGCAAGTGCAAAAGTGCAATTCCGTGCAGCGCAACAATGGACACTTCAAATTGTACCGAGTGAGACTAAACGGGAAATCGCCACTGATGTCGACTTTGAGATGAGATATCACGCAGTATGCTCGAGGCCATGTTGACTCAGTATCGAAGCGTGGCCAGATCAATGTTGGTGAGTGAGTTAGGTCAAAGGCCCAGAGTTCTTGCACTCGCAAACGCACTAACGCGCTTTGGGTGACATAATTGCACAATGGCATGATGACGTCTCCAGCGCCAAACTTGATCCCTCCGGTCAGGGACGCACTCCGTTGAAAAGATCATGTTCAATTCGCTGGGGCTATTTAATGTGTAAGAGTTGAGGGAACACGCTGAAGATGACATCGTTATCGCTGCTTGCTCAGCGAAGCGCACTGTCTAAATCGGACAGCGGAGGGAGGGACTCAACGTGCTGTCCCGAAGACGAAACAAGCAGAAAGTGAGGAACGATCCTTCCGAAATCGCTCCCAATATGGTGGAACGAGCAAAACTGCTTATCCCCCATGAATTGGATCTAGGAGGAAGTCGATGCCTTCCAAGTTTGTCAAGAGGAAAGAAAATCGGCGAAGATTTAAGGTATCATCGCGAACGCCTACGAAAGTAGGACAGAAAGATGCAACAGAGATGAAACGGAATGCTAGAGGTTTTCAGTACCTTCAGGACTGGTACTGTGCCATGTGCGGTTCCAACGCCTCAAAGGTCTCTAAGACGTCATCAAACATCCCCAAATCAACAGCGGGGAGATTCTCTACAACTCCATCCTGGAATTGACTTCCCACACCAGACATACTGTACCCCATTTCCTGAAATACCTCCGCGCTTAAGCCATCAAGGTAGTCCTGGGGCATGCCCACATTCGACCCCGAAGGGCTGCCCTGGAGGCCTTCAGAGGAGTCAAACACAGTCAAGTCCGTGTCGGCACTGTGACTCCTCAACAATGCTGACCTATCGCTGGTCCAGATTTCCATGGCCGGGGGCGAACCACCCACCGAAGACGAAGGTCGGCTTTGGAGGCCTACAGTCCCTCCAAAGTCAAAGAAGGCAGAGTAATTCCAGCAGTGTTGAACTGCTGGGCGAGGAGGTCTTCAGGCAATCTACGGCACCTGGGAGCAAGAGGAGGAGGAGCAAGAGGGTTGGTCCAGGGCTGTAGAGCGCAGTGTTGAACTGCTGGTTGCCGACGAGGAGGCCTTCAGCACTTTGACCTATGCCGAAAGGAAGCTGTGAGCCAGTCATGGGGGCCGGCAGACCTTGGAGAGGAGTATTTTGGTATCCCGAACCTTGTTTTTGGAGGAAGTCAGCATGCTGGGGTATGCCGACTGGGACTTGAGGAATAGACCTGAAGGTCTCCTGGTAGTGAGGAGATGGAGGTTGAACTCCCAAAGCGGCACCCTGGAGGTATCTAGCGCTGTGACCTGCGTTGGAGGAATCCTGCTGAGCAGGTATGGGAACCTACGAATCATAGAAGAAGGGATGTTGAATCCCATTTGAGCGAGTCGGGAGAGACTCAGAACCTTGAGGAAGGGGCATCGGCATGCCCATGGGTAAACCGGAAGCATCCGCCGACTCCAAGGAAGCAGCAGTACGCTGCACCTCTTGAGCTCGTAGAGCCTGCTGGAGCGAGATCCAGTCGTTCAATTCCATCTGGTCATCAACCAGCGGGATCTTACGACGGGTGCGAGCCGAGCCGCGATGCAGTAGCTGTTCGACCTCCTCGATATACATCATCTCTCGACCGAATACTTCAAGGCGTCGATTGCGGCTTCTCAGCCCACGACAGTGGCCCAGCCAGGCGCGGTAAGCGTTGTTATTGGCCTCAAGTCCTTGCCAGCACGCCTCCTCCTCGGCCTAGGTGCAGCACTGACAGGCTGGTGGGTCGCAGCGGGCTGATTGATCTGCTGCGCCATTGCTGGCTGGATGCCAGGGCCGGCTGCAGCGATGGGCTTGGGAGCAAGCCTCTGTGTGCGTACCGCAGGCATTTTGACGTGCTAAGTCGAGGTCTGGAGAGAGTAAGTATTTCGTCGACACATCAAAACAAGAATGAACCCAGGATCGGAACAAGAAACTGGAAGTATGACCATAGCCAAACCTCAGCCAGGAGGTCTTCAGGCACTCAGACCGTGACCTTCACCGCAATGAAGCATGCGCAGACCATTCCAAGGGCTGACATTGGAGATGTCTGATAATGTGCGTTCGGTACTTTTCAGCAACTCCAGGTTCCTGGTTCGCGCAACAGTGTGGTAGTGTGGGCAACCAATGGATCAGTGACCCTAAGGCTACCCTTTACCACAGACTTGCTCTTATCCCGACGACGCGCTTGCCAATAGCGCAATAATAAATGCCATTGGTCGAGCATCAACTGTTTCAGTTGAAGAGAATTGGACCGAAGCGAATTAGAGATAATTACGAAAACTTAGGCGACAAAAATCCAAGAGATAATTGCACAATAGCGAAATAATCAGCATCAAAATAGCACTTACTTTTCGTAAAGAGAAAACGAGTGTAAGTGCGGAGTGTCGTGGAAACTGTGTCTACGACTGTGGCGAGCGAAGTAGTGGGCTGGAAAAAGTCAGTGTACTGTAATTTGAGCTTGAACGAGTAGATGATGGCAAGGGCATGCGACGTACTGAAAAACTATCAGGAAGGACTTACAGTATGTCGAGAAGTGAGTGTGGAAGACTGTGAAAGCTTCGTCTACGGTTGCTCTGAGGCTGAATTGGTGGTCTGGAAAGAGTCAGTGTAACATTTCGGCGGTAGATGCGACAACAGACTGCCGTATGGGATGATCACAACGCTCACGATCTTCATTGGTCACAATGAAGGCATGAGGCAGTCGCGATACTCACAAATTTGCAGCAACTAGGGAAGGAAAGACGGGCAGAAAATATTCCACCAGTCTCCCAGCCATCACGATACAGCAAGGCAGGAGGACATCATGAAATCAAACGCAGTCATGGAGCGAAAAAGAACTTACCTTGTGTGTTGTGAAGCTGTACGTGCTGTAAAATCGTATGTATTGTGAAGCTGGATTGTGTAATTGCGTGAATGAGCGAGACTATCCTACAACCGCACTCCAAGACGCTACATACTCTACCTGCTTTCGAATTAATTCTATGAATTGTAACGACCATGGACACACAGTCGTCTCTAACGAGGAATCTGTAATATGGATAGCCCAACAAACAATCTGCGGGACCTGGTAACCTCTGCGAACCCTTGAAAGGTAGGTTGGGATCCAGCATCGATGGCAGACAAGTGCAAGCTTGTGTGTTCTCTATTTAATCGAGCTGTGAGAACTCACCAAATCGCCTACCACATACTCCAAGACTTAAATAAAGGCGCTGAGGCAACTGATCGCAGTAGATGCCACATCTTCAACGTATAACAGAGTACAATATCCTTGATGCTTTGCAATTGAAATTATTTTCCTGCCATTTATTCAATCTTAACACCAAGCCCACGGTCCTGTACAACCTTCTTCGTCGTCATTGGGGTGCAGCAATAGGAATCAGAGGACCCTTTGCGTCCCAGATAACTGCCGTTGCCAAAGAAGGAAGGTTCGATGAGGCAGCCGATGGCTGCTTTGAGCGAGGTGAGCTATGCAGTGGGCACTCTAGCGAGCACTCAGTGGCGAATTCGCAACTATAAGTCGCCATCCAAACCCCAAAGGACGATCACTATAGAGCGATTGACTACTGCAAAAATTCAGATCAAGCCATAATATGCTCTATCGACGCAACGACAGCAGCTGTTCTCGGTCAAGATAACTCTAATATGTGCGGTTCATAGAATAACCAATGGGATCAATTCACTGCAATTGGAATGGAAAGTCCCTGGGGCGAAGATGTATAGTTCAACCATTGCAGGGCTATTCGGTTCCTTATATCGACACAGCAGCAGCGACGCGCGGCAGTGTCCGCTATACGCAAGGACTACATTTGTGAAACAATCTCTAGGCTCTGGGGAAAGGGTTCCAGAGGAATCGAACATTTGAACCCTGAGGGGGACCTTGGGTGGGTACAGCGATCAAGATCGAGCGGTCTGGCCGGCGAACGTTCTGGAAGACGAGATAATTCTGTTCGTCGGAAGGAGCGAGCCCTGCAAGGTAAAGGAGCACATTCAGCCGAAATCGAAAACATGATCATTCGTCACCCGATGCCGAGGCGGCGACTTCGCGCAAGCAATGCACGCTATTGGTACAACTCTTTTGGCAAAACCTTTGCAACGCCTTCCAAACCCCTAATTTCACGATCGTGTCGTTGTTATGCCAGCGTCACATGTCTTGTCGTGACTTCCCTACTCTTGCATCTTGCGAAGTCGTAGCTTCGCACCAACAGAAGGACGGCTCGCTCGGCTCGCTTATACATAACCTGCCGATCTCATCAGCGGCCGCTCCCCGTACATAAGGCAGGACATATAACCAAAAACTTATAAGATACCTTTCCTCGCGCCCTGGAAGAAGAACCTTACAACCGCGACCTGCAGACCTGCCATGACAACCATGAGTCCGCCCTCCATGAGCGAGAAGTTGAGAATGCGCTTCTCGGTGCTCTTGACGGTGCTGAAGTTGCGGTTCTCGCGCGTGCGGAAGTACTTCTGGTTGCGAGAAATGGTGGACAGTTGTGCGGACAGCTTGAGAATGCTCTCTTCGAGGACGGTGGTTTGTTCAGGGGAGGAGCCTTGTTTGGAGGGTATCGCGGCGCGGGGAGCTTCGTTCTCGACCTTTTGAATGACATTAGTATGGCCGCTAAAGGAGTCTCGTGTAGACCGTAGTGTTGAGGCACAAAGGACGTACAGCAATTTCGAAGTCCACAAGCTTCTCAGCAAAAGTGCTCATCTCGTTATTGAAGCAGAAGCGGTACTCGCCCACCTCATTGGCCGTGAAGACGAAGTCGCCCTGGCGCTCCTTCGTGCCGTCGAGGATGACCTTTTCTTGGCCGCCATTGGAGCCCGGGCCGACGACCGAGTAGTCGATATCGAACGAGCCGCCAGACTGCACGGCGAAGTAGAATGCGACCTTGGTCCCCTTATGTTCTACGTTTGCGAAGAAGCAGGCCTTCTCGTGAGCATCGAGACGATAGGTGAGCGCTGTGGCGTATACGGCGGCGCAGTACGCCAGAAGGAGGCAGGTGATTGTGGCGAAGGACCGCATCGTGGCCGAAGGTGTGATACGGCTTCGTGGGTTGTTGTCGCTGTTGTTGTATTTGGGTTCGTAACAGCTGTCGACAACGAATGTCGGCGTTTCGGGGGTCCTGGCGCCGCCCGCAACGGTCCTGACCAATGAGGTGCATTCGCGGCCGATACTTGGCAGGAGGTGCGCAACCACCACAATCACAACGGGTAATATGTCGAACATATGACTGTTGTGCGTCCCGTATTCTAGCTATAGCTGATCGTACTCGGGTCGAAACAGCCGAGCTAGCTCCTCGTATGGTTTATGCTCTGGGAGCGGTCCAGTATCAAGCGCTGTTTCTCGCAGAAATGGTGTCTATGAAGACTTGGGATCGAGTGCTGAGCACGTAGGAACACAGTACAGTGCGACATTGCTGAAGTTTCTGAGCTATTGCTCGACACGCGGTAAAGCCATTAATGCCATTTGACCAAGATTCATCTGTTTTTTGAAGCTAGTCTACACCACATTGACCGTGCGGTTCCGCACACATAGAACACCTCGACCTCGACCACAAGCATCTCATACGCAACTGTGCTGTGGCTAGTCATACCAAATCTTCAGTGCGCCGCCAATATGTAGATACATGCGCGCAAAGAGTCGTGCCGCCTAGTTGGGAAGATGATAACGCCCTGCCATAGTAATGCCCTTTGATGCCATACGATGAATATCATGGCTGATGTGTATCCTACATCCGTACTTCCAAATGCTCATCGGATGAAAATTGAGTCCGACTTGCCCCAAAAGCTTCTGCTTTTGTTGGGGTGATCCAGTCCGAGCGACTGATCCTCACCTAATGTATCCCACAAGACCTCCTCTGCCGAAATGTCAGTGTGCGTCGGTGTCAAATTCAACTACAACACTCACCATCGTCCTCAATGTACGTAGGCTTGGAGTACTGTGCTCTTGGGACCTTGGCGAATTTGATTTTGTCGAGCTGCTTCCCCTTGATCTTGGTGAGATCAGAGAGGCGCTGCTTCGTTTCGCTGAACGGCTCGCCCTCCTTGAGTGCGAACTGGAATGGGATGCCATGCGCCTTGGTATGGTCCTTGTCAAAGTGATATACAGGGACTCTTCGAGGCGCATCGATCTCCGGCACAGGCATTGCGTAGATTTGCGAGTAATCTGCGAGAGCGGTAATTTGGAGCTCCGCCGCCAGCTGTTTAGAGAATCTGTGCATCGAAACTTCCCAGATCTGAACCTTGTTGAAGACTTCGTCGCTGATGTTGGCCTTGCGTTGCAGATCGTCCAAGAGGTCGGCTACCTGAGCACTCTTCGGGATCATAAGCGTGACCTCTTCTTCCTTCTGCAGACCTTCTGGCAGCCAGGTAACCTTGATAGGTCGTCTCTGTTCAAGCTCTTTGAGACTCATGTCCAGCTTCTCGTAGAACAAAGCATCTCCCCGTTGACCTGCAGACTGCGCGTAGCTGTACGGGCCAGGGAACATGGTGTTGTTCAGTGTGTGGTTGGCGTTGTACTTCACAGGCGTCTTTGGCTTGCCAGCGGTGCTGACTGTAGTGAATCGCAGATGTGTTGGGTCGCATTGGAGGTACTCGCCTACCTTTGCAGCCCATTGGTCATAAGACATCTTCTTGCTCAAAGTCAGAGCAAAGGATGGAAGCTCCTCGCCCTCCGGCTGAGATCTTGGGACAAACTCGATGTTGATCCTGTTGAGAAGGAACTCATAGAACTCCTTAGCGTCCACATAGCCTCCTGCTGATCGGATCTGTTCGGTCTCCTTATCGGTCAGTGCTCGTTGTACTGTGATGATGTCACCATCCTGTAATTCCGATTGTGCGAGGGTCGTCTTTGGCTTCATCACTTCGATCATGCTCATCTTGATTTCTTCCGAGAGCTTGATCTGCGTCCCACTTGGCCAGTTCAAGATGTTGTTGATAATCGGGGTAAGATCAGAAACCCTATCCTGATACCCAGCGTAGAAGGTGGCAATACCAAACAGGCTCTGTGTCTTGTGGTCAAAATGCTTTAGGAAAAGCATGATAGGCTTATCGCTCGTGCCCTTGAGCTCCAGCAATTTGTCGCCAAAGACAGGCGCACCATCTGCGTCACGCTGCACGGCTTTCTCCATCCACAGTCTGAAGACGGACTGTTTTGTACCGTGCTTGGCAGCAGCCTCCTCAACAGTCATATCTGGGAATTCTAGAGGAGTGTCTGGGCGGACAGTGCCGTTCTGGCGGTTGACCATAGACCATGGTCGCAGCATGTCGCCCTCGATGCCAAGATCCTTGCCAACTAACGAAGCGAATTGCGCCATACTGGTGGTGCGAAGAATGCGGAATTGCTTGGGACTGGCCTCGGTCTCGGTGTCACCTTTCCACGGTACGATGTCGAAGCCTTGGTAGACCTTAAAGTTTTCCTCTGATGCGACAGCAACATCCATGTAAAGATGTGCCTCCTCGCGCTCCTTCCTCTTCTTCTCCAAAGCGGCATGTTCCTCGGCAATACGTTCAGCCAAATGCTTCGGTGGAGCGACACTTGCAGCGTCCGGCAGAATGCTGTCGATCCTGCTTTCGCGGATGTAGACCAACATGTAAGCGCTCATAGATCGCTTAGAGGACCAGGTCCTTGTGTATGGGTTCCGCTGACCGTTGTTTCCGTTCGGCGCCTGTGCATAGTCGCCTCCAAAGTTTTCTTCCAACGCCTCGCGTTTTGTTGCTCGTGTCACTCGATCATCGTCAAACTTGTAGTAGTGTCCATCCTTAGTTGGCTTGATAAAGGCGTAGTAATGACCAGCGTTGAGATCGCCGCTGTGCACCAAGACGCTGTGGAGACGATACACGTAAGGCTCTGATCGATCGGCTCCCTCGGACAGGTATGGCGAAGCATCCCAGATCTCCGGGAATTCGTAACGGTCGTTGACCTTCATCATGGCGTCGCGCGCAAAATCATATTCAAAGCGCTTGAGCTGAAGATGCAGGACCGGCGGGAAGCTCTCAAAGATCACTCCCTTCTTAGCGTCCTGCAGACCAAATCCCTCAGCGAAGTATTTGTTTTCGCCATCCATGGTCTCAACCTGCACGTAATCCTTGAAGCTGTCATCCAGGTTCTTGTTCCCGCTGACGTTGAGCTGGATATCCCAGTAATCTTCAATCCGGGATGATTCGTAGTCCACGTTGATGCAAGAGATGTACGTCTTCATCTTGCCCACGAACATGCGCTCAAGAGCACCTTCAGCCGCTGAGCCCTTCATCTTGGCATCGAGGTTGTCCATGAGCACACGAGACAGCTCCTGCACGTCCTGCTGTTCGAATATTTGTTTCGAGTCCCAGCCGAAGGAGTGGGTCAGACCTGTGGTACTGACAGCGTTATTTGTGTTTTGAAGCAGATAGAAAAGGCGCTGCAATGCGTAAGAGCTGCCCTTGTCATCTTCGTCGGTAGGAATCTGGTAGACGGCCTGACGGAAGGCATTTGTGAAGTACAGCGATTGGAGAAGCGAATTGAGGTAACAAGTTGCGCCTTGATTCTTCAGGCCGACCATGCCCGTCTCCTTCTTGGAATCGTAGTTGAGGAAATTGTGCCATAGTACGCCAGTCGGGTCCTTAAGAACCCGGATATAGGCGGTAACGTTAGCGGCATTCCCTTCTACCATTGGGCGCCCTCGGTCATCCCACTTGTTAGCAAAGAGCCTTCGAAGCTCGGAAAACCGTGTGAAACCCCAATCGCCCTCGTCTGCGGTGAACCGGTGGTGCGCCGTATGTGTAATGTACATGCTGGGGTCGTTCGGGTTCCAGAGGACCAGCATGAACTGCACGCAAGCATACCAGTCCTCGGGCATCTTGTTCTCCTCGTAAGCCTGCTCGAGGTAGAAAGACGCAAAGTCGACATTATTGCCGTAGGGGAAGAATAGAATGCGCCATGGCTGTCCGGCGCACTCGAAGACAGGGCCATGCTCCTTCCTAGTGAGCGTTCGCCATTCCCGAATCTCCCATGTGTGGTATGTCTCTGCCTCTGTCTCCTGGTCGGGCAGCTCCGGCATGTGCTTCTTCATGAAGGCATCGTACTCGTCGGCGCGGGGCTCAGGGTCGGCATCGACCTCGTCCATCTGGTCGTCCGAGTCGGCGGGCGTGATGATAGCAACTTCGCCCTGCTTCTCGTCGTACTCGTGGTCAACGAGCATGTCGCTGCCGGTCTGGCGCAGTGTCAGGGTCAGCTTATTCACCATGCTGCACACGCATGCCGAGGAGTGGTGCAGCAAAAGGTAACATGTGCGCAGGCGCAAAGCTTACCTGATCCATGGCGAGTTCGGCAGCAGCGGGTGCTGGCGGGCAGGCAGAAGGGCAGCAGCGAGCAAGCGAGCTTCCAGTGGCTCAGTGGAATGGACGGCGACGCTGTGCGCTCAACGCAGAGATGTTCGGGGGAGAAGTGCTGCGCGCCTGTCGCCTTAACGAAAGAGTACAAAGTACGTGAGGGCGGTCGCAGCAGGCAGCTCGATAGTAAGGATACGTGCCTCGCTAAAAGGTGGCGGTGACAATGACGAACGAATTATACGCCTTGCCGTTCCGTGCACTCGAACACGACAAAGGGAGAGGGTTGGGATTAGAGGGTGCACAAGGGCTGTGGTCGTAAGAGAGTGCTCGAGATTATCGGCAGCCTACATGGGCTTGCTGCAGTGAATGGCTTGCTCTTGGCGTGAATTAATGGGGCTGATGCAAAGGGCCGCGGCTGCAGACGTCATGCTCGTGAAGCGAAGACAAGGCACGATTGATCGTCGAGTACCATACACAAATAGCGTAGGCGCTTGCGAGCACAAACAATCCGCTTGCTGTCTGTTGCAGCAGTGTGTGTCTCCAACCCGTGTTCAATATTCACGGTGCGGCGATCCGGGTCTGCACGAATGTTTGGTGCTGCGTCATAGTACGCGCTGATTCGAGAAAGCTTCACAGCTCATTGTTTCCCCACACTCGAACATCGAAGCTTCATCAGCTATGCTTGTATCCAGAAGAGGCCTCAGTGCATATGCACAGCCTCAAAAATGCTTCCTTAGAGCTTCACGTGCGTCTCCAGTGTCTAATTTGCAGAGAAGATACGCGCACGCCGCAGCTGTAGCTCCCAGATGGAAGCCTTCCTCAGCCCTCGATGAGTATGTTTCAAGCTCTGTTCAGTGACTGGCCACACAGCTTACTGTCACAGATGGGTGCAACGCGAAGCGCGGCCCATCAGTCTGCGCCAATTGACCTTCTTTGGCAGGACTCTCACCGAGTCGCGTCTGATGGACTCGGCAAACTACTGCCGACTAGAGCTACCCACAAGGTACCAACTATCCGTCGATGTACACCTACCTCTGCTGAAAGCACCAGACTTGCCCACCGCCTGCGCGACATCCAAACTCTCCCATACGTCGTTGTTGCGAACCCCCACCTCGCCCACGTGTATGAGTCCTACCTGCAGGCTTTCGAGCGCTTTCGCCGCGTTCCCGAGATTCGATCCCTCGAAGACAATGACCGGTACTGCAAAGTGCTGGAAGAGACATTGAGGGAGCATGCCACCGTCATACCGCGCCTGGCGATTGGCGTGCTCGAGGTGCGCAACCTCATGAAGCCTGATGAGACAGACAAGTTCATGACCACAATGCTGCGAGCGGTATGTGAAGACCGGTTGACGCATGGTTCCTAAGCTGACGTGCGCAGCGTATCTCTAGGCGAGTGATTGCGGAACAGCATCTGGCCTTGAGCGAGACGTTCAACTCACCTTGGCATTTCCCTAATGCGCAAGCCCCGCACGATCAAGAGGCAGTTGGCGAGATCTTCCTGCGATGCAACGCAAAAGAAATCGTCGAGTCGTGTGGTAAGACCACACAGGAGCTCATCAGGCGCGCGTACGGCGACCACGTCGAAATCCCCGAGATCAAAATTTACGGACATCTGGATGCGACCTTCCCCTATATTTTGAGCCATCTGGAATACATCATCGGCGAGCTGCTGCGTAACTCCATACAAGCTGTCATCGAACAGCGCAAGTCTAAGGATGCGAAACCTCCGCCGATCGAGGTCCTAATCTGTGAGACCTCGCAGCATGTCATCATCAGGATCTCAGATCAGGGAGGTGGCATACCGAACGATTTGTTACCATATCTGTGGAGCTTCAGTAAGGGTCCCCGTCGCGAGAAGAGGCTGCAGAATCTTGCCAGGGTGCCAAAGCTGCTTGGCACGCTGCAGGAACTGCAAGTCGGCGACAAGTCTGCATCTGATTTGCAGCAAAAGTATAGTACAAGATCCGGTGATGCTGAGATCCATAGGGGTTCACTGGCATCTTTGACCTCAAGGGCGCCTGATCTTCGACTCGGCATTGGTCTTCCCATGTCGCGACTTTACGCTGAGTATTGGGCCGGAAGTTTGGAGATTCACAGTCTCGAAGGATATGGCGTTGACGCTTTCCTCCAAATCTCGAAGCTCGGCAACAAGAATGAGCGGCTCACAACACGTGCGTCGATGGACGCTATATAAGAGGCGCAACTGCCTCCAGGACTACCTATGGCAATGACACTCCAGGGCAGAGCTGCGCACTTCGCGTTGATGGTCTGCTGCGCTCCAACAACCACACCAAACGGCATATTGTCTGCAAGCATCTCCAACGCCGCAGCTCGCAACATATCTCATGGATGTAGTAAGTCATTTTCCCACGTTTTGATATTTGCTTACTGAATACCCCAAGCCTGCTATCAATACCGACCTTGCCAGTCATGCGCATCCTTTGCCATTTCGACCGACACCGCGCGAGCAGCAGATTCGAGCATTGGTGGCGCGTGTACCTATAAATGTCGATCTCCGTGGCCTTTCGTTTGGGCGTAATATCACAGTTTCGGACGTTTTGACGCCCAAAGTTCGCCGCGCGCCGTTCAATGAGAATGGTATGCCTGACTTCGTTGAAATTCGCTGCATGTACTAAGTTTCGTCCAGTAAACCCTAATCACCTCGATGTCATCGAGTGCTGGAAAGGCCTGTCGCATACTCAGGCTATGGAGCTGGCCATGTGGTACCAGTTCCTGCACGAATGTCTGAAAAGAGAGGTGCGAGAAGTCTTGAGCAAGGACATTGTCAAAGACTTACTTGGGAGCAGCGGTCAGTCCCCTTGTCTGATTCTTCGAACTTCACTAACATGATTCAGAGGCAATCGAAGAAGTCTACTTCGTCGCTCGCATGCTCGATTGCCTCCGTAGCAAGCCACAACGCATCATCGATATCAGCTTTATCGATGTCATTGACAGTATGATTGGCATGTTCCACGGCCAACTTTCGAACGAGTCCGCCCCACATGCGTCAAGCTGGTCACACTTCTCTGGCGGCCTATCACTGTTCTTGCACAAATTCCTTGGCCTGCAGGACTGCTTCTACCAGAGCGCTGAGGGCCCTTGCCTTGAGGTCAGCTTTGACTTTCAATTTGCAGGTTGGGTCCTCACGGCTACTGGCGATGTCATGTGGCAGCCCCCGAACATTCGATTTCTGCACGTACCCACGACCCGTGCCAGCGGTGAAGTGTATCGCATCACGCCATTCGTCTGGAAAGAAGAAGACAGTCCCATCAGATCACCTAGCTGCGAGGGCTACGTTGACCAGGTCGACTATACGATCACGCGATCACCTGCGATTTTTACATGGGACTCTGCGAAGGGTTGCTTCAACACCCTCATTCATCCTTTTCACGATGTAGGCTCATCCTATCTCCGAACACTTCGAGTACTTCCATGCTGACTCATACTGCAGGGCAAAGCGCACACTATAGAGACTGTGATTTCGGCTAAAGTAACCACGCCATTCCCAAACGAGACCGTGAGGTTCGAGAAACAGTCTCGCTGGAGCATGAAACTCAATATTGCGCCCACACACCAGCCTCCAAATCCAAGATGGTCTTCAGATGGAGCCTGGCTCAAACACTTATCTAATACCCCTACAGTGGGTTCTGATGAGGGGACTGTCGTCAATAACAAACCCGAGATCACCTCCATCCCTACATCTCCGCATAAGCGCAAGGTGTCGAGGCCTGAAGTCATTGTTGCGGCGACTGCCTCCAAGCGGAGGCGTCAAGACCCAATGGTCGAGGTTGATGACGAGCTGGGTGATGTTACACTGGGCAACGATCACTTCATGTCAAAATTTGCATATGAAGAGTTCCAAATTGCTGAACACGAACGATCAAACCCTCCCGTGGGTCCCGGAGGCCTGCAGGTATATCAGCACTGCATCACGCCGCCCTATGAAATCCAGTGCGACAGTGAATTCTTATCTTCGTCAATGTCGCCGGTTACCTCAGAGTCCACGACGTCCGACAATGCTGCCATCCCAAATCGTGAAGGTCTTCATCAAGAAGATATCCTGCACAACTATCACGAGTTTGCAGACCGCAAGCTTTTCAAGGATGCCGGTCTCGTGATCAGTCCCGTCAGCGACGATGAGCGAAAGGCCTACGAGAGCATCTTCATGGGAGACAGTGATCAGTGGTCGCCCGGCACAGAAGGGAGTAGCCTGAACATGGACACACTCATGAGTGACAAATGACGAGGTACTTACGCTGATCGATGGACTGGACTTGGTTTGGGTTGTTTTACTATGTGTCAGATCATTAGGTGCAACAAGTCGGCACACCTGTTAGACATAGCCACGGTGTAGGTACGTATGATCAATCAAACACATCAATATATCACTTGATAGTTCCTAGCTGCCACTTTGTCTAACGATAACTTTCAATATCTGATGACTGATACGAGTGGCGCTGAATATTGACATAGCGTTTGGTGCGCACAACAAAAACGCACTGCATCGCAGCCCATCGGTTGTGATGAGCTGTTCGTCAAACGCAAGTTAAGGCGAAAGGTATTTCAATACCTAGTCTCTCCACATAAGTCCTTTTTTTGGGCAATAGAACAGCAATGTCTTCTGTTGCCTTAGACGACTTTATACTGGTCATCTCAGCGCTCGCACTGCCTATTGTACTTACCGCAACATTTGGCTCAGTTTTTATGCCTGGCTATTACCTGTATCAAGCCCGGGTTCGGCAGCGAGATCGCATTGATCGGCATCAGGGAAGGCCCAATCGGTATCAAAGAAAGCTCAATCAGCACCAGAGGCATGAGGACTGGCTGAATTGGTACACACATCGAACCGCGGACGATCTTTACGGGTTGTATGGGCGAGTCGATGCGCTATGGCTTATATCGATTTCATGGAAGAGATACTAATTGAACAGATCTCGACCCGTCCAAATCCTTCCGCTCAAATGGTTCCAAGTGCTATGAAATACCGACCGAGACATCACGATCGTCGCTCTGAGGACCACAGCACGTTGAACCGACCACATGAACAGCAACAGCCATAGCCACCCTTCCACGGGCTCGATGGGCAGGACGAGCGAGGATCAGATTCCTGCGACGGGCCAACACTGTGCACGAGAGTTGTTAGGAATGCTGCCGCACAGAAAAGTCGTGAGATCGGCGAAGCCGTTGACCCACGATCGAACGGCATCAGCTCAAGACTGTCGGCAAGTTCAGACGAAGACGCACATGCTCTGCCGTGCCTTCCGACACAGCGATCTGATCCCTACAACGGCACTCTCAACGGATCGACACTCTGCGATGAAGCAGATCGACCGCAAGTATACCTTCGAGGTATATCCAATCATGGACGGGATCGCGACCGTGCAAGGATAGAGGCTGATGTCTCGCAATTCGACGACGCGCAGGGTACTGAGATGAAGCAGCCATAGCGATATGCGGATCCTCTGTACGCGGAGCTAGGATATCAGCATCATATCTCGGCAGACGACGAGCAAGAAGAGGAAGAAGACAATCATGGAATTCAGCAAAGCCGAGTCCGTATACAGGATCAGCAACAACGAGAGTCAAACTGCAATGAGCGCCAACGACTCCTCGCGCACCTTCAGGATCAGCACGCTCTAGAAGGGTCACATGAACCTTTTCACACAGGGTCTTATCCACGCGTGCGCCAAATCTCTCATAGTCTTCCTGTACAGAAGAGCGTACAAAGAGGTCAAAGCTCGCATCATCGCCGTCTGCAACGGCAGGGACACGACTTAGCTTCTCTGAAAGCGATTCGGGACGCTCAGAGTCTAGAGGAATCTGACAACATCTGTAGCCATTTGGTAGTACTGCAGGAAGCACTGACTCGAAAGCGTGCTGCGACCACAGCAAACCAGAGGCTAAATATCAATTTTTCAACGCCGACGGTGCATGCGAACAGAGGCAACCGTATCACTCTTACACCGAAGAAGCTGGGTTATTCTCCTCTGGTTGAGCGGAGGTGGACGCAGAACGCTGGGGTTGTGGAGAGAGCGCGTCGGAACTTTGAAGTCGAAGATCAAGAAAAGTATGGATGACATGCTCAGCATCTCTTGGACGACAATGGCGAGCGACAAGCCTTCGGCCATCAATACGGCGAAGAGGGGGCGGAAGAACGAGGAGTGATCGAGGATTTGACGTCTCGCCGCTCAGGCAGCGTACCGCCATTCATTCGTGGCGATGCTTGCAACGAAGATTGCCATGAGAACTTGTACCTATCGTCAGACTACAACCCTGTCGTTGTCCCTCGAGCAATTGCGAGGTTGAACAAAAACTCAGCTAAAGCCCACCAGCGTACACCTAGGACCCCAGCAGATGGCGATCTCGTTGCCAATCTGATACATAAAATCACCCGGCTTAAGACGCAGAGGGACGATGCAGAGAGCTCTGATGTTTCATCGTCTATGTTTGCTGGTCTGAGGGGAGGCGCTGGAGATGACAATGGTGACCAGTTTCGAGCGAGACACTCCGAAAACAGCAACAATGCCCAAGACACAGAAACGTCTGAACTCCTTGAGCTCGAGCAAGAGATCGAAAGACTCAATCTTTTGATGGCGAAAGCTCAGAAATTGCCCCAAGGCGACCAGACCAACTCGGACATCTTGGCCCAGTTGCAGCGCATGATCAATCAATTGGAAGCGGAAAGAGATGCAGCACAAAATGCGAAAACCGGGAGCGAGACCGATCAGCTAGGGTCATGGTCTGACAAGCGAGGCGCAAAGCCGAATTTGAGAGGCGGTGCTGAAGAGGAGCAACATATGACCTTGCATAAGAGGTTCGATAGGCTGGCGCTGGCCTTTGACTGGGATCTGGCTGACCATCCCGCACCGCGAATCCCACCCCGAAACCCGGCACGGATGATGGCCAAGCAAAGGGCAGTAGGTTCTGTCCCAGCGTCCTCTGATTCCCGGTCAAAGGGAGATCCCGAGCTCATTGAGCCCATTGCAAAAGTACAGAAGCTCGACAGGAGCATATGCTGCCTCGAGTCCTTAATCCTCGCTCAGGCTGAGAACCCTAGACTCAACGTCAAACACGCTTCCTACGGAACCCTGGCTTTGGTACGGAAACTGGAGTCACTCGTGGATGTAAGAGCGAAGCTCTATGACAAAGCGTTGTTGCTCGCAGATAGAAAGGACGCGGCCTCCTCTCCAGCGCCATCAACGCTAACCAATGCATCTGCCTCTCATACAGCCAGTCCACACACAACGGAAGCGAGACTAAGCGGAGGCGGCGACGCCCCGTATCGGATCCTCGACTGCCAAGACTGGACCTGGAAGCAGCCCAACTGGCTCTTCGACAACCGGTCGCCTCTCGAGAAGATACACTTGATGCGTGAGCGCTACTACTGGCTCAGGCGACAGAAGCCCATTGACCAGGAGCTCGCTGAAATCGATCGCGATCTCGAACGTCTAGGTAAGATCGAGCATTTGGACCGCGACCTAGAGACCTGGGAAAGCAAAGTCTGTCCTGGATTCGATGGCTTGGGCAATTGGATCTATGGGCCTTTGGGCAGCAAAGGGGTCAGAGAACGGCTGGACAGGGAGAAAGCGGAGAGAAGCAGAACGGAGACGAGGAATTTGGGGCGGGCTGGGTCCACTAGTCAAGTAGGTCTCCTTTTGCTTGTGGGTGCCACACTGGCGTGGCGTTTCATGAGTCGACTTGGCTGTGGGAGTAAGGAGCCTGGCTGACTATCAACAGAGGAGTGAAAAAGTGTGTGATAGAGAGACTGAGTTGGATGGAGATGAAGGGTGTTTACTTAGTCATGAGAGGTGAGGATGTACGGACTCAGGAGCATCGCAGGCTAGGGTGATAAGCAACGATCTATTGGTATATGTGCTCGAGTAGGCTGCTAATGCAGTCAATGGAGGCCGCTGAAGCGTGCCTTGTCGTCAAAACGCCGCCCGGTGCATGCTGAGAACAGTATAATGGTATAGTATGCATGTACATAATATCAGTCCAGAGCTGAGCCAGCTCAGCTGTAACGCCTTGCAATGTTCGTGATCTGTCAAAGCTCGGGGCCAGACGGAAGATCAATCCATGCCTACGTACTTGAACCACAGCGGTCTGCAATCCTCGCGATTCAGCCACTTCTCGCCATCCGTAAAGCGGCCAGCGACGCAGCCCTTGCACTTGGGGCTAGTTGGGCAGTTGAAGAAGGGAATGTGCTGGTACCCGATGTCGCGGAACCAGTGTATCTTCGTCTTATCCTCAAACAAGCCGAGCGCAACGCTGTGCACTGGTGCATCGCCCCAGCGTTCGTAGAAGAAACCGCCGGCACGGTCGAGGTGGTCGAAGTAGTCACGGTACTTCTTACTGCGCCAGAAGCTCAGGTCGCCGATCTCGAAGTTGGACCAGAAATGGCATGTCGAGTACCCGTTCGCTTTCTTGTTGTTGTCTGGGCGACGCTTGTCGTCTTCCAGCCACTCGCGGGCGTTGTTCGGGTGGACGTAGTCGGGGTGGTCGTCGAGGAACTTTTTTGTTTCCGGCCACAGCGTTGCAACGCTCTCGGCGCTATCGTAGATGTTGATGTTGAAGCCGTAGGTCTTGTTGTGGTCCTGCATCCATGCAAAGACATCGTAGTCGACGTCACAGAAGAAGTGGACGTTGGGTTCGACTCGCCAGTAGTACTGCACGTCCTTCAGGGCGGGGTGCTCGCTGAACATGCCGCTGTTCCATCTGCACATCTGGTGGTACGACTTCTTCTCCATGTATTGTACTTTCTGCGCCTTGAGGAGGGAGACGGATTCTTGGTAGAGGTCTTCGTTGATCCACGAGGGGACGTCCCAGTGCTCGGCGGGCACGAGCTCTGGGGAGGACGTTAGCAAGAGCCTTTCGGCAGGGTGTACCACACGACATACCGTATCGCACCTCTGCCTTTGTCGCCGCGCGCGTCCGCTTCTTGAACTCTTCGGTGAACGGCTTGTCGTTGAAGAAGGTCCATGGATAGTTGAACTTGTGGTTCCACGTTCTCTCAAGATCGTGCATGCTCTGAAGCATGTCTTCGAGCTCTTCATTGCGGACCAGGCTCAGGATGGTGGCATTGATGCGCGCGCTCTTCGGGTTGTTCGGTGCGTAGTTGTTTCCGTCAACTCGGCGGAGAGGCTCGGGGGGTTCTCCGGATGCTGTGCGCCCTCGTCAGCTGCTGCATCATACTAAGATCGCGTATCGCGTATTGACATACGGTCTGACTGTGGGTCGTGGTCCCATTGCCCATCTTTGGACAGCGGCACTTTGGTCGGTACCTGCAGTTCACCCGCAGATGGCGCATTCAAGATCTTGACAAACAAGAACAGGAAGACGCATATTGTGGCGCCCGCCAGAATGCGCATGCTCTTCGGCAGTGCCATAATGTGTCGGTGAAGGGGTCAGAAGACACAAACATTATCCTGATCCTCTGCGGAGATGACATGCGACTCGTTGATAAGTTTCACCTGCGTTGCGTAATGGGCCAAGCCACATCCGGAAAGCGTGCCGGAGAGTGGAGCGCGGCAGCAAGCGCGTCGACTCGACGCGTGCAACAACAGCCCCACCGCCACAGTCAACAGACGTCAAGTCGTCATTCTGGACGTGCACAGATATTGCACCGAGGTGCTCTAGCCACAAGTCGGGTCAACATGGCCCAGAATGCGAAGATAGCAGGCCTCACGGATGAACTCGTGCAGTCGATCCTCCAGTTCGACCCTGCCACCAACAAACAAACCTACAAACGCGCCAGGGAGCTTGCTACCCGTGGCCTGCGCGGACACCAGTATGCTCGAACAAACCAGTTTGATGTCAGAAACAGCTTCGCCGGTCTAGATGAAAAGTGTCGCATCAAGGACCGTGATGATCTGGCCGATGCATTGCAGCTGCGACTGCAGAAGCTAGAGGGCATCACTAACAAGTTCAAGCCTGAGTTCCTTTCGTTACTACTGCAACTATCTGACCGACCACTGGAGAACACCCGCGTCGAGGCACTGGACCTTCTGAAGGCGCCAAGCCCACCACCTCAGCTCACCTGGAACGAGATATTGAAGGAGGATCCCTACAGTGACGAGGATATATGGAAGGATATCGACTATGCGATTGAGTCGTCTGGCGATGAGCAAACCATCTCGAAGCAAAAGAAGCAGAAGAAGCAAGACTTGACGCCCGCAACCAGTGTTGATGAAGACGACACATACGACCCACGGTCGTGCATCGAAGCAACCAGTGACGCGCTCCTGCATGATGTCGAGAGGGCACAGTTTTGGTCCGCTCCCCCGTCGGAAGACGGCTTCAAGACTGAGATCACTGAACTCCAAGCCATGAGGGAGACACTGTTCATGCTGGCTGGCCTACAGACCAGTCTGTTCGTCGTGGACAAGACGCGAAGCACCGTGCGTGTCAACGCGCGCTTCAAGCTGAGCCACGCCATACCGGCGACCATCGATCACCTCTTGTCCCAGCTCGCGAGCATCGGTAAAGACGTACTGCGACTGCGGCAGTGGACGAAGAGACCCTCAACGCTTCCACTTGTTCAGACTTTCGAGGCCGCTACGCGAGACCGCCTCTCATATTATGATGCTCGACTCTCGCAAGTGCAACGCCGCTACCTCGTACCTGATTCACCAATAGCCGTGAGCCTTCTCACTTTGTATAACGATGTACGAGCCGAGTCTGAGCAGATTCTTCGTCTTTCACAGATTGTGTCAGACGTAGAGCCCCGGCTGCTCGTGAACCCGTTCAGCCATCTTGAGGAACTCTTCAGTCAGACCACACTTGCACAGATGACACTACAGAAGTCCAATTTTGATTTCTTCTCAACCATGCTTTTTGACTGCCTACGGACGTACCTGAAGCCAATCAGGCGTTGGATGGAGACCGGCGAACTGGGAGCCAATGACGAGACATTCTTTATTTTCGAGAACGACTCAGGCAGTGATGTCGCGTCAATGTGGCACGACCGTTACGTGCTGCGCCGAGATGCGCAGAACCTGCTGCGGTCACCTTCCTTCCTGCAACCTGCAGCAATGAAAATCTTCAATACCGGCAAGAGCGTAATTTTCCTCAAAGAGCTCGGATACGGTCACACACTCTCGAACGGGGCTGGTTCCGAACCAGCTCTCGATCATGAGTCTGTCTGTGGAAACTCCAACAATGTTCCGCTCTCCCCATTCCCGGAGCTGTTCGACGCTGGCTTCGAAAGATGGATTAGAAGCAAGTACTCCTTAGCATCTGCCTCTCTTCGGGCACATCTATTCGACACACAAGGCCTCATGCGCGTTCTATTCATCTTCGAGATGCTCTATCTGAGCAGCAACGGGGCTGTATTCGAGAACTTTGCAAACGCGATCTTCGCGCGCATGGATTCCGGACACCGCGGCTGGAGCGACCGCTACATGCTGACCGAGGTCGCGCGAAGCATCTACAGCGACGTGCTCCCTAGCGTAGACGCTGAGAAGATCGTAGTGCGCTCAACCAAAAGTAAAGATCACGAACGGTCCGTCAAGGGCCTGGCTGCTGTGTCAGTCGACTACTCCGTAAGTCTTCATCTCAACACTGTCGATACAATAGCCGCATGACTAATGCCCCTGCAGCTTCACTGGTCCATCCAAAATATCATCCAACGCTCCGCCATGCCCATCTACCAACAATTCCACGCCCTCCTCCTCCAATCCTACCGCGCAAAATACCTTCTCCAGCGCGCCCGCCCGACACGATCCCATCACCCCTCTCTCTCTACCAATCTCATTTTGAAACTTCAGCACCGCCTTACTTGGTTCGTAGACATCCTGCGCTCGTACTACACCGAGACGGTGGTTGCCTTCACGACAGCAGACATGGCGTCCGCGATGCGCAAGGCTGAAGATATCGACCAGATGGCGGACATCCATGTGAGATATGTGGCGAGGCTGCAGGAGCGCGCGCTGTTGTCGGGTGACCTCAGGCCGATTCACAAAGCTGTTGTGGAGGTGCTGGATTTGAGTGTGCTCTTCGCGAAGACAGTTGCCCAGTTGAACGGCAGTAAGAGTCGGAGTGCGAGGCCAGAGGCACTGAGGAAGAGCAGTAAGATGGAGAATGAGAAAGGGCAGGAGAGCGATACGGCCGAAGACGTACTGGAGGGCGAAGAGAAGGAGGCAATAGAGAAAAGGCACTCTCTAGCCCGCACACCTGCAGATGCACTGCGTACGGTTGACACAGAATTCACCCGCCTCCTACCGTTCATCACCGCGGGTCTGCGCAGCGTGGGCAGAGTTGGCGCGGAGCCGATGTGGGAGCAGCTAGCCGAGCGATTGGAGTGGGAGACTCCCGCCAGGGGCCAGAAGGATCGACACTGAAATCCGTGAAGCAAGCTTCAGCGTTCTACGGCAAGCCTCAGCGATCTACAACAGGCTTCGAATGTGTATCACAGCTGCATTTGCACGTCTAAGACGTGCCCCATGTGTTCTCGCCACCAGGAAGTTCTAAGCGGTCTCACACCCCTTCTATACAGTGCCAACGCCAGCCTCAACG
The DNA here is from genome assembly GCA_001599375.1 of Phoma herbarum. Lineage (NCBI taxonomy): Eukaryota > Fungi > Ascomycota > Dothideomycetes > Pleosporales > Didymellaceae > Phoma > Phoma herbarum. Next base: position 649,120 of record BCGR01000016.1, on the reverse strand, counting down.
TTTAGCCAAGCATCACAGCTATCAACATGAGCATGGCTGCGTGCTTTACGCACACTATCGATTAACCAAGAAGGCGGGGAGCGTGTCGGAGAAAGTAGTCATGGGGCTTTGCATGATGAAAGCATTTGGGTGGTGGGTGGCGGCGTCGCCTGGATGTGGGTGAGATACGCAAGCGCACAGCGCACTGATGATGCAGTCCGAGGCTGACGGACAAGTGGAGGAATACGCGTAGCGCAAACATGGACGCATCGCTGCTGGCGAGAGATGCAATCGTCATGTCAATCAGCGCAGGACACGAAAGACGCACAGGTGGCTGCTACTGGGGCCTGGAGGTAGGCTTGGGACCATACCAAGCAGGTGTGGCAAATTCAGTACTACTACTGGTCCAAGAGAGAAGTTCTTCAATACAAAAATGAACCAGTAGTAGTAGACAGGTCTTTAGTCCGCTCAGTGGTGTTCGATCGGAGGTGTTGGGGAGAGCTATTGGGATCAGAACGGGGCCCGGGTAGCACGCATAGCGCCTCGTTCCGGAGGCATTCAAGCTCGCTGACGATAGCAGATGACACTCGTACTCGGTCTGTGTTGGTGACATCGCTGCCACAAGGGGGCAGGACATTGGAAATGTACGCGAGCTGAGTGGCAAGAATAGCCGAGATCGAGGGACCTCGACCACGGTTATTGCCCACAGAAAATTCAACACCACGAATTGTTTCGTCAGAAATCCATCAAGAGATCAATTAGCACAGATAGCGCGCACATTTTCCAGCGATAAATACGTACTGAGAAGGTAAGGAAATGCGTGAAGAGTGGTGATGCGTAGAATTTACAAAAATTCGATTCGAAGCAAAGAATAATTCCGGCACGCTTCTGCTCGAACGCTCTGATCCTCCTAAACTCTACGGCATACAGTAACAAAGATTAATTAGTCGCAGCACCAAATCCCTCAAGATATCGATTCAGTATTCGCTCAAAATCAGGAAAGCAAGCAAACAAACACTATGCGCCACCCCGCTGCCCCAGCAATAATCGCTATCCTCCTTGGCTTTCTAGCCTTTATGATCTTCTGGAGCAGAGTTAGAGACGATGGCCACCATGAGGGGAATCCGCATCCGAACGACATACCTAAAAGAAAGGAAGAGGAGGGAGAGGAAGAGCAAAGCTAAGGGGGAGGGGTTTGCTGTTGCTGTTGCTGTTGCTGTCCTAAGTATGCCTTCCGCCTTTTGGCTCCTTCCCTGCTTTTAAAGCTTTTTCGTGCCTTGGTCCAGTCCTTTTGGGTGCCTCGGCGATCGCGCGGTGCGATATCTCCTGATCCCTTAGGACGGCCACGGCCTCGCTTTTGCTGTGGCTGCTGTCCTGGAGAAGAAACAGCCGGAGGCGTCAAGATGCGCTCTGGAGAATTTTCCGGGGTGGTCTCTGGAGTAAGCAAGCCCAAAGCGTGCTTAGCGCACAGCACACAGCTACAGCGCGGGAAAAATGCATACTGCCAGTCCAACCGGGCGTTGACCTCTTCCCAGGCAGCTCTTTCCTCCGGAGAGAGCTCTTTAGGGCCATCAGCCTCAATGAAGAGGACTTCATGGAGGACTGGAGGAAATTCTTCTGTCGCGAGCAGACCGCTATTCAAAGCAAGAACGGCCACATTCACGAAGCGTTGCACCCAGGTTCTTTTCATTTCCGGGCTGGGCGCAGATCTCCAGCCGGCTAGCCAGACGTACAGGCGCTGAGCAATGTTAGCACACGCAGACATTGTCAGAGACAAATGAATCTACCTGAAAGTCATTCTCAAATGGTGTGAGTTGTACACCGTACTCACAGAAAGCTTCGGCCGCGATGGCCCCGATTTCGATGGCTGAATGGTGTTAGTATCAGTGCTGGCAAAGAAAGAGCATGGAGAAAGTTGGACAGCAGCATATCAAGACAATACCATGAATCACCTGAGAAGAAGACGGGACATCGGGAGGACTTACAGTATCCGAACATGGCGAAGGTATGTGTCGTGTTGTTGAGTTATTTGCTTTGAGATGGTATGTGCCTGTGTGAAAGAGGTTGGATGAGAAGCTTACAACAGCTGGAGTCTATTTCATCACCTCCTACACATCGCCATTTGGTACCGAGACACTTACTTTCCATATTTCTCTCTTGAATATGTGGTAGTATTCATTAGAGCCAAGCTCACTCAGTCCCTCTCAGTCCCTCTCAGTCCTGGACCACGAGAATTGACCAATCGATACTCCGACTACAATATCTCGACGATTCGAAATATACCCACCCAAAGACCATGACACCCAATGCGCAAAGATATATATATCCGCAGCTGCGATTGGATGCTGCCATTCACTCCCCTGAGCAAGTTCGTATACTCTGGATGCTCCGTGGTCCTCCGCAGCGCAGCGTGGTGCAGCGACATCGTTGCCTCAGGCAACGTTGTATTCTACGCACTTCTATCAGGGTCATGTAGATTATCTGGGATGCAGTTGCTGACTACAAGCACACCCATAAATCACATCGGAGGCGCAGAGGGTGACATAGAAGCCTCACGACGCGGTAAAATGAACTTCTGTTATTGCATTCGTGAAGGCTGGCCTTGCCTTACGCGCATTGCAATGAGGTCTTGGGTAATTGCGAGTCGTGTACCGCCTTTTCCCCGAACCAACACCGCAGACCCAAAGTCGAGCCGTGACCCTCGGACGGTGTGGGCCAGGCCGACGGTCAATTGCGTCCAAATGTGTCTTGGGTCGCTCAAGGATTATGAAGCAGTACGGCTGTCGCGATACGCGAGTGCAGCGCACACTGGGGTTATTGGGGGTTGGGATGTTGCAAATTGTCTGTGGCTTCAACCAGCCTACGACAACGCGCAAAGCTGATTTCGATACGTGAGAAGAAGCAGCGTTACAAGCTATGGTCAAACTTCGAGGAGTGAGCGCGCCTGCTGTGCAGCAGACACTGGGCAGCAGTAACGGATTGGCACCTGCTTAAGAATCATCACAACACGGAAATGCCGCGACGCGACGGCAGCATATTATCAGCAAATCTCCCACTCGATGCAACTGCGCGATGAAGACCATCGGGTATGCATTGTGCATTATTCTAAAGCTTGCTCTTGAGCGGTAATGAGTCGACCTTGCCTGCAGTTTGCAGTGCCTCATCCTTCGCGAACTGCTCGTAGTACTTCAAGCTCTCCGGATTCGCCAAGGTGCCGCTGGGCTTGATGATCTTACCAGACACAATTTGTTTAACTGGCAATTCCACCTTCTTCAGATTGACCGTTGTCTGCGATACATTAGTATTCTTCTACGGGACCGCATACTTTGCGCGAACACATACCGGGATATCCCACGTCTGGAACACATATTTTGGCACATGTCGACGACTCCTCTCACTCGCGATCTTATCCTTGATGCGCTTGATCAGATCCTGATTGAACTCAAACCCATCGTTCATCTTCAAGAAGAGCATCACGCTTTCGTCGTTGTCCTGCGGGCGCCGCTGCCCTACGCAAATACTATCGGCGACTTCTGGAAAGTACGTCTCGATCACCGAGTAAATCTCAGCCGAGCCAAAGCGCACACCGGACGGGTTCAAAACACCGTCCGCACGACCCAGAAACAAGACTTGCCCGGTAGCGGGATGTATTTGGATGAAGTCGCCATGCGTCCAGACGCGTGGGAATCGCGTGTAATAGGCATTTTGATATCGCTCGCCGCTAGCATCGCCCCAGAAGAATACGGGCTGGTTCGGGAATGATGCAGTTGCGACGAGCTCGCCTGGCTCGCCGTGAGGGACTGCAGCTCCGGGTCCGTCTTCAATGGTACTGTCAAAGACTTCGAGTTTCGTGCCTAAACATGGGCCCTGGCAGCCCCCCGTATAGACGGGCTCGAGTGGATTCTCGATGCCGAAGCAACCTGCGAGGTCTGTGCCGCCGGAAATATTGCGCAGATGCACGGTGGGAGGGAAGCCGATGTCGTAGAACCATTCGAATTGTGGGTCTGAGAGCACCATGCCGGTTGTGCAAACCGAACGCAAGGCAGAGAGGTCGAATAAATCCTTGGGGATGATGTCGCGCTTCTGGAGCTCTTGGATGAATCGAGGTGATGTGCCGAAATCAGTAACGCGCTGCTCTTCAAGAACCGAAAGGAACTTGTGCGCCGATGGGATGAAGGGCGACCCATCGTACAATACTGAACGGCTGCCGAAAAGACAGCACTGGACGGAGACAAGGTACATGATCCAGCCGGTCTGTCTAGAGTCAGTTAATATCTTCAGACACAAAACTTGAGAGCTTACCGTTGTGTACTGTAACACGACGTTGTCAGGACCCATCTCACGGTGCAGCTTGCCCTCTTTTGTAACGCTGATCAACACACCGCCCGTGGAGTGCACAATGCATTTTGGCACGCCCGTGGTACCGCTGGAGTACACGATCAAAAATGGATCTCTGAATGCCACCCTCTCAAACGTCAAGTCCGTATTGTCCTTCGCAGCCCTGACGAAATCTTCGAGGGTGACGGTACGATGCACGCCCTTGAGACTGTCCGGCTTCCCAGGGAAACGCGGCTGGGTAACGACTTCCTTGAACTCAGCCACTCCCTTCATCCCCTCAACAATCTCTTTGATCTTCGGGCGCAGATCAATCGTCTTACCGTTGTACACAGTCCAGTCGTCAATGAAAACGTACGCGGGTTTGATCTGCAAGAGCCGCTCGAGGATACCCTTGGTGCCCATATCCGTGCTACTGGAACTGAAGAGTCCTCCCACACTGACAATCGCCATGAAGGTGATAAACGTATCGAAGCTGGTACTAGCAACAACAGCAACTCTATCGCCCTTCTTAACGCCCTTTGCGCGCAGAGCGTTGGCAAGAATGGCGACTTTGCGCCTAAGCTCACCCCAAGAGAGGTGTCTTACCTCCGTGTTGCCTTCACGGACTTCCGTCAGGGCGATCTTGGCGTCTTCTTTGTGCTGCGTGGTGCGTTTGCAAGGGTCTGTGGGCGAGGCAGAGTACAGTATGTTCTCAGCAAAATTGAGCTGCGTGCCTTCAAACCACTGCGGTATGCTGTCCATGGGTATCGAGGTATCAACTACCTTGCTGTAACTGCCTTCGTAGATCAATCCACTGGCGTTCCACATGTCTTCCCAGAAATCGGTGCGCTTGGTGCCTACACTCCAGTCATAAAGCTCACGAAAGGTCTAGAGGTTTGACATTAGTCGACAACTCTGACGCTGCGACACGGGATCTTACCTGCATGTTCAGCCCTCTCTTTTGGTTGGCTGATTGCATGAACTTCCACATCGCCGTGGAATCTGGATTTGGATGCTGCCATAGCTTTCGAGGGGTCGCAATATTAGATGCCATTTCTTCAGATTGAATTCCTAGTGAGACCTGTATCTGTAGCTGGCCGGTCCTCGAATGTCGATGTATTATCGGTGATCTTGTTGACTCGGCAATTGCTCTGCGGGGATGCCGCTCGGATATATCTTTCGGCAAGTTCGAAGTCGTCAAAGATAGACGACAGTGACATGCGATGGTATAGGCAAGGGCTGGTTGACTGACCAGATTTCTGTTTTCATGTAATTAAATGCACACGCACATATCAACGTAGATCGCAAGGTCCGATGTTCGCCGAGATGGTGAAGTGGACTGGGTAAGTCGCTGCCCCATGGGGTGACGGAACAATTCCGAACGCCGAAACAGAAGGTTCAGCCGAGGAACTGGGAAAGCTTTCGAGATCTTTCCGTCTGCACTCACGTTCACGACACGTTTTGACATGGATACTCGTGGACTAAACATATGAAACAAGCCTACATATCGCTGAAGCTGAGAAGTATTTAAATTCATGTGACCCTCAGGAAGAGTTGCTGTTGTCCGCGCAGGAGAACGCTGAGTCAATGGACCCATCCTTGTACGCGTCCATGATCTGCACAATGACTCCATATGTTCCGCCAACGGTCATGAAGGCCGAGATGAGGATCAAAATGATGTGCAATCCATACAAAGTCTTCTGCCAGAGGTTGCCTCGCCAGCTGCAGGAAGTCAGCAACTTGGACTGGATCGGTAGGACGAAGACTTACTAATTGGAATGATCGAATATCCAGAGCCATCCTGGCAGACCAAGCGCCAAAGGAGCAAAGGCAATACTACCTGCCAACGAGAGCAGGTAGTTAAAAATTGGGACTCCTGAGGCAATCAAAAAGCTAATGATGGCCATGCTCGATACGCATCCGAACCATGTTCCCCAGTGGACGAAGGTGTTGGCTTGAAGATGCTTCGAATTTCGCAGAATGCGAACAAAGACATACTTCGCGCTGACGTGAACATAGAGTGCACCACTGACGCAAAGGCCGATCAGACCTATGCCGTACGCGATTTTCTTGACCGTAGGTCCGGCACTGCCAAGAGAGGGAGATGCAACCCACTTTCCACAGTACTTGTAGACAACTAGACTGAACGAGAGATAGGCGGCTGTGACCAAGCCCATACACACGTTGACAGCCTTGGAGTATTCCCTAGGGTTCTTCATCTCAGACATGACTGGCAGAAAGGCAGAAGTACCAGCCCCGGAGCAGAAGATCGTGGCAGCCGCGGTGATTCCAGCCGCAAAGGTTGGGCTAGCGATGACGTGGTAGCCGAATTCGTAGTCCCCAGTCTGAGGCGCTGCAGCAGGCCGATCGAGTGTGGTTACTCCGACACTATGACAGATTAGCATGTTGTCTCGCCGTGTTGCAGTCAAAGGTACTTACACGACAATAAACACCGCAATGAACACTGACGCAAAGCCGGCCCAGGTGATCCAAGTTAGCTTCTCGAACCTCCGAACACTGGCACAAACTCCAACCATGAGTGCTGCGATGATGGAGAAGTAGTTGGTGCATAGAGAGTGATTCGACAGAGCGTTCAGCGCTGTCGACACACCGACCATGCCAGAGGCGCCGACAATAATGAAAGCGACCAGGAAAAGAATACCTGTGATCTCTTTGACGATTCTTCCACCGACGAGTTGACCCATGTCCGCAATGCTATGGCAGCCAGGGTGATTGGCCTTGAATTGTCCCTGAACAAGAGCACACCAGGTGTTCAAGAACTGCCAGCCAAGCACGTTGATGGCGCCTGGAAAGGCTCCGAGGGTGTACATGGCCGACGGGATGGTAAGAACACCTGTCGCGAAGATGACTGTATGGCGCTTTGGTCAGCATGGCGAAACCATAGATCGTGCCGATTTGAATGCACTTACGCTTCAAGAAGATTACTGATGTGTGAATCCATGAGACAGTTCGGAAGTTGACAAGACCTTCTCCTGTTCTGAAGACTTCGCCATCCTCAAGGTCCGCCTTGCCAATGTCGATGCTCTCGTTGCTGCTCTGTGCTGGCTCGATGACGTCTTCATGCTTCTCGTTGGACATGATGGCAAGTATAAAAGACAATGAATGTGGTAATTGTGGATGGTGATCGATTTGAGGTGTTGGTGATGGAGCTATATATCCCTTGCAATGGTACACAGCCATACGGTTCCCTGTACATTCTCTGATAGCCATAACCACGTGCACGCGTACGCGCATTATCTGGGGGAGTGGGTAATGGCTCTATCAGACCCACAAATTCGGGGTAGAGATACGACGGGCAGGAGTCAGGGATCGAATTAACGCGACGGGCATCCCGGTTTTGGACGCGAAAAACGTGGCAAGCAATGTGCCGATCTGGCAGGGGGCCTCCGGTCAGCAATGCTGCCGGACAGCTTGACATGGAACACAAGGTAGTATGCATTAATGCAGGTACGAGTGCAGCACACTCGGGAGGTGCACACGCTGATACCAGCAAGATTCACCAAATTCGGGTAGGTAAGCCGAGCGAGTGAAATAGAAACATCAGTTCCTCTCAACTACTACAAAATTTGGCACACAAAGGACGATTGGAAGCGGATGCATGGTGCTAAAATCTACAATGGCGCTTCTTTCAGCTTCAAGCCGGCTTCTGCTGGCATCAGAGCTCCTTCGGGTGGGGAGTTCTTCTTCTTGAACTCATCCGCAATCTGCTCCATCGTGACGAACTCGACACCCTCATGCTTCTTAAAATGCTCGATCAACCTATTTTCACATTAGAATCGTACAAGATTGCCCAATCTTCAACGAAGGCTGCTCACCTCTCGTGCATCAACAGTAAATGCGGTCTACCAGAGACGTCTGGGTGAATAGTAATGGGCTGCAGGTATTCGTTAGCGAGGGCCGAAAGGTACGAGCTTCAAATCTTACAAAGATGAACTCGTCATATTCTCGGTAGAAATAGTCAAAATGATCGCGCCACAGGTCTTCGGTGTCTCGTGCGTTGACAAAGCCGTGACTGTTGGGAGCGCCCTTGATGAACATGTGAGGAGGCAGATCATCCAGGTACCAGTTCGCAGGAATTTCGACCAGACCAGTGTCTTGGCCCTTAACCAGTGGCTTCATCCACTCTTTGGCCTTCTTGCTGTAATCAATCTTGGTCCAGGAGTCATCCGTTCTCAGGTAGTACGCCTGGCAATCCTCATGACTCATGCTATGGTCGTACTCGATACCATATGAAAGCAGCAGCTCTGCACCCTCACGGCTGGTCTCCCACCTGAGAGGTGTTAGCCGTCTCAAACGTCTTCACGATCGATGACTCACCATGGTGCAACGCTGCCTCTCGGTGGCTTTCCCGCGAACTCGGTCAGCATGCGATACGTCTTGTCCAAGATGTCTCGCTGTTGATCGATCGTCATGTCGTTGGGGTTTTCATGGCTGTAGCCGTGCAACCCAATCTCGTGACCAGCATCCCGTACTGCTGCCATATCCTCAGGAAATGTCTCAAGACTGTGACCAGGAATGAACCACGTAGTCTTCATGTCGTACTGTGTCGAATAAGCCCTCCCACTTTCGCGATACCATGCAATGCGCATACCTTCTTGAAAAGCTTTAGAAGACGCTGTGTCCCAATAGTACCAGCGAAGATTCCTCTACTAATGTCGCTGGTGCTGTCTTCGCCGCCGTAAGAACCCAGCCATCCCGCAACTGCATCAACATCCACACCGTAGGAAATCAGTACGCGTTTCTTTCCCATTGTGAAAGATTGAGGTCTGATCGAGTAGGAGTACGAGGAGTACGAGGAATTTGATATTTGCAGTAGGTTGGCTCGCAGGATGAGCGGCTGCGACGGCACTTCTCGCTCTTATTATCTGCGACAACACAAATGTTATTATCAAGCCGTTGCGGGGAAGTCTATCTTTGGTGTTATTCGGGCTTTTGGATAGGCGTCATTACGAAACTAGCGGCGGTTTCTCCACATTTGCCTAGCCTGCTATCTTGACCCCAACTGCTCCTTCCGTCCAAACTTACTCCAACTGAGAACGGCCGAAATCGGGCTTGCATTCCACACATCAGAAGCACGCGCAGCTGACAGGAGCGGGCACTCTGTCTGAGATGGGATCTTCATACACATTGAGCACATTGTTCTGCTCACATTTTCAATCGTAATGGCTGCTCAGATGAAGGCTGCTCAAATCATCGAGGTGTGACGTCATTGATATGTTTCGGGAAGGTACAACTAATTTTCAATGCAGTTCGACAAGCCCTACCAGCTTTGCGAGACGCCAAAGCCAATATGTGGTGAGAACGATCTCCTCGTGCAGGTCTATGCTGCTGGCTTCTGCCACTCAGACTTGCAGGTCTTGAAGGGGCAGTTTCCGGCAAGCCTGCCGATGATACCGTCCCATGAGCCAGCGGGCAAGATAGTGCAAATTGGCGCTCAAGTGCAGGGTAGCTGGAAAGTTGGCGATCGTGTTGGCATTTTGAACTTCAAAAACGCATGTCGACAATGTGTGGGATGTCAACAGCATATGCGAAGATCAACCCGCAACCGCACAGATCCTCGATTCTGCGAGAAGCGGCAAATGGCTGGGTTCAAGCATGATGGAGCTTTCGCAGAGTACATGTTAGCGGATCCCGATACTACTGTACATCTTCCAGAGGGTGTCTCGTTCCACCAAGGAGCTCCATTGATGTGCGCTGGAGTGCGTCTTCTCAGTCGGAAAACCTGTGGCACAGACTATTGCTGACTATTGACAGGCGACTGCATGGGGCGCATTACGAAAGCTAAAGCCCGAAGTTGACAATGGTGAAGCCGTCGCCATCGTTGGCATTGGCGGCGTTGGCCACCTTGCCCTCCAATTTGCCAAAGCAATGGGATTCCGCACCGTAGCCATTGATAACCGAGAAGAGGGTCGACAATTAGCTCAGGAGGTAGCAGAGCACCTGAAGCCTGATCTCGTGGTCAATTCCGCAGCCAGCAACGCAGATGAACAAATTCTCGAATTTACTTTGGGGGAAGGACTTGGTGGCGTTGTGGTCTGCACTGACTCAGTCGCGGCGAACACGTGGAGCCTGCAGCAGTTGGGCAACAAGGGCGTCATGGTGCCGCTGGGTCTGCCAGAGGATAAATGGCAATTTGACTCTGAGGCCATGGTGTTCAGAGAGCTTGTCATCAAAGGCAGCTATGTATCAAGTGCGCAAGAAGCAGAGCTCATGTTCAAGGTCGTAGCCGAGGAGAAGATCACTTCTCATTTGACCGTCTTGAACTTTGATCAAATCCCTAGCCTTGTAGATAGGTACCTGCACAAGTCGATGAAGGGTCGACTGGTGATCCAAATAGCCGAATAGACATGAGCAAAAGGGCTATAGGAAATCAGAAAGAGTGCGCATTGCAGCGACCCTGTTTTCGTGAACTAGAACTCGTTGCATGAAGCTATCTTACCTGTGAGCAGCAAGCAGCAAGAGTGGACCGTTGTACCCACAAGTTGACTGCCTGGGTTACAGGGTTGCGTTGGAGTCAGTTGGAGCTCGGCCCGGCGTGCGGAACACGATCTACGCTAGGCACAGTATATCTTCGCCAGCATACCTTTGGGTCCGGTCACAGTAATACTGGCTGCCTGGCACGATCACGCTCGATCATATCATCTTGCCTTATGTCCGTCTTTTTCGATTCGCCCATAAGGTATGTCAGATCCCAATCGTGCAATTATGTCCACGCTGACTATCCCGGAAGTGAGGAACTCGTGCCTGAAGGCGAGGCAGAGCTGTTACTTGCGAACATCGGTATAAATCAAGGTCTAGCACCGGGTGAGTCAAGCGAATATCGACAACTTCTAGCAGCTGTGCACGAGGTTGCAGAACACGTTCTCGGGCTACCAGATTATGTGATTCGACCAGATGTCGAAAGCTACCCTCGTGAGCAACTTCGGCGTCCTGACATAAATGAGCAAGATTTTGGGAATGCATGGGCGCACAAATTCTTGATTCGGGGCAACGCTAAAGGCGGCACCTTGAGTGGCAAGACTCTCTGTCTGAAAGATAACATAGCAGTTGCTGGCGTCTCTCAATTCTTTGGCACGGATGCTATCCCTGCATGGATACCCGAGGCTGATGCTACGGTGGTCAAGAGGGCATACGAAGCTGGCGCAAATATTGTTGGAACAACTATTTGCGAGAACTTCTGCAACTCGACATCTTCATTCACGAGCGCTCAAGGAACAGTGCATAATCCTTTTGCGATGGGATACTCTGCTGGCGGCAGCACATCTGGTGGATCAGCTGTCGTCGGTGGTGGCTTGGTTGATATTGCCATTGGAGCCGACCAGGGAGGCAGTATCAGAGTACCATCATCCTTCTGTGGATGTAAGACATAGCAACAGTCAGAGCGACGATCAGACTGACACTCACACAGGCGTTGGTTTGAAGCCCACACATGGCTTGGTTCCGTACACAGGAATCTCCAGCGGTGACCCCGTCAACGATCACGCCGGACCAATCGCTAGAAACGTTAGAGATGTCGCTTTGTGCCTGGACGCGATCAGTGGTAGGGACGACTTCGATGACAAGACACTTGGCGCCCCTCTTCATGGTTCAACTCGATACAATGAACACCTCAGGGCTTCTGTGACAGGCATGAACATTGGAATCTTGACGGAAGGGTTCGATCATCGCCTTGTTGATGCCAATGTCAAAGCCATCGCTCTCGGTGCTGCCAAGTCCTTCGAAATTTTGGGTGCCAAAGTACAGGAAGTATCACTCCCTCTGCATCTGGAAGGCCCAGCGGTCTGGACAATCCAACAAAGAATAGCAGGTACCCTCGGCATGATGGGATATGCACATGGAAGAAGAGGGCTTTTCTCGACCAACTACGAAGCGGCACGCCAGCCATGGACCAACGAAACGTTTCAGAAATTGTTTCCGTCGACAAAGAACACCATCATCAACGGTCTATCTCTTATGCAAAACTACCCTGGTCTCTACGTTAAGACGATGAATATAGCACAGCAGATGAGAGGCGCGTACGAGAAGTTGTTTGAGGAGTACGACCTCATCATCATGCCAACTACGCCATTCGTAGCTCCGGCAAACGTGGACTGGAAGCGAGGCGACTCGCCAATGGAGGCTCTGAGGCCCAGTATGGGTATCACCACAAACACAGCCATTTTCAACATCACCGGACACCCTGCTATGTCCTTACCTGTTGGGTTTGCGCCAGCCAGAGAGGATGCTAGTGTCATGCTTCCAGTGGGTCTGCAGTTGGTCGCAGGCTTGTGGCAGGAACAGAAGATTCTCGACGCTGGCTATGCATGGGAGTCAGCTAACGACTGGAAAGGAAGTGGTAGTCAGGGCACTGATAACTTGTCCGTACCAAAACTTTAGTAGGCTTATAGAAATTATCAATGTGCTCAACTGGGACTATCCTCAATTAATCGTGTAGCCTCCATCCACAACCAGCGCGTGCCCCTGGATGAACGACGCTTGAGTTGAGCAAAGGAAAAGCACCGCATTAGCCACTTCATCCGGCGTTCCCATCCTCTTCATTGGGGCTATGTTGATAGCTGGTTTCAGCGCCTCGACCATTTCCGCAGAGGTTGTAGTCATTGGAGTCTCGATGACACCAGGGCAGACGCAGTTCACTCTGATCCCGTCATCTGAGTAGTCAATTGCGTTCGCGCGTGTCATATTAATGATGGCGGACTTTGACGCGCAGTAAGCGGCTATGCGGAGAATGTTAGCGTCTTCGAGATGGATCTAGGGTGCTCTCATGACTTACCAGCACCAGGCCGCGCAACAATACCCAGCTGACTTGCGATGTTGACAATTGAGCCTCTTTGTCCTAGCTGCTCCAACAAAGGCTCCTGCTTCAGCATGTTCCTAAGCTGGGCGCGCGAACTGAGCCAAGAGCCTCGATAGTTGATATTGTTGAGCCTATCAAATGCCTCCATAGTCATGTCGACTTGTTTGACTGGCTTGCCACCAAGCACACCAGCGCAATTGACTGCATAGTCAAGCCTTGAGAACTTCGATGTGACTTCATCGGTAAAGGACTCAACGAACCGCTCGTCTGCAATGTCCCCTGCTTGGTCGAACACCTCGATCGAAGAATTGATGGACTGAATAGCATCCTTGGTGTGCTTGAGAGTATCAGAGTTGATGTCGGTGATTGCAATCCTCGTGCAGCCGGAACGTGCGAAGCCCTTTGCAACCGCAGCACCGATTCCTGTAAGCATCAGTATCGACTTTGTCGAAAACGCTCAAACACGACCTGAAAGTCGGATACAACAACACAATTGCCAATGTAGCCAGTAAGGAGATTATCCCCACACTCAGCCGGTGCAAAAATCAACTTTGACCGCCTCCCATTCCTCTGGATGAAGAGGGCTTCTTTGCGACATTTTCTGCAATACGAGAGACGACTCACCTGTTCCGCCGGCGCCTGTAATAATGGCGACGCCCGGTAATCGTGTCAGCAGATTTGCCATACTTGTGAGATCAGAAAACTCCGTCTTGCTTCCAAAGACGTCGTTGTTTCGTGCGGAAGCATCGCTGGCACCTTCGGCAACGTGATCCACAGGCATGACATTTTACAGCATTGCAAGAGACCCCTGCTTGGAGTTGGAGTAATTGGAGCAAGCATAGATCGTTATCTAGAGCGGGGGCGAGCGCTATCTGCGCCCCTGACTTGATTGGCTTCCAGCCGAGGCAGGTTGAGACGGCAAGTTCGTTCCCATAACCGACCGACAGTGCCCGCTCCACAAGCCTCCAACCTCCACAACATGCTTCAAAAAGTTGAGCACACATGCACAGACATCCCCACATCTGTAATCACTGTTCTCGTGGCTTCAAGCGCACGGAACATCTGACACGCCATCTCCGCACCCGTAAGCTGCCCTAGAATCTCGACTCGCTCCTGGAGGAACTTTCATGCCCGTGCATTCTATCAGACTCCGGTGCAGATGACACTTCATCTTTTCGGCTATGGCAAAGTGCCCAACGCTTGAATTGCGGTATTGCATTCATCTAATGTGCCCGATTGTGGACTTCAATCGCCCATTTAAAATGCTGGCGCCCTCATCAGTTGAATAGGAACTGATTGTTCCATTTAGATACAAGAGATAAGCCCTACAAATGTTCCTGCGGATCAGCTTTCACGCGTCGAGACCTCCTGACCCGGCATTGGCGCATCTCACAGCATGTCGGCGAGGCTACTACGATAGCGTCGACACATTCTCTACATAGAAGTATCGAAGCCCCGCCGCAACAAGATCAAGCACGACCACAGGAACTCGCATTTGATGGGGTGACAGTGAACGGCGAATTTAGGCCTGAGAACGGCTCCCATCTGGTACATCCACCTCGTATGGAGTATCCTTCTCCGGACCCAAACTTGCAGCATGCGCAGATCCCTCTCATAAATCAAGGTACACTCAAGCACAGTCGACAGTGTGTTGGAACTGACTTTGAGTCCAGGCGACCAACCACAGACATACCACGACGAAGGCTTCCAAGATTTTCGTGACTTCGTGAATTTCATTGATGGCGTGGGACTCTCGGCGCAGTGGTCACCCGAGTTTACATTTGACTTCCTGCCAACTGGGGCGCAACAGCCTCAACAACATATGCAGTCTAGGCGGCACTCCATCGAGCCTGAAGAAGTCCGCTCGTCTGATCCTGAAGATATAGGCACTCCCTTCAGTACTTGGCTACCTTCTGCCCCTGCCGATGATCAAGTACATCTGCGCTCTCACTCAGGCGACGGTATGTGAAAGATTTCATACCCTTGCTTTCGTAACCACAGGGCGTGGTGTAGCCTTCAGGGCATTGGACAAGTTCCCCTTTGGTTACGGCGTGGGCTTGAATACTTCCACGACTTCCATGAATTTAGCTAAGTCTCGCCAGATCTTCAAGAGAAGCGCAGTCGTAACGGGACGTACAATGTGACGGATGAACACCGCAATTTTCTTGTTTCACTTTTGTCGAGCTTTCCCCCACCGATATCAGATTTTGAGATACCATCACGCCACACACTCACACGATACATAACGGCTTTTTTCGGCGGCTTTCACAGTCATTTCCCCTATATCCATCGATCGACCTTCAAACCCTCATGCTCTCCGCTTGAGCTCACTCTCTCAATGGCAGCAGCAGGGGCACAATACTGTTTCGAGAAGCGAAGCTCTGAACGACTTTTCCACGTGGCTAAAGCTATGGTGTTCGAAAGGCTGAGGCAAGAGGAGAAATTTTTTGGGCCACAAACATTAGGACTTGCTGCATCAAGCGATGTGTATGCCCCGGAAGCCACTTCTTCGATGAGACGTACAGGTCCATGGTGTCCGCTTGATATGGCGAAAACCCTCTTGACCCTTGTGGGCTTCGCAACGTGGGAGCGAAAAGATTTGCTTCAACAAGCTTTCTACCTTCGAGGATTACTCGTACAGACCCTCCGAGATATTGGCCTCCGTGAGGAAAGTCCCCCTACTGCCGGTTCTTCTTCAAGGTCTGCAATGTGGGACCAATGGGTACAATTGGAGTCTGCGCGGCGCACTAAGCTTGTGGCTTTCTGCTACATAAACGTACACAGTATTGCCTACAACATTCATCCTTTGTTATGGAGCAGTGAACTGCACTTGAGGTTGCCTTGCTGCACACCCCAATGGCAGGCCACAAGTGCTGCGCAGTGGTCAGCCCTACGCCGAGACAACAAAGAGGATCAGATGCCATTCCAACAAGCGCTGGCTGTCTTACTCCAGGGTAGCACATGCACAGAGACTGTACAGCCTATCCCGAGTCCCATCGGCAACTACATCCTCCTCCACGCTTTGTTGCAGCGCATCCACGTTGTGCGGCAGCTATCTTTTCCCATGACTCCCTGCACAAAGATTTCAACTCCAGAGCTTCAGACCATGAGTCGTGCTCTCCGGTCGTGGACTTCTTTGTGGCAGCAAACCCCTGAGTCGATACTTGATCCAAACAACGAAAGTGGACCCATCCCATTTACCTCTAGCGCGCTGCTTGTAGTAGCATACGTCCGTTTGTCCCTCGATATCGGACAGCACCGCCACCTAGACTCTCGTGACCCTCACGTGATCGCTGCTGGGCTCGCACGTCTTCCTGATATCGAGCGCAACGACAACCTTCTTTCAGCTCTGCTATACTCTACACATGCATTGAGTATACCAGTGAGACTCGGGATAGATAGGGTAGCGAGGAGCCAAGCCTTCTTTTGGAGTGTCCAGCATGCTATCTCGAGTTTCGAATGCGCGATATTTTTGGGCAAGTGGCTTTATTCGCTCCCAATGCCGCTGCAAGACGGTGCTCTGTCTCGTATGTATGAACCTTTCCCTACCGTAGGTGAGTGGGTCACGACGCCGAAGATATTGTAGCTATCAGAGGTCCTCTCTCGTTACAACATCTTTGCCAAAGCCCGCTGTCGGCCTCCTACACTTTCAGTCCTTTTGCTGACAACCAGTGCTCCAGGCTCAGAACACCGTATCCTACACTGGGTAAGGTGTATCATCATAGAAGCATACGCAGTCATAGATTTCGAAGGGGTGGATGAGACGGATGGGGACCTTGTATTACCAGACGATCCATTGGGGCTTGGACTCGCGGTTCTGAGGATTTGGGTTCGGTTCTTCAAGGGCAATACGCAGTGGCAGTTTGTCGTCAACCTTGGCTTGAGCCTAGAGATCTTCATGAAGGGGTTAAGCTGAGTCACTTTACATTCTGAACCCGATCAAGTCAAGGATCACCAAAAGAATCTTCGCCGCCTACCATAGGTATCCCCAGAGGTTACATTCGCCCTCTTATTGTTGATAAGTACTATATGGACTGGCATCGCCACCACCGCGGCACTCGCACTTTGCTTTGATCTATCTACCTTTGTGTTGGTCACGGATTACAGCGTCGCAACCCAACTCCCCTTCTGATGACGACGGCAATTTTCAAGGTCTGTTGCGTAGCCAATACGGGCTCCAACAGAGCTTCTTGCCTATCCTCATTTCAACGCCCACAAGCGCAAACTTTCGTGTGAACTACTGAGTGAATGACATTCGACGTAACGTGGGGTTCCAACAGTCTGATACACTTGACGCAAAAAGTCCCTTCGTATCTCACGTACCCTAAATTTAATTCCTTCACACTTGTACGCACTGGGAGTCGCAAAAGTACGCATCCACATGACCGTCGAACCTCACTTCACTCGCCTTGCGTCCTGATATTTTGCACGTCAATCTCCTGCCAAAACCCTCGGTCCCAATCTCTACCTTGCGCACAATGCCCTGAGTCGCGCATTCCAAGCTTTCTTCTTCGTTCGCACGTTCCCTCGCTACCACACATCTCTTATCGTGGCTTCTTCGCGTGTTTCACATAGACCCCCTTGAGAATGAGCTTCCTCCAGATTGCGCGCGCATCACCTGGACGGAAAAATGCAAAAGCGCATGCTTGATTCATGTCCAGAGTGCAGCGCGCCGAGATCGCGAGATCGCGCCGCGTGGCGGGTATCGCATATGAATGTACATTAATGGCGGCGCGATGCAGGCATGGCCCTAGCAGCACCGGTTCAATGGTCCTTGACAAGACAACCACCAGTTCGAATGCCATATTGCTTTGCGCGCGTGTGCCGAACACGTGGAGCCTGCGCGCTTCAGTCTCATCAAAAGCAATAAGACGAGAACGGTGTACTAGCATCGAATTGCTCGATGCAGCATTGCTCGTTCGCCAGAGTCACGCTGCATTATGATTTTCGTTGCTGTGATATTGAATTGTTTCAACCTCTCCTGCGCCCCCAGGGTCCTGCCCGTCTTGCCGACCGAGCAGGGGTCCTATGATGGAAGAATTGTGGGGTTGCCGTTAATCATCCACTTCGTTGCCTGTCACTTGTTTCCCTGTAGCTCAGGGCCCGCCACCTGGTCGCGTCAGTTATCGGAAGAGCAGCTCAGCGAAGGATGCCGTTGTGGGTGCAATATGTCTTCTGTGGATATCAAGAGAATTGTATGTGGGTTTGTGAGGCGTAATGTGGACTCGAAGAGGCCGTTGGTGGAGCTGTGCTTGAGCGTGTGGAACGCAACTCCGGAGAAATTTCCGACCTTTCCTATCAGCCCATGTTCAGATCAGTGTAGCTGCATGAATTAGAGTGCTGATATACGCATGCGCCGAGAGAACATCATGGTACGTGAGTCGTTCTGGAGTTGCCGCATGAACAGGTTGATGTGGAGAGGATCGAACTGACAAAGATAGCATGGCGGAATCACATGTTTCAGATGCAGGTGGTGAGATGGTGAGATAGTAGATTGCAATTCCGCGTCCATCCGGAGTAGCGCTGGAGACTAAATAATACCAATACTATAGGATATCATGCGTATCTTCATTAAGACAGCCGCCGGTGCAGTTACCAAGGAAATTTTCGGATCTTAGATCAACGAGTAGCATGCTAGATGCGATAGCGACAGATTGTGGGCTGCGAGCACTTCGCAAGCCAGGATGCGATGATTGAACAAACAAAACGTGCCCAAGAGGGTATCATAACCTCGAAGTGGGTAGAAACGCCCAAGATAACGCCGGGTATTATGCACAGTATACCTAAGCGCTGTGGCAGGGTGGCCGAGATGAGAGAAGGGTGACATGTACAGTTGCGGGGGTGACGTGAGGTAGTGACGTGAGGGTAACAAGATAGCGCATGAACGTCGTCTGTGCGTTCATGCGTGTAATGCATGCATGTTCGAAACGGAACACGTAAGCGAGCCTTGGGGTTGAAACTTTCTAGAGCAAATCCATCAGGGATTTGCGCTTACGCAGTTTCCCGCTCTTGACGCTGGCCATGTGGTTGGCGTCCATGTCCGTGAAAGGTGGGAGGACGAGAGTGGGTTCGCGCTCATTGGCGCCACGAGCAACCATCTTGGAGTGGCGCTGAGGAACGCCCATTGTGCTTGCACGATTCAGAGCGGGGACTGGCGGAGGCGCCATGTCCGGCGAAGGCCCTCTGGGCTCTTCTGCACCTCGAGACTTTGGTCGCAGAATGGTGGAGGCGCGGCGCAGCTTGTTAGGCATAGGGCTCGCGAATCCGGACGTGGCTTCGATGGGCGCAGTCTGGGGTGTAAGGGGTGTGTACGGCGATGCGGGGGTGTTGTTGTTTTTCTTGGACGAGGATGGAGTGATGGCGATCCTCGCCAGGGAGAGCTTCATCGAGATTGACCTTAGGCGCTTGTGAGTGGATGGCTTGTTCGCAGGAATCGTGGTGCTGGCGGCAGGCTTCGCAAAGGGATCGGTATTAAGGAAGGCGTGAGTGGCGGGTGACATAGGCGTCGGCGGCGCCATCTGGTGCGAGTGACGGAAGTGTGTTTGAGTTGTCTTGATGCGTTGCAACTCTGGACGAGCTCCTGTAGGAACATAGACCGAAGTGCGTCTCGAAGACGCACCCTCTGGTGTTGCGCTCGTAGGACGAACGGGTGCAGAGACCGCAGGTGACGCGCTACGACTTGAGGGTGCGGTATCGATCGAGGAGGCTGTAGAGGTGAGGTCGCCGAGGTTCAATGTGCTCGTTTTGCTCGATGGGCTATAGCTGGTCGAGGGACGTCGAGGCTCGACGATGGCGAGCGGCGAGATGGGACGGGTAAGAGGAGAGCTGGGGCGCTTCGACATAGGCATGACGTTCAACGAGTGACGCTGAACCTGGTCGGCCTTCTGCAACTTGCCCAGGGCCGTCGCGGGCAGGTTGGCTAGCGAGGCGGACCGTTGTGTCAACATTGGGCGCTCTAGTACTGGTGAACCAAGATTGAGCTCGACAACCTTAGGGCGGCCAACAAAGGCATACGACACCTTGACAGCAGTGTCGCAGCTCTTTCCCTGGTTCCAGCGCGACATCGACATCCTCTTGGCTGAGTGGCATTGCTGGGTCAGGTCCTCGATGACAGCATCGTCGTAGTCATACTCGGACTCAGAGCCAGAGTCCTCGCAGGCGGGCGAGAGATCCTCTTCGCTCGACATGTAGCGCTCCTGGAGAGCAATGCTTCCCTTTTTGATGGTCTGCGTGGCAGCGGTGTCTAGCCGCAGTGTCTCGTGCTCCTCGTTGCACAGGGTAGGGCTGGAAGCTGAACTGTCAGAGCCAGAACGCTCAGTGCGTGTCGTCACAGTGGGCTTTCCGTAGTTCCACTGGGGCAGTTGTGTGGACACAACAGCATTGGCCATGGTGTCTGGTGGAGAATCAAAGAGAGTCTGGGGAATCTGAGGCAGACTCGAGCGGCTGATGGTTATTATGGCAGTGATACGAGGTTGGCTGACCGGGTGCTGCGGTATGAAACCTTGGGCGTGCAGGCTCTAGCACCAATGGTAACAGACGCTGCGTGGCTGTGGTAGCACAAGGCAAAGAGTGAGATTCGTCACACACAGCTCTGACACCGTCGGACTTAGCAGCAGTAACTCTGACTGAGGCTGCAACAGGATCTGGTAGGGAACGTGGGCGACTGGTAAGCGGGCAAGAGAGCTGCGCCGTCTGGGGTCGCTGAGGAGATATAGTACAGGCGCACTTTCGGCCGTGCGCTGCGCTCCTTCCCTGTCGGTGGTCGCTCCTGCATCGAAGTTTCAAGTACACCACGCGAACCCTTAGCACGGAACACCTAAGGCGGGCAAGCGCAACCCAAGAGTCAGGGCGCAGCGACAGTGGCAGCCGAAAAGACGTGCCCTAGGCTGATTGCAATCTCCTCCATGTCATGGCAAGAGTCCGCATCAGTGCGCGCTCCCATCGAGGTCGTAGGGTGCACCCTGCCAGTGGGTTGCGTCGCTCGAGAAAACCGCTATGTCCGCCCCTGGCAGGCAGATCCGCGCTACAATCCACACGATCGCGCAACAATTCACCGCCCTGCAGCTAACGCAAGTTGCTGCACTCGTCGAGCTGTGGTGAGGGGTCTGCTGGTTGGACGCCGGCTAAGGTCCAGCGTTTTCGGCGCGCACTCCATACACTCGCTCTTGCACAGCGTCTTGTGGTGCAAAGACCCTGCGAACTGCAGCTCAGCTCGTCGTTCGTCTGCGAATCAGGGGACTGCAGCATTTCAGTGGCAATGTCACCAGAGAACGGCACGCGCTGCGATCTCCCTCCTTTCATCTTGTCCCCGAGCATACCAAGCCTCCTCCAGTGTCTTCATCCCGCGTTCTCAGGGGCAGACCAACCAGAGTGCGAGCTGCCTCACGAGGCGCGATATCTCAGTTAGCATCTGTGGGGACGCTGGTCAAAACAGAAAGGTCTCACGCCACAACCGAGAGAGGGACCCGTTCTGAGCGCTGGCCATCTTTTCTTGCCGTCACCGTCTTTTCGATTTTCGCTGAACCCGCTCTAACCGTGCTGCGCTGTCAAGAGACGGCGATCGTCGCAGACCCTTCGTTCAAAGTGCAGTTGCCCTGGAATGTGGGCAACTCTACCGAACGATATCACAACCGCCTTGCTCCCCAAGAATCATTGCACAACTCTCGCCCTAGACTTCGGATGTCTACAATATTGCTGACGAAAATCAAGGTTGCATCCTGATGACAATTTTCCGCACCGTATCAAGTCCGAAGTCCGTGTATACTGATCAGTTGGCTCAAGCTTCACAAACGGCAACTATTGCCAATGCCATCACGCAGACTGTGCAACATTGCTCTATTCCTGGAGCAGGCATCTTCGCCGGTCTCCACAGATACAACTACGCACGGCTGCTCTGATGCAGTGCTGCGGCGTCATTCGTCCTCTGTGCGCTGCACTCCCTCCGCCATCGCCCGAGTTCTAAAGTGTCCACTTCAGCAACCACTCAGGTTCTGACGCCCTACACACCACCATATGGTAGTATTGTGGAATGCAATGGCGTGGCGCGTGTCGAAACCTCTTCGACTTCACAATCAATTTCAGAGGCGCCTTGCAGCTGTCATTGGCTTGCGTAGAATAAAGTGCGGCCACCCTCGCCGATATCACTCGCGAGTTATTAAACCCTCTCACCAAGACAGCGGTGATAGGCTTGTGCTTCCCTTAGCATAAAATGTTATCGATATCGGGAGAGTGCGATCGGCTCGCAATCGCGTCACTCCCAACCACTGGGGTTTGACAACGGCCACTTCGCTCCTCAGCTACACGGCGCATTGCCCGGCGTGTGCCATCAGCATCTCGAACGCTTCGAAGACGCCGCAGTGCAATTTTGCCAATTGCCATCGTCTCGTCTTTCCTACAGTATCTCCAATCAGCATCAGATGGTTTCTTCGCTCACATTGGCCTTCACTCTTGTTGTCGTTTCCTCCTGCTTGCTTTGATCAGGGGTCAATCGTAGGCAATTAGCCATCCGGCATGCGTTGCAAACGACTGCTCAGCTCAACAGTCGTACAGATTCGTGTTGCGGATTATTGCCGAGTCCAGAGCAGCTGCATCAGGTGGTCGTGGTGCAACTGGCTGCATGCCACCGCAACGTGATCTTCAGGTACAATGCTGTGCCTGCCAACGCAGAATGGATCGACTGCCGGGATACCCAACGTCCCAAACAACATCAACACGTTGAGTTGCGTGCAGCCAGCCCTTCACAATTCCACGCTCGCCGGATGGAGCGCGATCGAGTGCGAGCCCATAAGCGCCATGTGGTGTAGTTGCGCTTCAACAATGGCAGCATCGACACGTAGCCCAGGGTTCTACCCCACGAACGTTTAGATCGTGAACGGTCGAGAAGACGCTTGACGTGTGCCGCACGGATAGGGTTTGTAATTTTCGGAAAAGCCAACAATGCGGCCAATTGTGATGCAGTGCCTGACGCTGTTGAGGAGCGCGGGTTGGATTTGCCAGCTACGCAAGCCACGTCCAGAACTCGGCAGCCACCACCAGACGTCACTGGTCAGGTACCAGGACCACGGATGCGGACCTAGATATCGCAAAACACTTCGTAGCCCTGTGAGTACTTAACGTTCCGAGCAGTACTGTTGCGCTCTACCGAGGCTGACAGAAAAGTCAGAGGAAGTCATCTAATCTCCAGATCTCGCGCAGGGCATGATCAACGCCACGACGTGCCTCGCGTCTGCGAGCTTAAAGCTGGAGGAGATCTGACTGTGCAGCCTGTATCCTCTGACAGCATCCGCTTCAGGTTGCAAACCCTCGAAGTCCAAGTGACAGGCATCTCAGGTCAGGCAACATCGCGGTCCAGATACCGAAGCGCCGATGCTACGTGCACAAGCGCTGACAATCCAAATTCGACTGTCGATGTGCCACTTGTAGCACTGGGGTCTTCAGACTCATTGTGTAATGCGAGCTGCTTTATCGATGTTCAGTGCCACCACGCACGAGGCTGTCAACGCTTGAACTTGTTTTTATCGCACAAATATTGATCCAGCCATCATCTGGCGTGCAACGGTCAGACATGTCAAGACGGACAAGCATGGAGACGGCGATGTCGGGTTACGCGAGCGTGGAGCCGTTCGTCCTACGGAACATGTGTCAAGCTGAGATCTGAATACGACCGACGACCTGTTCCGGGGAGCTGCATCGTTGTGCGACAACATATTCTCCGCAGCGATCCTGTTCGTCTGGCAATTAGCACAGAACTCTGCCAGTGGCTGTGCCTGTCCTACAAACGATGGCGAGGGTCTCGCAGTGTCCGTGAGAAGTCCCAGTGAGTTGGCCTGCATCGTTGTTATGTCTTGCTATGACGCCGCGAGTTGCAGTCTGTCTCTTACCGCCTAACGGCTGACAATGTCTTGGACCCTTAGGGCTCTCTCAAGACACACGTTTGTTGCCATTCAGTCGCTCAAGACACACTTCGTGCATAGCCTCCATGCTGTGCGCAAAGCCACAACGGTCGGAATACGCCGTGATCATCATGGACACTAACATCGTTCTCACAGCTCTAACCTGTTCACGGACCCAACGGATGTCCGCTTCCACGAGCTGATGCCGCATTTCTCCGCTTCAAACACCAACATTTGACTCACTTGTCTCCCGGTGGCTGTGAGCTCACTTGTCATGCTGCCTCATGCCCTGAAGATCATCGGCGAATATCCACTGACTCAGGTGTGGCGATCTTCATACGTATGTGCGGGGTCGGTAGGTACCATGGAGAATTGCGGTGGGGGGTTTAGATTGTGATGTTCTGGGGTACGAGACGACTCGTTTTCTTAGTTTGTAAAGAAGGCACGGCGACGTTTTGCGAAGCTCGACGGGACTCGAGATAGCAAATTATAAGGTTTTTCTCACTGTCATCTTGTTCAGAGAACGTGAACCCCCAAAAAACTTGGAGATGTGGTTTTTGCCAATTATCTGCCAAAACATCAGGTATGATCACAGGGATTTGGTCAATGCCTTGAATCCCGTGAGATTTGCTTGACTTGCTTGCACCGAAGCAGCTAGGAAATCTAGTGGGCCTTTTATGATGTGGAACTCCTCGAAACCGAACGGGATCAAATACGGTCTGCCTGGCACCAATGCATCCCTACAACTTTCCATGCAGATGCCAAAAAGTCGACAAAGTTCGCCGAGTTCAGGATCGTAATTTGTCTTAGCTTCTAAAAGCAGCTCTAGAAGCAGAGTCTACTCAACCGGCTTTGCGTGGTGTAGGGTAGATGGAATCTCCAGTAGATCCGGAGTAGGAAGTTTTCAAGCACGTATCGAGTGAAATTCTCGTATTTTTTAAGAAACTTCTGAAGAATCCTGAGAGGTCGACCTGTGACACCGATCTCGACATTTCTCGAAAGCTCGAGGAGATTCAACAGAAGGACGATGTCCCTCTCACCGCCTCCATACTTATCCAATATCTCAATAAAAAAGCAAATATTGCTAGATGTCACATTTTCCATAGACATGCGCTCAAAGGTAATAGCGAGAGCGCAGAAGTTGAAGGCTTCGTCACCAAGCCAAATGGAACCGATGCACGAGGTCAATTCAGGCTGTACCATCAGAATCTAATAAATTAAAGCGCAAAGAACAATTTTCTTACTCACTTGCAGTTCATTACACTAGTTTCAGAAGAAGTATCTTATGGTGTGCAACTTGGCAGGCTAAGCCCAATCTTCAGGGGTTCCACAGACGGTGGTCAATATCTGCTCCAGTATGTCGACTCGGTATGTACGTATCAGCCCAATGATGTAGAAAAAACTGTCACTGTCATCTGCAAGTTCCAAGCACGACTGGAATGGGTCAAGTTCCGGTCATATATACACTTTTTGATCTTCACATTGGACACAATCCTTGCTGATCGCTTGTGAAGGTCAGAAAAGTCAAGGCTCGCAAGGACTTCCGTACGTCCTTTGGTGACCTTACTTTCCCTCCGCAGAACGTCAAGCTTAATTTGTCAGCTGAGACTCCGTACAATTGTGAAAGCTGAAGCCAGCTCGAATCTCTTGTGATTGCTTTTGTGTCACACTTCCAACTTCGTTTTCAACGCATTCAGTTTGAGGCTTGAAGGCGTCTTCTTTGGTAGTGCGAGTCTTCTGCGGAGTCCGGTTTCGCGATGCGTTGCATCGGTCTCTGATGTCGTGTATTAAGTTAGGATACCGATCGTGTATATTCTTTAGATTCTCACTCATTCAGCCTCTGTGCCACTTCTCTTTGGACCTCCGAATCAAGAGACCTTAGTATTTTTTTTAGAAGACTTGAATCTCTTCGTGCTTCACCAGAGTGTGGAAGCCAACACGATGACTTTCCTGTCTCCTGAAATGTGCATCATTGTGCACTTGCAGCTTTCTGGCCAATTTACGGAGTTCCGTGTAGAGACGCTCATATTCATGGTTGGTGGCCAAATCTAAGCAAGAATACGTGCCGCCTACACACTGCAGAGGTTTTGGCGGCCTTGTCTAAGCCGGAGGAATACAGGGACAAGTCAGAGCTGGTAACACCTTGGCTGGTGATCGCAAGTGAGGCCACTCTTTGCGCCCTCGAGTGTCTCCGAGAGGATCATAGGTCGACAGAGGATATCAGGTATACGACGGTTCAGTCCAGTGCTTGCCCTTTTTCCTCAACCGCTTCTGACGTCATGAAATCCCATTTGTAGAACCCTCAACCAGGGAGTAACTCATCTTGACACGCCGATTTATTTAGCTTCTCCAAAGACGCCCTAGGCAAACTGCGTCTGCCCACTAAGTTGAGGTGAAGGCAAGGATCACCACGATGAGACAGGAGTTGTTGGTGAATACGATTGGAGCTATGACCACCGCGTTTGCTATGCTCCTCTCTCACCTCCACCTCCGCACGTTCTTGTCAACGACAAATATCTTAGCCTCACCAATTCCATTCTCCCACTGTTCAGTCACCCAGCTTCTACCGAGTGGCCCCAGACTACGTCGAGATCGCGCCTCAATGCCACCGAAAGCGCAGCCAGGGGCGGCGCGTCGCGGCCGCCCTGCTAGCAACGCTGTGTCAGAGATTCCCCCCAGTCCCAAGAAGCGCGGTCGCCCAGCGAAGGCTGACGCTGTAGCAGCAGCTGCCGTCGAGCCGCCGAAGAAGCGCGGCCGTCCCGCCAAAGTACAACCCGATGAGCCTATTGCGCAAATCGATCAAGCCATCAAGCGCGGTCGCCGCTCAGTCGCAGCTGCTGAGGAGGTCGTCGCAGAGGCGCCAGTTCCCATAAAGAAGCGCGTTGGAAGGCCTGCGAAGGCTGCCGCCGTTGCTGAGGTCGCTACCGCGCCCAAGAAGCGCGGTCGCCCTGCGCTCCACCTCAATCGCGTTGCTGGGTCTCCGCGCGTTGCAAAACGCACGTCACCTCGCTCAAAGACCGCCGCCAGAGCGCTTCCCAAGGCCGCTGCTGCGCCCCGTATCAATCCCAAGATGCGCTCGCGACTGCGCACACGCACCGCACCTGTCGAGAAAAAGATCGTCGTCGAACCTGTCAAGAAGGCACGCGGCAGGCCCAAGAAGGTCGAGGTCGAGGAGATCCCGGCAACCAAGAAAGCCTCCGCACCCAAGAAGGCGGTAGGCCATGTCCGTAAAGCCAGCGCGCCTGTTCCAGTCGCCCCGGCCAAAAAAATGACCGCACGCTCCAAGACTGCCGCTCCTCGCAAGCGTCGCGGCTACACATCATTCGAGGTCGCAGACAAGTTCGCCGCACAGGTGAAGCAGTACATCCTAGACCTCCAGGCTGAGGATGCAGCTGACGCTGCTGCTGCGGCTGCTGGTGAGGCTGATGACGAGGGCGAGGGTATTGAGGTCGAGGTCGAGCTTGGCACTGAGGATGCCACTGGTCACCCTGACAACCTCCAGGCTGAGGCTGAGGTAAATGAGCTCGCCGCCGAGCTTGCAGAAGATGAAGAGGAGGACAAGGACGAGCACATGCTTGTCGACCCTATGGAGATTGCCCAGTCAGTAGCGCTCGATCAAGAGCAGCTCAACAGAGACACAGATGGTGCGGCTGAAATGGCTCCCGAGAGCGACGAATTCGAAGACGAGACCGAGCTTCCCTCTGAGACAGCTGTGCTCGCCGAGATTGCAGCTGTGCAGGACGAGCTTGGCGCAAAGAACGATATCGAACAGGACGTCGAGATAGCAGAGGCAGCGCAAGTAGAGCTCGAGCGCGGAAGCTCCGCTAGTCACCAGTCGGTCGACTTGCATGAGGAGATCACCGAGGTGTCGTCCATCCCACAGGTTGATGGCTCAAAGGAGGTCGAGGTTTTCCACGCTCACATTGACGAGCACAATCACGTTTTGAACACCCCTGCGCCCGAGCCTGCGGCGGGTGCTAGTGTTGGGTCGCTGTTTAGTGGATTCTAAAGCGTTCATATCTTCGTTGCAACGCAGCGCCTTTCGACTGCCGCCAAACGGGAGATCCTTCGGGCGAATCACGGCGCTTTTGGACACATCAAGGGCGAAGGAAATCCAGGACGCTTCTTCATTTTTTCTGCATTTCGAATATCATGATGAAGCTCAAAGAGCGTCAACCTTGGAGATTCTCGTAGAGCGCGCACCCTCCAGCTATACTAAGCCATGGCTGACTGTTCCTCAAAAGATTGCCTCCATGGCACGACCACCCCTTCCGTGCAGCTTACGTTCCACGATGTCATCTTCAATAAGCTCGCGTCTCTCATCCCATCATACTTCGCGGACTGCTCGCCTGATCGCCCTGAATCTGCATGTCCTACCTAATCGTTCGACTTTTTCCGAAGAACGCAATAGCGCCACAGTTCAAATTGTGGCTGAAGGCACAAAATCCTCCATGATTTGAACGATGTAGCAGAGACAGCACGCTGATACTCGCGTCCGTGGCGTCTGAACAGACGTCACTGGTCGATTGGCCGATCATTGGTCAGGATGCGCCTTCTACACTGGTGCATGCGACTGAAGGTGCTGGAAGCCGGATGATCTGATCAACTATCGAAGATGCTTGCGTCATCGGTGCCATGGATGGGGAGATCGTTGAGCAGAGTAAGAAAGACAGGAAGGCGCCCGACACAATTTACTTGATTTAAGTGTACGACCACACACCGCAATACCAATCCGGAGTATTCATCAGCAGCTCGATCATACTTGTTTTTTATTCCAACCATATCCTCGTCTCTTCACAATCTTCAATAATCGCCCGACGATGCGCTTCACTTCTGGGTCTAAACACAACCTCAAACGGCTCACTCCCTAGCAATAGTCCCCCATGAAACCCTGTCTCGACACTCAGATCCAACTCCTCCTTCGCCTCAACATCGAAAGCCCAAACAAGCTTCGCCGCCATAGCCAAGAACCCATTCTGCGCGAGAATGTTCCCAGGACACTGACGGCGGCCGCTGCCAAAGGCATAAGAAAACTTGCGCCCCTCGGCTTGACATTCTGCGGCTGTGAGAGAGGTGCCATATGGATTGGTGAGGTAGCGGTCTGGGTTGAATGTGTCGGGAGACGGGAAGAGGGAGGGGTCATGTGAGTCGGTCCAGATGTTTTGCAGGATCGTGGTGCCTTTGGGGATGTGGTAGCCGCGGAAGATATCATCGGCGTCGAGATTGTGGGGGAGGTTGATGGTGGCTACGGGCCGCCAGCGGAGAACCTGTCGAAGTCAGGTGTTGTTCACGTTTGTGCGTTGTTCATGGCCTACTTCAAAGAAACAAGCTTTCAGATATGCTAAGTTGTCCAGATCTTCGACTCTTGGAGGTCTGCCTGGTTCAGACACGCTGTCCACTTCAGCCTGTGCACGCTTAAGAACCTCTGGGTGGGCACCTAGTGCTTTGATGAAACATAGAGAGCTGAGGTAGGTAGTATCCACAGCAGCATCAAACAGCCCACCACCGAGGTACGCAAGCTGGTGATCATCGAAACCGGCCTTGCTGTCCTGCTCTTGCAGAAGCCTTGCCATCAAAGATAAAAAGCCACCAGGCCTCGGGTTGTGCCCAGCTTGATGCATCTTCAGCTCGTCCTTCGCAGAATCTAACATGACCTTGTAGAAGTACTGTTGGTTCTTGCGCAGCGCTGCCGCTTGCCCCTTCCACTTCGCCAGAAAGGCTGGCACGTGCTTGAGCACAGGGAACATGCCGACTGGAGGCGCAGACCCGGGATTGAGTAGCTCGAGCCAGTTCTTCTGGTTGTCGTAGAAGAGTTTCGTCAGGTCCTTGTCTTTCTGTGCGCCTCGATGGCCGCAGATCGCTGTGAGTGGAGTGCCCATACCCCAGTTGTGTAGGTGGTCTTCGTACTTCTCTGGTGTCTTGACCAAGTTGTAAGCAAAGTAGGCTGCAGCAGCGTTCTGCAATGGCAGGGCCTGCTCACAACCAGCCGGACCAAGAAGCAATCTTACTGCAGACCGGTATCGTTTCAGATTCACGTCGTTTTGCAAGAAGAGTATGTGTTGAGTATCCTGTACTATGTGCTCTCGGAAGATGTAATCAGTCGGTCGGCCAGAGTAGATGTTTCCTCGCTTTTCGAGCAACTCTCGAACAACCTCAGCACTGTTGAGCACGACGAGGTTGGCAGGCCCAGCTTTCAGACCAACAATGTCGCCGTAGATTTTTCGCCATTCTGTAAACTTGATGTGGAGCTTGTCCGAGGCGAAGTGGTGAACATTGCCAATCAACGGCAGACAAGGCGGTCCTGGCGGATAGTTTCTGGGCGGAAGAGACTTCAGCGAGAAACGTACTAGAGAGACAAGAGTGTATATCAAGACGAATCCAATGGCAGTCTGAAAAAGAAACTCGTTGCCAAAGGCCATTCTTGAATTGCTGAGCGATAGCGAGCGATTGAGACGAAGTCGGGTGGCTATCACAGCCCTAGAGGCGGGGTATTATAGCCCGTAGAAGTATCCCTGCAGCTGAGTTGCGAGCTGTCAGCGAGAACACCTGTCCCACATAATTGCAGGGTTGACTGATCCTTCGAGTTTTAGCGCCAAGAGTAGTTGTTATCTTGCAGGAGCCAGATCGTCCATTCTGGCTGCAGTGTCAGAACGCGAACGGCGAGCAATTTGTAGACCTCAAAGCTCATGCAAGCTTTGCACTCCAAATAGCTGCAAAAATGTCCAAATGAGGCGGCGAGCAGACTCGACAACTTGAAATCATCCTCTAGAATGGCTATTTGACTACAGGGTGTGCACAAATTAGCAGCACGGGGGCAATCGACCCCAGATTCCATGTTCAGGCGTTGATTGAATGATATTTGGTGTAGTCAGGCAAGGTCCGAGCAGGTGAAGCAGACTGACCATGAACCATTAATGTATGAGTGGAGAAGAGGAGTGATGGACAAGAGCCATCAAAGGAAGCTACCTTCTGAAAGCAGACTAATCCCAATCGGGTACTTCACACCCAGCGTGAGCCCGACGTAAGTGCCATGGCTAATGAAGTAGATACAAAGGGAAAGTGGCAGGTACATGGGCACCTGCTGCAGTGAAGGTGAAAACGCATCTCTTGACACTGGTGGTACAACCATTTCATAGCCAGAAAAATATACCGGCAGCACACCTCCATCTAATTTTACCCTCAACCCCGCTCCCCATGAGGCTCCGGCGCCTAGTAGTCACCACGTTGCTGACTCTGTTGGTGACATGTCGAAACGCAGCGCTCACCCCTCTCGCCGTCGCCGCCGCCGCCACCAATGTCGCTCCGATCCGTTACCCAGACGATCTTCTCACCAAGTCTTAGCCGACTACAGTGGTCACAGCAGCTGGTGATCCAGCGCTCGAGAAGACGTACTGGCAGAAATGCGTGTGTCGCAGTCAAAAGCTGACCAAGGCGTGTATGTCCAGCAAAGACAACGCTGTGCAGTTTGGCACTCCACTGGACACCAAATTTGACGGCACACTCGAAGCGGACCTTGCAAGATGGGGCTATATCGAGAGGAGTAAGGAAGCCAATGAGAAACACTGCGATCTGTTCGAGATGACGCTCGAGGGTGTGCTCGAAGGCCTCGAACTCGGGGGGCATAATGAGTGCTTCTGGTTCCAACACAATCGCGGAGAGAAAGAACCTCTGCCAGGTGTAAGCGATTGGGTTCCTGTGGATCAGCAGACGTACCAAGTAGGCGGAAAGACGTATCGAGCAAGTCCGGTCTGCCGTGCAGAACAGCGCGAATAACCTCATGGTCATCCGTGTACTGATGAGAACATAGAATACGTACGCGAAGGCCATCATGGCTGCAAACGCAGACGACGGAGTGATCTACTTCATATACCGGAAATCCGCTGTGTCAGGGGCTGCAGAGGCCTGGGGTGTCAAGGTTCCACCGGTCGATCAGCTTCCAGAATTAAGGCAAATGTCTGATATGGCCTGGGGTATGTGGCGTCGCGTTCACCCAAACGAGGCGGGATTCAGCAACATCAAGTATTCGGTCGTGGCCCAGGTCGTCAACAAGGAGACACTGGGGCTCATTGCGGATGTCCACAAGTCAGAAGAATCTCAAGCAGGCCAAGCTCGTGTGGATCAAGTGCATGAATGGCCTGGAGTAATCTGGGATATCGAGAGCCCGGAAGGAGTGGCCATGCTTGGTAGGTCACGATCCGATGTTTTGAGTCGAAGTATCAATCTAACGAGAGGCGCAGGCTCACCGAACGGTCTCGCCATCGGCTACTTTCTATCACAACACAAGGCGTAGCTCGACGGCAACAAGTACGTCCATCAAGTACAAGTCTAAGTAGAAAACGAGGGAGGGTATCCCTACATGGTGTTTCATGTCAAAGACGCACCGGAAGCAGCAAGAAAGCGCAGTGCTCAGGGTAAGGGAACCAATTCCGGCCAGAAAATGAAGAAGAAACTGTAGATTGGTGCAATGTTAAGACCGACCAACAGCAGTCTGAGTTTGCGAAAACTTTCGCAAGATTGGTGGATGGCGAGATGCTTAAAAAGAGCAATCGGCATCAGTAGTATCAAGCAAAATGTCATGCACAGATGGACTGTCCCCACCGACTTGCAGAAATCTGACCCTACAACCTAGCCACCATTCTGTGCTCTCGTATCAAGTTCTTTCCATCACTGCTTTTGTGCACAATGACTCCAGGCTTCGTCGCCTTGTCAAAGTCACGCTTACGCCGCTGTGCGATGTGCAGCCTGTTTAGTTGATCGTCCAGCGTCTGCGGTCCCGCGAGCGGCGCATGGTCGGAGACATAGAGCAGCATATTCGGAATCGCCCACTCGCCTTCGCCAGCTATCCAGATCTTGATTTTCCAGATGTACTTCCAGCCAAGCTGACGACGGTGTTGGATAAGGAAGTACCCTGCGCCAAGGCCGTTCGGGGAGCCTCACGGATGTCAGCTTGCTTGGAATGTAAATGGTGTGGGCTTGTGAGATACCTAAAAGCGCGAGGGCAGCCTCCATTTCTAGCAGATTAGCGTCGTTTGGGTCTTTACCCTTGACTGCGAATTCGAAATCCTTGCCTGGCCATGGTGGCACTGTGACCAAATTGGACTGCTGCATTGCGCGTTCCATGATAGCGTCAGACTCTGGGTTGACGATCTGCACGGCCATGAAATAGTTCAACCTCCGTGAGCCGGCAGCTACGCGGTTCCACACTGCAAGTATCAGCGCACATCTAGGGCCTTTCGAGTGATCTACGGTACTTACTACCCCACGCAATGTCGGAGCTAGCCCTCAAAGCTGGAAGCTCGTTGGAATCAGGCTTGCGCTTCCAGTATTCCTCAGCCGCATCTTCGGGGCTTCGGCGGTGAATGAAGTACACGAGACCGTCGTTCGAGTTGACGCCAACCTTTGCGTAGCCTTGCGTGACCTGTAGCAATTATACATCAGTGCTTGCTCGTGCTCAGCTTTGAGGTGATCACCGACTCGATATTTCTTGCCATCTGCCTCATAGTACTGGTCTTCTTCGAACGGCATCTCACCATCTTCGTCGGGAATGACTGTGGGGCCATTCATGTGTTCGACGTAGAAGCAGTGATTCGGGCCACCCTGTCCTGCCGGACGCGCATCGACGTTCAGTGCCTTGAAAGCATCACCAACCTCGTGCGTCTTGTCAAAGTCGCACGCTGCATCGATATCCCTGTCCTCGTTATTGGTCTCCTTGTATCCCCATTTCTTAAGCTCAGGCTTGAGCTCGCCATCCCATGGGCTTTGTGTGTACGGCCACTGAAGCAAGGCCGCAGCTTCCTGGTCGTTCATCATCATGGCCCTTGTCAGCTGTGAGCCGCGGCTTTTGGCTTTGCACCAGACCTGCACCTTCTGTTCTGGGGTGAGCTCCTCCTTTTCATCGTCGTCATCGTCATGTTCTAGGCCCCATTCGTCGTCAGATGGGTCAGCAGCTACAACGACAGTGGAGGCATCCGAGGACGCGTTGTTGGATTGGAGCTCGCGCAATTGCAGTGCTGGGGGTAAGAGGCTCGACGTGGTGATTGCGGCTGAGATATAAGGTGCTCGGATAGCGCGGCTAGCTGCAGAAACAGCGAAGGCTATGAACGTCACCGTCGCGAGAGGTCTCATAGTGCGCATGAAGTTGAGAAGGCGCAGCGTGTCCAAGTGGAGTTTGCATCGCACAGCGCTACAAGACCTGTTCAGGTGGGGGGGGGCGAGCCAAGTGAAGTGTCTGTTTGCATGACCTGAGGAAGTTAAATAAGGCATGAAGTGAAAGAGATGTACATCTCGAAGACAACTAGGCATTTTGTCAACACCAGTCATTGACGCTTCGGTACGCCTGTCAGCTGTGTCTTATATGCTGTCAGCAAGAGGGATTGATTGCTGCAAAGCATTGCGAGTTTAATGGCATGAACCGTACGTGTCGACCGATAGCCGCGATCTGTTACAAAAGACATGTCGTCGATATTTTCATACTGCATGCGTGTCATTACGACTATGAAATCGTATATCAATTCCTACAATATACAATACCTCCAACAAGGCAACTGCTGCGTTCAATGCGTCTCGCTGCTCTTCACCCTCTTTGCTTCCCTCTCGCTGTCCGTAGCATCAGCCCTCCTCTTACCGTCGTCCTTCTTACTCTCTTCCCTCGCTGCTCGTCGCGCTTCCTTGTCTGCTTTCTCCTTCCCTTTGCGCAGTGCCTTGCTCTCGAACTCATGCCAATCGCCCTCCAGCTCTTTAAGAGCCTCGGCGCGTCTCGGCTGCGGCTGCTCGCTCGCAAAGAAGGGGTGCTCAAGGACATCTGCAGCAGTGGGCCGCGCAAGAGGGTCGTACAAGAACATGGCTTGGAGGAGCTCGAAGGCCATAGGAGTGAGTCGCTCGCGGTACTTTTCTTCGAAGGTAGAGGGTTTGCGTTCGGTGGGACGAAGGAGGTTGAACCATTGCATGTCGACTATGCCTGGCCAGTCTTCCTTGGTGGGTGTTCCAAGGATGTTGTAGATCTTGTCCAACTGATTGATCTCACCACCGTCACCAGGGAAGATGGCATGGCGTGTAAAAATCTCGACCAAGACACAGGCTGCTGACCAGATGTCGACGGCGGGACCGTATTGCGTCTCACCGAGGAGCAGCTCGGGCGAGCGGTACCATATGGTGATGACGCGGTTTGTATAGTCCAGCTTGCTTCTCTTGGCGTAAAACCGCGCAAGACCAAAATCTGCCAGCTTCAATTGGCCAGTATTCGACACCAGTATATTTGCAGCCTTGATATCACGATGTAATACACCTCGTCGGTGCAGGTAGTCGAGACCTTCGAACAGCTGTTTAGCCAGATCCTTCTTGTGTGACTGTTCGAGCTTAAAGGTAGGATGGTTGAGAAGACCTGTGAGGTCATGGGAGAGGTATTCGAAGACCATATAGCAATCGTTCTTCTCGACCATGACTTCGCGTAGTCTAACGATGTTGTCGTGGTTCAAGGATTGTAGTAGTTTGACTTCCCGAATTGCGGTCACGGGGAACTAGGTGGAGTCAGTATGTAGAGCTGTTGATGAGGTCTGTGAACACTTACGCCATCGCGTTCGCCCTCCATACGGATCTTCTTGAGTGCGACCTGGTCCTTTGTGTAGACATGAACACCCTTGAAGACCTTGCCGTAGGTACCAGAACCAACCACTGACTCGTTGCCCGGCTTACGATAGTAGACAGAGTCTGAAGCAGCGAAATCTGGGGCCAGGGTCGGACGAGCTTTTATCCTCTTGCGCTTGACCATTACCGTCTTGGGCACGTCTGGAGGTGGTCCTCGTCGATCATGCCGATTGTCAAGGCGGTTCTCAGCGCGCGGCTCTGGTCGGCGGTCGTCCAGTCGTCGTGGTGGGTATGGGTCCCTGCGATCCCGTACGTCGCGCGCATCTCTTGGATCTCTCAAGTCACGAGGATCACGTAGGTCTCGTGGATCGCGGTCTCTAGCATCGCGAATGTCTCGAGGACCGCGGATATCCCTGTCACGCGGATCTCTGTAGTCCCGTTCCCTTTCGCGGTAGTAAGGGTCCCTAGCGTCTCGTGGATCACGCAAATCTCGGGGATCTCTGTCACGAGGATCCCTGTATGAAGCTTGCCGATCGTGGTAGTCATACCGGCGGTCTCGCTCTCGATAATCGCGATCTTGGCCTCGGTCTCGTTCACGGTCGTACTTGTAGTCGCGGTCTCGGTCGTTTCGCGCATCGGAAGGGTATCGAGAATCGCGAGAGGAAGCGTCTTTCTTGGGCTCAAGTAACGATTCCTTAGATTTCGGTTCGACCTTCTCAGGCTCTTCTGCCTTGCCCTTGATGGCAACAGGGACCGGATTCTTTGTCTTCAGAGAGAAGCTGAATCCTGACTTCGGCTGCGTTGGGGGCGCATCAGCAGGCTTCGTCGGTGGCGGCATGTTTTTGTCGTCTTTTGGCCCCTCATCTTCGACGCGCAAGTCTTTGGATGGACGGAAAGGGTTATCGTCAGCATCCACGGACGCTGGTTCAGTTGACGGTGCTGGCGCTGGAGGGTTTGGACGAGGTGCTTCGGTAGCAGGTCTGCCCCCTCTCGTACCAGATGCTGGTGTCCACGATAAATTGGAGAACTGTGTGGGTGCTGAACCGCGACCTCGGCCACCTTGGGCGAAGCTAGAGTGAGAGCTAGGTCCAGACATACGGCGATCAGGACCATTGTAGTGGTTGCCGCGACCCCCACGATACGGGCCGTTCTGG
Source organism: Phoma herbarum (assembly GCA_001599375.1). Classification (NCBI taxonomy): domain Eukaryota; kingdom Fungi; phylum Ascomycota; class Dothideomycetes; order Pleosporales; family Didymellaceae; genus Phoma; species Phoma herbarum. Next base: position 612,380 of record BCGR01000016.1, on the reverse strand, counting down.
TAGCCGCCTTGAGGATACTGCTGATTTGCAGGGTATCCGGGCGAGTAGTTCTGGTTCTGATTGTAGGGCGACTGGTTTGGTGAGTAGCCATGTATGGGTGATCTGTGATTGGTCAGCAGGTTGAAATGGGATGAGAAGCCGTGAGACTCGCCCTTGATTAGAGTATTGATGCCCGTTCCAACCTCCTCTACCGCCGTGATACGGCGACTGATGGTGTGGCGAATACTGGTTGTGTGCTGGATAAGGAGGAGAGTGCTGATAACCGGCACCTCCGCGCCCTTGGTGGTGATAGGCTCCCCTCATTTTGGCGTCGTCTGCCTTGCTGGTAGAGGTATCAGAATTGTAGCCCGAGGCGGGAGCGGGTGAATCTCGTCTGGATGTGGACTGATCTGCTCGAGCTGCTCTATTACTCTCTTCCCTGTTCGACCGAACCGGTGACCTGGATCGTCGACTTGAGATGCGAGGAGATCGACTCCTTCGCGGTGATGGTCTAGCGTTTCGAGCCCTTGGTGGCGAGAACCTTCTTGACGGCGGAGGAGACCGCCTACGGCGTGGAGAAGGTGATCGAATGTGCCTAGATGCACGACTGCGGCTTCTTTCACGGCTGGCGTGGCGTTCGTGCTGCCTTTCCTTTGGTGCCGAGCCTGATGTGTTGCCTCGGTCGACGGGCCTCCTATGTGGGGATCTTCGAGGGCTTAGAGCACGCCTAGTGCTTCTCGCGGGTGATATGGACCGTTTACGGGGTCGATGTGAAAGTGGTCTGTAGTAGGAATCAGCAGACGGCGAGCGGCGACGAGCTGACGAGGGCGGAACGTAGGTGTCAGGCGTGGGTCGACGAGAGGTGCGATCACGGTCTGAGCGCGGTGGTCGTGGGGAGTATGGCCTCGACGAGGGACGGTGCGTGGAGTCTGCGCGGCGCGTCCTGGATCTCGACCGCCCAGTACTGCGACTTCTTTGCCGTCTAGCCCGCTTGTGGCTGTCTCGTGGAGATGCAGAGTGACTGCGATGGCGCTTCGAGGATGGGGTCGTATCGCGGTGGTCGCGATGGTGTGGGTGCCGGTGTGGGTGCGAAACCCTGTCTGCACTGGGCTCCCTCCGCGAGGCTCGATAACGATCGTCCTTTGAGGCGCCTCGACTGCGACGACGCGTGCGGTCCCTACTCAGGCTTCTCTCGCGCGAACGTCCCCTTGCACTCTTAGCTGATGGGCGGGTGTCGGTGTCGTGTGTCCGCCTGGAGGTGTCCCTCGCAGCGCGTGTCACGGGTGACGATGGTCTTGGTTCGTGGATGCGCTCTCGCGTGCGTTCCCTACTTCGCTCTCTGACCCTGATAGACTGTTCCTCTGGTCGCCACTGGTCTATATCCTGGGTCCGTCGCAACCCAGCCATGTAGGCGGGAATATCATCAGAACTGGGGTAGGTGCAGCTTTCAGAAGGTTCGCGGGAGTCTGAGTGTCACAGCCGGACCGAGCGCAGAACTCCACCGGCAAGCCGCGACCTTCAGCCTGATGACGAAAGACGCCCCAGACAGAAAAGAATGGAAAAAGTGATGCGACCGCTCTCACGATGCAGTCGAAGATGCGCAGCTGTCGTGCGTCTTCTCAGTGATGATCGTGCTGCAGCAGCGAACTCGCAGTCGCCGCCTTTTCTTGCCCGCCAAGCTAGCCTCGTGACCCGCGGAGCGGATTGGAGGGCAGTCTTGCAGCCCTGTGAGGCCTGCCCAAGCCACAAAGCAACTGTTTAACCTCTGCCTGCATCTTGCTCATGCCTTCCTCCCTGAATACGCAGTCTTGCAGGCACCCTTAACCGATCACTACAGCTATCTAATGCACGCATGTTGGCAACTACAATGAGCACATGCGTATTCCTTGACAAGATCTCCGGTGATGTTGCGAAAGCTGCCAGTGCAGCAAGTCGAGTCGTGTATGATCGCAGATGAGCGTGGGCTCCGGTGGCAGTGTTTCCCAGCGTATGTGCGACCAACTGACAGAAGGTCACGCTGGTCGGTGTGGTGAAGTGCGGCTGCTCGCTGTCTTGAATGTTCTGGTGCAGAGCCATCGACGTTCGTGCCGCAACAGCAGCATACATGTTCTGGCCGAATGGTGAGGCACAGAACAAATCTTTCCGCCGGGGCAGGGCGAAAGATCATGTTGTGGCACCCGAGCTAGGAGGCACGGCTCAAGGCTGATAAACAGACTGGAGACCGTACGTGCATGTGTGCAGGCGCAGGACGATTTCCAGTTTGCCCAGATCAAGGCAGACAATCCACAGTAACGCTGACTTACTCTTGTAAGTCGCGCATCATCGTGAGAAGGTAACAGGCGTGACAGCTGCTGTCTTCGGTCCGTGGGCATAGCCCGCAGGTAGTATCGAAGCTGCAGGACGCAGCCTGAGTCAACGATAGGAATCAAGCACGACTGCTGGTCAGATAGATGATGCCGCCTTGCCTTGCAAACGGAGTCGATGGGATGCGCCCATCTGCCTGCCAAAGTAACTCTCTCCAAGCCATGCCTGCATGCCCCTCGCCATATGACCAGCAACTAATTCGTGACGGCGCGTAAAAGCCCGGCATTCCTGTATTGGCTTCGATGACAGCGTAGGCTGTGGGCGGTCGAGACTGCTGTAAATGCAATGGTTGTGTGCTGGTGAGTGATGCACCACCCACACAGCCCATCAGGGCGGTCTGGACGATGTGGTCATCCTGGCGACGACACTGTAAATATCGAGGCAACCGGCGACGACTCTCAGGGTCAGTCACATACCTGCGCCGGGCGAGTCGGCGATGGAGATGGGCTGCGGCGGGTGGTGAGGCCGATGTGTTGTGGTGCTGAGGTCGGCGTTCCTGCTTGATCAACCGCCGCTTGCGGCACCCCGTGACTGCGTCTTCCTTCGGCTGGCCTCCGCTCGTGCGCCCAGGCGAAGCAGCGTCATCGGCCGCGTCTAATGCCTTTTCGGTCGAGAGAAAGTTATTCGAATATGGCTCACGGGTCCCGCGTCCTTCGCGATGTCTCCGAACCAGCATGCGCCAGATCTGACTCTGATACCCAGGCACCTGTGCCACTTTTCTACACATAATTACGCCATTGGCACCTAGACACATCTAGTCGACATCCATAGCCCTTGCCCCTCCAAAAACTTTCGACGCAAAATCTCCCCGCAGCCGCAACAATGGACGAGCAGCAAAAGCCGAACGCCCTGCCGCCGCACCTGAATGGACATGAAGTGCACGCCCAATCGCCACTTCGAAAGTCGGTCAAGTCGCGCGACCAGAAAGAGCGTGAAACCCTGCACCATGCCATCTCCTTGTCTGAACGAGGCCGTCAGGTGGTCAACTTCGACGGACCGAACAGCTACTTCCCCGCTGGCGCCAAAGGCTCGAGCGCTGACACAAACGGCGGCAGCGTGCACAACAGACACATAACCAGGAACGGCGAAGTAGACGTAGAAGACCACTACGAGTCGCAGACACCGTTGGCCACCAGTCGCGCCCACAGCCCCTACACACAGCACCCCACAATCGACTTCGATGGGCTTAGTTGGCCCAGCAAAGGCACAAGGAGCAGGAAGGAGGCCACCGAGGAAGAGAAGGCAGAGAACCTGAAGAAGCTCTCCGGCGCCGTGCGCACTATGCTCGAGTGTCTCGGCGAGGACCCCGACCGGGAGGGTTTGTTGGATACGCCTGAGCGCTATGCCAAGGCTATGCTGTTCTTCACCAAGGGCTACGAGGAGAACCTCCGTGACATCGTCAACGGCGCTGTCTTCCACGAGGACCACGACGAGCTGGTCATTGTAAAGGATATCGAGATCTTCTCGCTCTGCGAGCACCATCTGGTGCCGTTCACTGGAAAGGTAAGGCCTGTCATGAGCTTCAGCCGCGGCCTTCAAATACTAATTCATACAGATGCACATCGGCTACATTCCCAACCGCCGCGTAATTGGACTCTCCAAGCTCGCCCGCATCGCCGAAATGTTCGCCCGCCGCCTACAGGTCCAAGAACGCCTCACAAAGCAAGTAGCTCTTGCACTCTCTGAAATGCTGCAACCCCAAGGCGTCGCCGTCGTTGTCGAGTCCAGCCACTTCTGCATGGTCATGCGCGGCGTGCAGAAGACAGGCGCAACCACAACAACAAGCTGCATGCTCGGTGCCATGCGCTCAGCCGCAAAGACGAGGGAGGAGTTCCTGAACCTGATCAACAGGAAGTAGTGCCAGCGCGCTATTCACTCAGCAGTCGCTACCCACTTTCTTCAACTCACAGTATATACCACAATTGGCATGGGACGGCGTTAGGGCGCGGAGTTCATCACTCTGTACAGGAGGAGTGATTCGATACGGAAACAGGCGGTCACTCCCGTTGCGTTTCTTGAACCTAGATGCATTTGGCCTCTCAACAGCGCCAGGCCTTCAACAGGCGCTACACACCCATTTATACCACTGTTCTGCGCGTTGCTTGCGCGTTGCTGCAAAAGTTCCAGACACATGCAAGACCACTAATCTCCATACTGCGAACGGTGGCTAGCTTTGAGTATATTGAAATACAGGAAAAGCAATGATTAGCAAAGAGGTGTTATACTCATATAGAACGGAATCCAGTTCGTACACCATCTCGAAGGTCGCAACGATTAGCGTTCATGAAAGGCAACCGCTCTTTCCATCATTGAAGTCGGCGCCTCGCTCTTGTTCACCCCGACTCTACACTCGAAGCCACGACATGGGCCTTATGAGGAGGTAACCACAGCTCCACGCGATAGGTCCGCTTCGGCCCGTGTATGCACCTCGTAGGCTTGTGAGTGTGTCAGCCTGCGGAACTCCACCCCGCCGTTTGCTCGCAACGAAGCGGATATAAGAGGACGACTGGTGTGTTTTGGATCATCCATCCATCAATCCTTGACTCATCTGCAACATTTCTGCTTGCAAGATCCATCATTCTCCGAACTCCTTCATAATATCTGAGCGATCGACATCAGTAGTATGGCCACCAACATATTCAAGCCCTGCTGCTTGACCTCCTTCCCGTGGGACGGCACACTTGAGGGTCGGGAGGAAGTGCTCAACGGCTTGCCGACGTATGTAACAGGCAGCAATCCAGAGAAGGCGGTGTTGTACGTGCATGATGCGCTCGGGTGGCGGTTCCAGAATGCTCGATTGCTTGCCGACTGTTATGCTCGAGAGGTAGGTATGGCTTTCTGCATGGGAGGTCGATGCTCGTCTCCTCAACTACGCATCTGCTCGCATACTCGCATCTCCCTCGATATCATTGGCGTGCTTCGAGTTGTATACTTTGTCTCTGTCCCCACCTCCACATCTCCCAGATCCTCCTCTTGATCTGCAGTTGCTACATGCCCAATCACACCCGATCAGTTCATGCTCGCTGACTTCCTAGGCAAACGTCACAGTCCTCATCCCCGACTTCTTCGGCGGCGAGACCCTCGATCCAGCCGCCATCTTGGAAGGCCGCTGGCACGACCTGGACATGGCAGGTTTCAGCGCCCGCAACGCGCGTTCCATCCGCGAACCTCAGATTTTCGCCTGCGCCCGCACGCTCCGCGCCAACGGGTACACCAATCTCGGCAGCATTGGGTTCTGCTTCGGCGGCTGGGCGGTGCTGCGGCTCGCGCAAGCCGGGCTCGTCGACGCGATCGTGTGCGCGCATCCGAGCTGGGTGACGAAGGAGGATTTCGAGCGTCTTGGTACGCCGGTGCTGTTTCTGGCGCCCGAGATCGATGCCATGTTCCCGGATGACATCAAGGTCCATGCGTTTCGGTGCTTGCTGCAGGAGAAGACGACGCCGTTTGAGTGGGTCCATTTCCCGGGTCTCGCGCATGGGTGTCTGACGAAGGGCGACCAGAAGACGGAGGGCGAGCGAGAGGCGATGGTCAAGGCGAAGGCGGCTGCGGTGAGATGGTGGGGAGAGTGGTTGGGATGATGATCTGTCGGTCTCATATCGACGATGGCTGGTGGTGCTGCAGTTGAGAGGCTCGTTACTGCGTTTCGCGTACTGAGGTCGTTGATGGCGAGTCGTCGAAGTGCGCATATCATGATTGCCGCTCTTCGAGGCGGTGCTCTAGTAGGTGTGCAATGGGACCCAGGGTTAGCGATTGCACTTGCCGGGTATCGCTCGAGCGGGTGGATCTTCATGAGCCTGGAGTTCGACTATCAGCTAGACTTATGACCAAAGGTCAGTCAATCTAGAGGAAGGATCATGCGCGATGTACGAACGGAAGCTGGCCAATTCACAGAACCAGTACCTGGCGTTTTTTGTTGCTACTGCATCTACTTGATCGGTGTCCCACAAGTTACCCACGTACTTGAGTGGTTACTTGTGCCATAGTAGAACAGCTTCGTCGGCGCTTATTAGAACCTACAGAGGTTTTGCATGATACCATTGTCTGTTTATCTGCAATTGCAAACAAAGTCAGCAGAGTGGTTGTGGAAGAGAGAGTGACGCTGCAATCATGAATATATGGCGCTAGTCGATATTGGTAAGAGCGCGCTAATACGCGCCGCCTGGCTATGCGTGCCTCTGTTTACACCACAATAACAACAACACTCTTATTCTTCACGACCTTGACCGACGCTGGCGCCGCATATGTCCGTAGCGAGCGATGGCGCGCACGCACTCGTCCTACACGGCCAGTCCGACGCGCACGCGCTCCCCGCAACGCAGTCCCGCACGGCGCAGTAGCTCAGAAGATGGCTCGCAGTATGAGATGGACCTGGACGCGCTGGGGCTGAACTCGACGTTCGAGTCCACGGCGCTGGAGGGCAACTATGAGCCGGCCGTGGATCGCGTCGACACGAGCGAGGTCGAGGGCCCGGAGGACTTCACCATGAACATGACCTACTGGATGACGGCCGACCTGCAGCCCGCCCAGGTCAGGTCGCGCAAGGAGACGCAGGGCAGGGCCAGTCGCCCGACCACGAGTGGAGAGCGCCAGACGGGCGAGGCGAGCGACCAAGCAGCGGCTGAGGCGTCTACGGCAGCATCGCCCACGGTGCGCGTGCACGGCACTACCGCCAGCCGCGAGTACAGCACGCCCGCCTCGGACCGCTCCATGCCGAACGAGGAGAAGGTGCGCAGCTTCCTCAGCGCGCTGCCCGACGCGGAGCTCGACCACCTGCCCACCGGCACGCCCCTGCGCGGCCCCCGCCAGAGCATCCTCCAGATCCCGCGCTCGTCGCCGCCCAAGGCGCGCTCGCTGCAGCCCACCGTCGAGGACCACGACACGCCGCGCAAGCCCACCCAGCAGACCGTCATCCACCACCCGTCGCCTGCTGTCCACGGTGCGCAGCAGACGTCGGCGGACCGCGTGGCTGAGCTGCAGGCCCGGCTGGACCAGCAGGAGCTTGCTTCGCGCACCCGCATCACCGAGCTCGAGACGATCCTGTCATACACGCGGACCGAGCTGGACACCACGCGAAACGACAACTACAAGCACAAGGACATCATCGCACGCCTGGAAGGCTCTCTCGAAGAACAACGGGCCAGGCAAGATGCGGCTGACGGCACCGTCGAGACTCGACTGAAGACGCTGGAGGAGGGACATCAGACGCAATTGCAGCACCTCGAACAGAGACTGCAGCACGAGCATGAGCGCACGCTACAGATGCAGCGGGAGAGTCTTGAGCGTCGGCTGGGAGAGTTGGAGACTTCTGAACGTGAAGCTAGCGAGCAGGTGAGGAGTAGGACCCAAGAGCTAGAGAGTATCAAGGAGCGGTTGGCGCTCAGGGACACGGAAGAGGAGGAGCAGCGCGACAGACACGAAACACAAAACCAGCAAGCGTTTGCAGTAGAAAGGACTGAATTGCTCAACAAGCTCGACGCAGTCCAGGCTCGCGCAGACTCACTACAAGCCGATCTCGCACGAGCGACAGCGGAAGCAAAGGCGGCGCGTGAAGCCTCGCAAGCGCGAGAGCCGAGCGACGCCGCCTCCAAAGTAATCTCGAATGTTCAAATTGCACGCATATCAGATCTTGAAACTCTACTTCAAGATACACGATTCGCTCTCGAAAACGCCCAAGCCGATGTTGCCGCAAAGGAACAGCTGTTTCAAACGAACATCAACCTCAATGTCAATCTACGCGCCCTGCGCAGCGAGCTCGAGGCGCAGCGGACTACCCTTGCACATCTTGGTTCAGGACAGCATGCGCATTCGGCGGAAGACGAGCAGCTGCAGTCAGAACTGGCTGCGAAAGACCGACTCATCGAACAGCATGTCGAAGAGAGAGACAGCCTACAACGCCAACTTAACACAGCGCATGGTCGTATCGCTGGGTTGGAAAACAGCCTTACGACCCTCCGCGCTCAACTCGCCGATGCGCATCGAGAGACTGGTATTGCCCGCGCAGATGCAGAACGCCTCACCCACGACCTTCAAGACGCAGACGATCGACTCGCCGACGCTCGAGCCGAAGCAGATCGACGCGTAGCAGACGTAGAGAAGAAGCTCGCCAAAATGAAGGACCTGAAAGCAGAAACCGAGAGCAAATTCAGAGAGTTGAAGTCCCAGCACGACGATCTGGCAGAAGGTCATGCAGCCATACTGGAAGACATGCGCGACAAAGCCGAAGACGCAGTGCGCAAAACCGGCGCACTCCTCGCCCAGGAAAGAAAAGAGAGAACCAGACTCAAGAAAGACGTCGAGCGCTTGCAGCGTGAGATCGACAACCTGCGCACCGAACACGAGCAAGACTCCACCGTCCGATTCGACTCAGACTCAGACACAACCACCACAGCCCCGCCTGCGTCGAAGCCAGCCGACGACTTCAAGGACAAGGAAATTGAGTCCCTCAAATCGATCATCAAAACCCAACTCACTGAACTCAAAACCCTCAAATCCACACATGCATCCACCCTATCTACTCTCATCACCTCGCACGAAGGATCCCTAAACACTCTCCGCACCGAAATCTCCGCTCTCCGCCACGAACTAGAAGCGCAAGCCCTTGACCACGCCGCCATCAACGCAGCAATGGACGAGCAGCTCTCGACCCTGCTCTCAAAGCTGATGAAAGAGCGAGCGCGAACAGTGGTCGGCAAGCGGGACGGGCAGTGGGAGGAGGTGCAGAGGAACAGTGCAGGCGAGAAGGAGTTGTTGGGTAAGGTGCTGATGCGGCAGTGGGGGAGGGAGGAGTGTGGGGTCACGGAGGAAAAGGGGAGGAAGCAGGTTTTTGAATACAAGTATGTCAAGAAGGAGCGGTGAGTTGTGGAAAAGAGGAAGCAGCCGTCGTGGTGAGGCGTTGGGTGTCGCTGATTGCGGTTGGGTCGATGACTTATGACTTATGAATGAATGATAGTATGTGGTATTGTTGTACTTGTCTGGTTCTGCCTGCATGTGTCATTGCGAGGACACTGTCTCATGCACACGGGCGATAGACGAGATGACGGATGTAGTGATCTGTACTCCGTCCCCGGGCTGTCGTGTCCATGTCTGATCGCTGGACGAAGAAGGCCACTGCCAACACTGGTCCTTACAATGATGGACTCTTCACAAGACGAAGGGCGATCGCCAGTGGTTGGATGATGCAACGTTAGAACATCTTGAGTTCACTTGGGTACCAATTGCGGATCGGGTCGTGATGAGCTAAAACACAGCGCTGCCTTGCGGCCCAGTGTGTAATATACTCGCGGGGCGAGATGTGTTCGAACCTTAATGTACATGAATGCCCACTCAAAATGCCTTGATGGCGAATGAAGTACCCTCATCTTTGCTTGCCCTATGACACATACGCGCAATGTGCTTCATCTCAATTCTGCACATTTGACGGCATAAGAGACATAGTGTTTGCCTATTCGCCATTCGGCCGTTTAACCTTTCACACGCTTGGTGAACAATCAATGTGAGTGGCTCGTTTGTCCCGCGTGCTGATAGGCGCAGAAAGCTTTCACTCAGTGGAGCACCGCAATCAACGCTGATGGCAGACTTGCCTTATTAGGCAATCCTGTGCCTTCCACTACTCTTGCCTGCCGTGATCAAGAGATGTGTAAATGTGCCTGATGGGGAAATGAGCTTGTGGTTGGTCGTCAGTGAGCGAGACTGGATTCGACTTCGCAACGTCTGCCATGACAAAATCCATTGTCGATGAAAATTCGTTGCATTATCGCTGGATGTAGTGCAACGGACCACCATCGGTGTATGAACATTTCTGTACGTCATTTGTGGTCGTGTGAGGTGCCTTGGGAACACGAATATGGTGTATTTGGAGCCTTAAACGGAAGTCAGCTTCGCCATCAGATCCGCGGTCGCATCGCGACTGGCCGCCGCAAATTGGCGTGGTAGCAAGCTTCAGCGCATTGTGCTGCAGGTGATGCGTGAATGGGCATCATGCTCGTGTTGTTCGACTTCTGCGATTCGAAACGATCCTTTGCATCGACGCTTGCGGTCTGTCATGCGTGTGCTCACTGCTGACTGCCGGTCAACGTGGGGGGCCGAGGTTGGAGCGAAGGTTGGGATGGTTGGTGGCGGTATGCATCTCATGCATCTCGCCAACGGAGGCGCTTGCTCTGATCGCATGCCTGTGGGAAGCTCTCCCGTTCTGCTGCACGTCATCTCACACTTGGCCAGTCACATGGCATGATTCGTGGTGACAGACGCACAGACGACGGGTTGGTGGAAGACGAGGTTGCGGGGTAGCGTGTCGGCCAAAGTTACACAGCCTGATGGTTGCAAGTCCTGGCAGTTGTGCTCTGGCGTCTATTGTGAGTGAATAAATCTCAGCTCGAGCATGTCGGAGCTGCCAGAGTTCGGACGACGTCGAGAGAAGATTGATCGGCGCACAAGGGTCCACGACGGCGGCGGCTATCATCGCTGTAACAGCTCGGCTTGCCTCATGGGGAGGACGTGCGTCAAATCGGGCATGCGACACCAAGGGCCATCACCATGCTGCACGCCAGTGCTTGGTGCTCAGTTGTGGGCGCCGGTAATGATCAGGGGCTGGGACTGCAGTGTGCTGCGTGGAGTCGTCATGCTGCAATGCGGTCTTGCTGCCACCAATGGGCCAAAGAAAAATTCCACGGACTCTCCCTATAGAACAACTTCGGCGATGTGCGTCGCCATTGCTTGCATGGCGTCTTCCTGCCAGGTACATCTCAGGTACGCGGCATCCTAGAGGCAGGTGAGGTCACTGCCCAGGCAGCGTACTGCACGACCATGTCCGCACGGCCGCTCTTACTCTTTCAGTAAACGCTGCATGACCTGCCTGCGACAAAGGGTGATGCGTCGTGGCTTTCTTGGGCGTCGTCAACCTCATTGTCATTTTCTTCACTGTGCGCAGACGCTGCTGTTGGCCGGCCGCCTTATCTCTGAGTTTTCGATGCTTCGAAAGGGAAAATTTCGGAACTCTCAGTTGGAGTCACGAACTTCGGAGGAGTGCCAAAGATCTGATCCACACTAATGATGAATCATTTAAACTCCGGCATACCCAGGTATCGGATCTTACTTGACCCTCTAACGACTATCGTCAGCCTTGCCTATTCTTGTGCTCGGCAATTCCATTCAACTGGTGAGCATCGGCCTTCGCTGCACTTTCGTCAGCGCCAGCAGCCGCTGGATGCGCAGGCACGGGACCAGCCTTCAGCCGCCTCTAACCAATTCACCATCAAGCCTGCCCCCACGCCCCGCTTCTGCGCATTGCGCTTCGACACGAACTGCAAGGTAGATTGAGCTGTAAAAGTTCGGAGACAGCCGGCCAATCACAAAAGAGGGGTCGTCGTCCCACGCCGCAACTCTACCTTGAAGCCCAGACCCCGAACCACTTCTCTTGTTTGCACAGAAATCAACAAGAATCGAGCGGTTCCAGCGGTTTCGACCCTTGAAGACCTCCCCAGTACATTCACCCACGCTGTAGGTTGTCGAAAGCGTCCAATCCTTTGCGTTAAAGCTCGAGCATCCCGTCCACTGTCGTCATTATCTGGCCAGTATACGCTCTACACGTCGAGTAAAATCCACGACCCATCCTTTGGAATGAATTTCGGGTTCAAAAACGATACTTCTCACTGGCCTGTCGGACAAGAACACATCAACCGATAGGATCCCACCTTTTGGACCGCATATTTTACCTCCGCACTTCACAAATTGTGGAAAGTACACATTGCTTTTTCTCTATCAAATCGACTTCTAGGCGTCCTTGTATACGTCTTACTTCTATCCAACCCCGGCCTTGGCTTCAGCCCTGTCAAGCAAGTGCCCGAAGGGTACCCACTTCGTCACCCACAACCACGCTACCGGTTGTCTTCCGTGTCTAGTCTTATCTGCGTAGTTGCACGTCATGGAATCGTCTCAGACATTGATGAGCGCGGACATCAAGTTCCTGGTGCGTATCTTATCGTTCATTGCTGTTGTGTACCTGGCGTCAAAACATCCCCTGCATCATACCTGCCTGGTATGGCTGTGCGGGTCGTATGCACGGATCCCAAGGCATCTGCCTTATATCCGCCACATGCTCCATCCCGCTCACCTAAGACCTCCTGCTAACATGTTGTCGTTCCAGAATACACAGCTTGCTCTTATTCATATCCCACTGCATCTCTACAACAACTTTCTTCAAGCTATCCTGCAATTATTGTTGCCAACTGCAACATGTGAGGACAGTGACGACGACAGCAACGGTGCTGTACAGCCGCCGGATGGATGGGATGACGAGCAGATATTCATCAATATCTCGGTGACACCTGTCGAATGTTCGATCGTTTGCTCTCGAAAGCTCGTGAACGAACTCTTCGTTCCAGTCCTCGATTCCCTCGGCTCTTTTTCCAGGAGTGAGGTCCACATCACCACAGAAGACTTCGTAGTAATGCAGCTTGATGGCGAGGGACTCGATGCAGATCGTCGTGTTCTAGAGCTGACAGGTCCTTTGGCTCTTGCCGGAATGTAAGTCGCGATAACTGCGGCCTCACGACGGCAAGTCTAACAAACAACAGATCGATCTTCTTCATCACAAGCTACTACTCAGACTACATCCTAGTACCTCTACGGTACCGCAACAGAGTCACACAGGCTCTCGAAGAAAAAGGTCTGACGTTCATTGATTCCACATCATCATACATGAACCCCAACCACCACAGCCGCAAGTCGTCAGTGCCAACTTTCGAGGTGCAGCCGCCAGGCACTCCACCACCAGCAACCGTCTCGGAACTACAGACACGCACTTTCGCCACCCTCAAGCGCCGCAACATTGTACCTACAGCAGACTGCAACGTCCGCCTGGTTCGGTGCGGCACGCGCCGGGACAGCCAAAGCAACGGATGCTCGAACCCTGCCCAGGATGCACTACAGCTCGGCTTTGTCAAATGCCTCATCTCACCTCCATGTCCCAAGTTTTTATCGCTCACGCTAGCGGACAACGAAGCCCCATCACTCCTCATCGACCACACGCTGCTTTCGAACTTCTCACCGGATGTGCTAATGGTCTCCAAAGATGAACATCTTGTGCCTATCACGCTTGACCTGCGTGACCTTCCTGCGGAAAGCACGGGTATAGTGTGTGGCGTTGCAGGGCGCTTACTTGGGGAAACGTCAGAAGGTTTCCAGAAGCCAGTGGAGATGAGCTATTTGAGTACCGCACTAGCGGGTACAGTGATGGTCGAAGAGAAAGAGTTGGATCGTGCAATGGATGCATTACGTGGAGTCGAAAACGGTGTGTCATTAACGTTAGACTGAAGCAGGTCTCGATGCCGCACCAGATCGCAATGAGGGTTCTCAGATGTTGCATGTTGCATTGTTCGGTATCAAAATTCAAAATATCATCCGTAGTCACTATATCACCCATTTTCACGCACGCTGCGAAGGGACAACGCCATACACGCTTCCAAAAACCGGAACTGAGCTTGAAGGATGATATGGCATAGGCTTTCAGTTCTCTGACTATGCTCGAACTTTGATATGCCATCCGGTGATCGCCGCCCTCCCGACAACTAAGACACAACTTCCTATCAAAACCGTCGCGCCTCCGAACATCTGCGCAGCAAGGTAGCTGCCACCATGACTCTGGATCAGCGCACCCGCGATTGGCGGACCAACCAGCGTTCCGACACCCATGATAGCAAAACCCATCCCGTTCCTTGTGCCCACCCGACTCATGTCCTTCGTCAAAGTCGTCAGTACTGCGGGAAAAATGCCTTGAAAGCCCGCCACGAAAAAGCCATAGCAGACCGCCCACCCGTACAGGCCGCTCTCGCTGTGAACCAAAGGCCAGAAGAACAGAACAATAGACGAGACGAAACAGGCAGGTATCAGGACATTGTACGGACCTGCCCATTTATCCGCGAAGTACGAGGGGATCAAACGTCCCAATATGCCCACGCCGTTGAGCACAAGCAGAACATTGACGCTCGTTGCGTACGGGACGTGCAGAACATCCACGGCAAAGGAAGAGATGTAGTAGAAGGCAAAATACTGCCCCAACCCGATCAAGAAGATAGCAATCAGGAACAGACTGTACGGCGGCTCCCTGAACGCGCTGAACTCGAACAACGGGCCTGACTTCCGCGGCGGCAAGCGCGGCTTGAGCAGCGAGCAGTACATGGCGCCAACCGCCAACATCATGAACCCCATGACCCGGACCGTCCACGGAAAGCCAATCTTGGGCATCAACTGCCGCGCAATCGTCGGATACACGAGGCCCCCGCTCGCGCTCCCGCTTGCCATGATGGCCACGGCCACCGACCTGTTCCTGCTGAAGTACGTAGTGACCAGGGAAATCGTGGGCGCAAACTGCAACCCGCACCCCAGGCCCGTCATGAGCCCCTGTGCCAGGAAGAACTGCCAGTACTCGGTGCACAGACTGGTCATCATAGTCCCCAACGCAGCCAGCAGCATGCCGGGGATGATGACCCAGTGGAAATACCCCGCGTCGAACATGCGGCCGCTGAACATGCCCAGCGCGAAGTGGCCCAGCATCTGCATCGAGCCGATCCAGGACACGGCGCTGGGCTCGAGGCCGAGGTCGTTGGTGTAGTGCGCCTGGAAGACGCCGAAGGTTGCGATCATGCCCCAGGTGTTGAAGACGACGAAGTGGCCCATGAAGGATTGCGTCCATGCTTTCAGACCGCCGTCGGGAGGCGGGCCGGGGTCGATGATGGAGGCGTTGCTACGTGCTGTGATTGTTTTGGCGAGGTTGGTGAGTGCATTTTTGGATCTGGCGGCGCGGGATGTATGTGAGTTGTGGGTTTCTATCCTTGAGATATCTTCCTCTTCGGTGTCGTGGTCTGATGAGGATGTATGACTGGGTGCGTAGAGGTTGTTGTTGGTGTTTCGGACTTCGCGATTTGTAGTGTCGTCACCGGGTATGCCCTTCTCGATGTCGTGGGCTGCCATTTTGAAGGTTCTGGCAGTGCCTCAACTCTGCTAGCTCTGCCTCATTGATCGGCAACCTGGCGTATGTGTCGTGTATGAAGCTCAGTACTAGCTACAGCAGATAGATCACAGAAGCGTTGAAGAACGCCGGCGTTTATCCCGAAGAGCAATGATTTCCTCACGCCCTGCGGTAACAAGCGCGCCGGCCGCGGAGGCTAGCTCGATATGATTTGGTAAGAAGCTTCGAATTCCAGCCTCTCGTGCATGTGCAGCGATTTTCTCGGATCAGTCGCGAGTTTTGTGGAGACCCGCCTGCAAAGATGGGGGAAAGTCTATGGGTTCTCCACATTTCGGACTTCTCGCCGGAGTTCTTATCCAGACTTCGGTGCAAAGCAGACGCGATCCTCTTTGCCCTCAGCTACACCTCGAGTGAACAAACATCAGATCCTTCGCCGGGCAACTATACTCGCGAATGTAGGCCTGACGCGATGCTCGCACCGGCCGCGGATGGCGTTTGTTGCTTAGAAATGCGAAGCTGCTGGCATCGTTGTCGATCTTTAATAAGCGCAGCACTTTGTGCGACTTCTGAACCATCTTTGTCTTATTCTGCTGCAGGTGTGTGGTAAGAACTGAAGAAGCATTGCAAGAGATGGATCGGCTGGCATACGAATATTAGCAGCGTACGGTCGTTGTTACGGTCCCTTTCTTGATCTAGACGGTACCTGGCGTCAATATCCCTCGTTGAGGTTCGTTCAAGACCGTCCATTGGCCGTCGTAGAGAGAGTGATATATGGTCCCTGGAGTAAGGATCACCACCTGAAGAGGTACGGCGACGAAAGCTCTTGATCTATTCCATTAAATTGCTTCCCAGTGATCTCAGAGCGATCTTCAAGGCTGAAGTCCACGATGCCATGTTCGAAGCAGCCACCAAGGACCCTGTCTTGTGTAACCTGCATGCTTACATAGCCCCACTTCAGCCTTACCTCATCGCCTACCAAAGCCCTGCAACTCCAGCATAACAACACTCCTACCCGCGCATGAGCATTCCGCAAGTATCAGACTTAGACTTGACCACACTGCCAAGAACCATTGCAGAATGACAGACCTCACAACGACGCGCAAAGCCGTGCGATACACCGCCCTAGCCCTGATCCTCTCTCTGCAGCTGTCCCATTGCATCTTACACCTCCTAGACCGCTGGGGCCCGCCGCGAAAGCCCAATCCCAAGCTAACGACAGCCGCAAAAGTCAATGAACTGGGCTTCATCAGCATAACGTGCGTGCGTATCGTTCTCCAGGACTTCTCCGTCAAGCTCGGCAAGCACACCATCCGCGGTGTCGGAATCGAAGTCCTGCTCTGGAGTGTCGCGGTGTGGAGCGCTGCGTGCGTGGGGTATGATGTGGTGAGGACGCCGGATAGTTTGCTCAGTTTGGCGCAAATCATGGCTGTGGATGTGTTGATGTGGACGGATATATTGAGTTCTGTTGTGGGGCTGGTTGGGCGGGAGGAGGGAGGTGGGTATGCGGTTGTCGCTGGGGACGAGAAGGCGGTGCAGGGAGGGGATGGAAAGATGGAGGTGTAGCAGAAGGTCTAGACGGATGCGCGGACGATGCACTGACAGCCTGCTACAAGGCTGGAAACGAAGGACTGTGGAAAAGAGCAAACTGCACAAGAGGTACAATTGAATGAAGTTTGAAGTGTGAAATTTGGTGTTGATGCATCCTCGAAAACCCTGGGCGAAAGCTAGCCATATCGAAGTGACTGCAAGTCTGCCCGTACGCCATAAAACGCCATGCCGTGCCTTTTGTCTACGTGGTAGTTGTATTCATTCCAACAGCTGTAGATTGCGAATCGAGAGCGCAGTGCTCAATGGTGCGCAGAGACGTCTTCCAACGCTGCCCGTGACTGTTTGCCGCGAGCTCGCCAAGTCCGTGTGCGTCTTCCTTAAGAGCGCTCGGCGACCTTGTTCTCTGCCGATTCGTTAGCGCGCTGCTCGACGGTTCCTGCGTTTCTCCATCTCGAGCCGGGCTGATCGCGTGCAGCCTCTTCCGCTGATCTCCTAAGAAAGCGACTTACTCTGCTGTGTCAGGAGAAGTCCATAGCGCTTCTTGATGGTGACGCGATGCCTGCTGTACTTGTCGTCGGGCGAGAAGCGGGCCGGGTGTGCGCTCTTGGAGACCTTTCCGTCGATGACCTTCTGGAGGGTGTAGATGCGCTTGGACGGATCCGCGGGGTCGGCGATGTACATGAGATGCATGGCGGCGGAGGTTGGGGGGTTGGGCGGCGGGTGTTTGGGTATGCGGCGTTGGTGCTGGCGGACGGTGAGCTTCGAGCTTGCGAATTTCGAGATAATTTTCGAAGCGCGCTAGTTGCGGACCGCCGAACTGACTGAGGGCTCCACATCGAAGACCCGACCTATCAGCGTGCGGCAGCGCTAAGCTCCACATCAGCAACACCACCACGTCGTCACTTTGCTTTGCTCCGGTCGACTCTTGGATTTACCGCTCATACAATTCGAAACGCCAAACATGTTCAAGCTTCTCCTCTTGCTTGGTCTCTGGACCCTCACGGCAACTGCGCAATTCGGCTTCTTCGACCAGATGTTCGGTGGTGGAGGACAGCAGCAGCAACAGCAGGCGAACGTGAGGAGTGACAGCAGCTGGTACCAGGCACAGTACGAGAACGGTATGTTTTTTTTTTAAATCTGTACACACTGCGTTTATGGATCTTGACTAACGCATCACAGCGCAATGCTCACACTACCTCTGCCCCGGCACCCTATCCTGCGTGCACTTCCCACACCACTGCCCCTGCGCCTGGGAGGCCACCGAAGACAAGGTTGAGCTTGGAGAAGGCATTGCCATTTGCGGGAGCAAGGGCGGATGGAAGGAGGGCGAGCTCGCGAAGAAGGTGGAGTTGGCAAGGAAGGGACTGTTGTAGGATTTTGTCTTGTCGCACACCAAAGGAAGGAGCTCAGCCAGGCCAGGACGGCGCGTTATGACGAAGGAACGTCGAGAACAAGACTTGGTTCGAGGACGGCACAAAGTAACACTCAATCATAACGAACATTGTACACCAGTCAACCGAGCCAACAGCGCTGCTGTTCGAAGTCCAATTGTGATCCCAATACTTTCATTCGATGCTGGTACACTGTTCAGCTCCTACGTCTAGCTATTGCCACAAAACTCCTTGTCTGACTGCCTTTTCTTTCACATCCACTCATCCCTGCCTCGTACACATCACTTCGGCAAGATGAGCCGGTGAAGATGGTGAGCGACAAGTCGAATGAGGGTTCTCAGAATGGGTGCACTGACTTCGACCCCGGAATGCGCAATGCTCGCCATGACCTTCGCGTAGCGGTTGGTCAGGCTTCGCTGTTGAAGGCACTGGGTGCTCGACAGGTGCGCTTCGAGTTGTGCGAGAATGACTTTGGCCTGTCGGTCTGTGAACTTACACATACCGAGCAGTATTTTTGGCGCAGTGAAGCAGGAGCAGAAACTTAGATGGACGCTTGGATTATCTTACCCAAGAGCGTGATGCCTTTTCCGCGATAATTGACACAGAGTCCGGTTGGATGAAGATGCTGATAATAATAGCGACTATGCTTATGTACATATATACCTCGTTCCAAATGTGCTGCGATGACTGAGATCATCAAGGATATACCGGTACCTGAACGCCGCGCACAATGCAAATGCTACAATGAATGCCCAGAATACAGATCACGTTCGCCGCAGCATGTAGCTGAGATCTGGGAGACCTCTCAAAATGTCATCGATGATCTGGTCCTCTTCAGCCTTTCGCCGCTGCAGAGAGCCTGTGGCGTTGGTCAGAGGCTGTAATGGCGGCGGAGTGGTATCGCGAGGAGGCGATCGCGAGAATGACTTTGACGCGGGCCGTTTCGATGGCGGCGCCGGGGCATTGAAGAAGGACAATGGGTCAGATGGATCATGGGTTTGCAAGGGCTGCTGAAGTGCTGCGCCAGGCAATGCAGACTCGAAGAAGGAGAAGTCGGCATCCGCCCAGGAATCTGCTGATGCTCGGACCGGCGTGGCTGGTCCTGCAACTGGTGTGGGTTTTGCGGATTGCAAAGGTGCGACTGTAACATCCTCGAACCCTGGCGGTGAGGGCATAGGGTCCGAAGCATCCAAGAAGGACAGAATCTCATTGCTGCCATTCTCGTTGGCATTCACGGCTTGGGCGGCTACATGGTCGTTCTTCTGACTCGGTTTTGCAGATGTATTGATCTCGAGCTTCTTCTTCTCGGGTTTCGAGCGTGAATCCCGATTAGCTGGTTTCAACAGCCCAGGGCCGATGGGGCCTTGCTCAGCATGCAGCGGAACGAAGCTATTGGCTTTGAACAGAGCTGACGTTGGAGAGATAGTGCTTTTCAGTCGTACAATTGGGGAGGCAAACATTGGTTCGTTCGACTCGGATTGAATGGGCGTGACTACAGGTGGGCTCGGTTCTCGCAATGGTGGCGGTGAAATTGTATCGGTGGCTTTAGGTGGTTGTGAGAACGGATCGAGTTGCTGTGGGGTTGGTAACGTAGGTGTCTGTACCATCTCACCCCAATCATCGTCGTCATCAACAGGAGTGTCGGCAAGTTCACCCGTGGAAGTCAACGGTGTTCCATTAGAGTCCAAGCTGGTCCAAGGGTCTGATGGCTCAGCGGTCGGTTGTGTTATAGGAGGTGAGATCAAGTTTGCTACAGCCTTTGTTTCAGGAGCAGGATGCGACACTGTTGCTGTTCGCTTGTGCACCGTCTGCTCCAAGTTGCGTGGTGTCAGGTCTACAGACACCGCGCGCCCTTCCTGGCGCTGCAGCTTGGCCACGGTAGGGTTCTTTATGGCCAACGGACTGGCAGTCGATCGTGGCGCCGGGCTTTCGATCTTCCATGGATCTGCAGATGGAGACGAGCTCCAGCCGAATGCAGCAGACTGGTTTGTTCCTAAAGGCGGTAGACTTTGTCTTGCAGGAAGAGCGGTCTTTGTCGCAGGCACAGATGATTGTGTGCGTAGATGACCGAAAGGCGCCTTTGCCTCTGCAGGTGCTGCGGTGTCCCAATAAAAGGAAGCCCTTGCCCCTGGACCTGTGCCCGAGATGCGGTCCTCGCGTGCCCATCTCCCAACAACCTTGTTGACTTCAGTTCGTACGGTCGAGTTCAACCACGTAACACGAACGTAGTTATCATCGTTCTCGCCGTGGTTGTACTCGCGCATCGTTTGCTTGCGAGTAAGCCTGTACCAAGCTTTGCGAGCAGAGGTAGAGAAAATCGGATCGTCGTGCTCTTCCAATTGTTTGGTGGTCTCTTTGTCTAGAGGGAACAGCTGGTTCAAGACGGCCCTGTCGCAGCTGACAGCTGTTGATGGAGCATCGGATGGAGCTTCGACTTGAGGGGATGCGTCCATTCCTTTCGAAACTTCCTTATCCTCATCGATGGTCTCTTCAGCATCGGCTGGTGACGCTTGGGATGGATCATTTGAGGTGTCCGTGAGCAGTGCCGCTGGCTCCTGTCCATCGTCAGAAGCCCCTACGTCGCTCACCTCCAGGCCCTTTCCCACCGGCTGGAACTCAGGTACGTCGTCTGTGGACGCCGCACTCGGCTCCGCCGCAACGGGTAGTGTCTCAGGAGATCCCTCGTCCTTGCTCGCTGCTCTAAAATCCTCGATCGAAGTCCGGGGAGATTCAACAGGCAATTCAGTGCGACTCGTTTCGGACGGCGAGGTTGAAGACCGCACAGATGATTCAATCTCCGCCTGTGGCGTCGGCGTAGAGTCTTCGACCTCTTCTTCGTCTTCAATCTGGCTGGCAGCTTCCTCAAGCTGAGCCACCGTCGACGAATCGCTTGTAATCGAATCTACCTTCTCGAGAGGCCTTGGCATAGGCGACACAATCTCTGGCCAATCTTCGCTCTGGCCATGCGTCACAGTGCCCCAACCGGCGCTGCCTGGCGCCCCGTCTGCAGCTGGCGTCCCCAGCACGCCAATATTCGCGGCCCCGTTGCCAGTATCGCTCGCCGCCCAGTCCCCAAACCCATCATCGTCGTTGTTCCCCCATCCTGCATCGTCCAAGAAGCCGTTTACCGGTACCGGCGCGAAGTTGAAGGCTGGCGGCAGCGGTGACGTTACCGCGTTCTTCGTCGGCGACTTGTCGTTGGCATTGTCGGCCCACGGGTCACCCCAATGATCCATGGTCGGGCTACCGAGTCAGGCGGCATAGTGAGCAGCTTCAGAGAAGCGGCATTCCTCGCGTCGAGGTGTAGATGCGTTGCTGTTGTTTGTGAACTCCAAGGTAACACCTGGCGCGCCTCCGCGACTTCCGCTCCATTCCCGAGCCCTGCCAAGCCTGCGTGGGTCCCATCGCCCGAACCTTGAATGAACCACGATTTGTCTCACGCCTCACCTCCTGCTTTCAGATGACCCGCGACACGTGATATCAGCATACTCTGCCACAGGTATTCCTCATCAATGTCCCCGGACAGCAAACTTTGTATGGGAGCCTCAACTTCAGCAAAATAATCATCGAGACTGCGGGCGAACATGTGTGCCAGTCTCACGTCTCATCCCCATGCATGCACTCTGCGACACAAGCCTCTGACTAGCCTTAACATCTTGGATGTAGAGCGCAGCAATCTCCTATAACCCGTTCACTGTGAATAGCTCACCTTTGCAGCGCCACAATGCTAGGCAACAGTATTGTGCGCGCGTACAGACAGCACTATAGGAAACTTGCAGAAGACATTCACTTCGATGCAGTGTTGTGAAAAGACACGTTCAGTATGCATGCAGAGTGCCCTCATAGTTATTGGGTCATTTGCATGCTTGACCCCACATCGATACTGCGCAGCAGTCTTACAGCAACCGACTATGTTCCCACTTGACAGACCTCCCCGTAAGTCGGCCAAGATGCGTCGTAGGCTCAGCCAGATCGGCGTTGAGCAAGCTAAATCTCTCCCGCCCCAGCGCAGGCCCACCAACGGTAAGACTCATACTACCTACAAGGACCTTGTGGCTACTTTGCGTAGTACAGGGGCAGCAACTGAGGCTTTTGTGCACTACCAAGAGACGGATGACGTACTGGGAAAGGGTGCTGAGCAGGAGAAAGAGGAGCACAAGCTTGCACAGCCGCGTCGCCGTGAGCCGGAACTCGATCCGGATGATTATGGCAACATGTTCGAGCAAGACCTCAGCGGTGCGTGCGGCGGCATGATGATAGCTAAGTATAGCCCTGTGCATGCTAGGATGGCGCAGAAGACCTATGCAAGCGGCGAGTTCGTCAGGTCCCCCAAGCGGGCTCTGTTCAATAATGCTGGGTATGAAGACCTCCATACTGGTGAGCCCAAAGTCAGCAAGACCAGAGGTCTGGAGTCCGGCGTCTTTAAGACTACTGCCCCCTTGCCTGAGGGGCCGATTTCCTTCCTCGAGAGCGTCACGGACCGGTACCCGTATCCTGATGAGGCTGCCAAGAAGGGGCGCTCAGGCGAGGACTCCAAGGCGCTGTTCGACGACATGCCAATGCCATCTCCGAAGAAGTCGCCGAAGAAGTCGCCGAAGAAGTAGGTGCTTCTGTCGCTGTTGGGGAGGCGGAATCGCGGCGGAACGATCTTCGTACGCGCCTTCGAGCGCTTCTTGAGATGTCACCTCAGATCTAGTAGATACATCCGGACAATGCACCGTACACAATGGCGCATGACACAAATGAAAGTGGCAATTTCAGATGGAGGGTGTTTTTGGGCCGAGAAAAGGTATGAGAATACGGGATATATACGCTGGACGTTCCTGATATACGCCGGACGTTCCTCCACGTACACTGCGCCCTTCGCATTGCGCCATGCGTGCCAGTGCTCGAGTCAGGATTCAGTTGGAGAGCGCCACGAGTGCATGTGCTCAGAAAATATCAGTGCTTTGGTCTCCTCGAAGTCGCAATGGGGTATCCTAGTTCAAACAAACAGCATCAGACGAATCCCTCTTGATGACATCAATCACCCAATCTAATCCTTGCTTGCCTTCGCTAAGGCGATACGGGGCTGTCAGCACAAAACAGTGCATCTGCTTCTCCCAGTGCAACCACTCTCCCTTGACGCCATATTCGGAGAGTCTGTTGCGGAAGATGACGCCGTCTGGGCTGAGAACGTCGTAGCCAGCGGTGACACCGTGCACCCTGATGTCACTCTTGGCTAGAAGTGAAAAGTCGGCGTTGATGGGGGACACAATACGGTCTGCAGGGTCGACGTCTTTCCCGCACCATGCTTTTGCCGTATCCTTGATAATCTCAGGCGAGAGAAGAGGGTCGAACTTTCGCAACTTCTCGATATCGGGGTTGCTGCGCGTCATATCGGTCGAGGGACAAATGTTGATCAGAGACGTAGGTCGAGGCGTCCGCTCCATTTCAGGATTTTCAGCCTCCTGTCGTAGAGCTTCCATCGCAAGGCAAAGCACGATGTTGGCCCCAGACGAGTCTCCCATGAATGTCACAGTCTCCTCTGCTTGCTCGGCCATCTTCAACAGCTCGCGATAGAGCCTCAAACACCAAGGGAACGAGCTTGACGCAGGGTTGTTGGGTGCCAGTGGAACTGAGATCAATGAAATGACGGTGTCAGGCAACTCTTGTGTGAGCTGTGCGCACACCCACCAGTGCTGGCCAGATGGTGCCATTTGCCAGCTACCTCCGGCGATGTAGTAGATGCGTTTCCTTGGCGTTTTTGATCGTTGATGGGGCGGTATAATATCGTAGATACGTATGTCGCATACGGCGCGCTCTTGAGCTGTGCATGGCCGCAGGCGTGTCTTTGGCGGCTTGAGCTTGATCGATCCATCTTCATGTTTCGGCTCGCTCGCATTGAGTTGTTTACGAAAGAGGCGCACGACCTTCATCAGAACGCTCATGAGTATTGTGCGGTCGTCGCGCTCTGTGACCTTGATAGATGTGCCATCTCGAGCAGCATACTGGTGTGTCTTGGGGTCTGTTTCTAACGGGTTCTTTTGGCGATCGTGGACATCTGAGCTGTAAGACATAGCTTCTCATAAAGGACGAACAAATAGGTGGGAGAAAGTTAGGACATGCAGGGCAGATTCATCCTCATTCTAGGGTCGATCCATCCGATCTCTCTAGGGCGCTGCGCGCCATCGACGCGTCGACTCAGCGTGTCATTGTCCAAAAAGTCAGTAGTGACGTCAAAGGCGGGCCCTCGGATCGCCATGGCGCGCCTGCAATCTGACCGCCGAAGAATCCTACTTGCCTTGGACCACGGTGCTGTTTGCAGCAGATCTGTTATGCGAGTGCGCGCTCTGTATTATCGATTGGAATGTCTATTTTGTGTTGTCGTGTTCTCAGTTGGGGGATTATTCAAGGGTGGGTCCCTCATATCTTCACGCTGATGTCATTGGGCTTGGTAGATTCGTTGGCGCTCTCGGCGTCAGCTGTTCGCAAAATATCGTTGTAATACTAACATCAAAGACTGCACAAACCCCCCATTTGTGTGATTATCAGCAAATAATGTTTCCTTTGTTTTCTCCACTTTCGACGTAACCCTTGCCTATCGAGCAACTCAAGTGAAGGGTTTTCATGATTTAGGAGTATGCGCCTTCCGGCTGCAAGAGGCTATGGAAGCTACATTGAGCAAGGACCAGACGCTTGAATCAAACGTTCGCGGAGCTCTTGGCCGCCACTTATATATGGCTCCGCAGCGAGCGGAACTCGCCCAGGATCATCATTCCGCTCCGCCCGCCTCGTCCGCCGGCACCTCTTCCGGCTTGAGGCTCTTGTCGTCTTGGTATTGTGCGTCGAGACCTTTCAGGTCGCGTTAACTAGCCGATTCAGTCCATGGTGCCAACTGTTTACATCTCGGCGCACGTATGCTCACAGCGGATTGTAACGCCAATGAATTTAACATGAAGTTAATATAAGAGCTACCTGAGCCGCATGTGGCATGCTCTTAGACCCACAATTCTCCACAGTGCGCTCAATGGCTGACCAGCAGACCTTGACTGATGCAGAGATCAAAAATTTCATCGAAGACTTGGATCACGACAACAATGGCAAGATAGACTACTGGGAGATAGAGCGCAAGCTCGACGAGGTCCACAAGGAGATCGCACCAAAAGCACAACCACATCACCTTCATCACGAATCGCGAGCCGAAGCACGACACGAATTCCTTCGAAGTGTTATTGGGACACGCGAAGATCGCATCGACGATGCGGAGTTTGCAGAGAGCGTGAAAAAGTGGGACATCCCTTCCTTGGAGCAAGACCGAAAAGAGGCGAAAAAAGAAGATGACTACTGGAAACAAATGTCAATCTGGAGGCGTGCGCGTGCCTACTGGGCTGTGAAAGGACCTGAGATCGCGTTTCTGACGCTAGTCGCAGCCTTCATGGTCGCGTTCGGGGTCTGGCAGCTCGTCAAATACCTCACCTACGATGAGTACACTCCAGCATTCGGTTGGGGTGTCGTGGTGTCCAAGACGTCAGCGGGTGTGCTCTACCCGACTTTCTTCTTCCTCATTCTTTCCATGTCACGGTGGCTGGCGACCTTCCTTCGACGCTTCTACTTCATCTCCCGCTTCATCAACTGGGATTTGTCTCAGTCATTCCACATCAAAATGTCAATTGTGGCATTGTGCTTTGCAACACTGCACGCCATTGGGCACCTGTCCGGGTCTTTTGTCTTCGGCAGTATGGCGCACCGTCAGGCTGCAGTTGCTGTCGTACTCGGTACTAATGCCGTTCCACGATCTTACATCGACTATGTAAGAACCTTGCCTGGTTGGACCGGCCTGACAGCAATTGGCTGCTTCTATCTGCTGACCGCCATGAGTATGCCACAAGTCCGGAAGTGGAGCTACGAAGTTTTCCAACTAGGCCATCTTTTGATGTTCCCCATCATTGGGCTCATGATCGCTCATGGCACGGCTGGTCTATTACAGTGGCCCATGTTTGGCTACTGGCTTGCGGTGCCTACACTGTTTGTCATTTTCGAGCGAACGTGGCGCGTCATTCTAGGCTTCCGTCCCATCGACGGTGACCTTGAGTTGCTGGACGAGGAGACCACAGTGATTACTGTCAACGTTCCTCATAAGAGACCATGGGACTACAAAGCCGGCCAGTATGTCTTCATTCAAGTGCCGCAGCTGTCGCGCTGGCAATGGCATCCTTTCACTGTCTCTACCTGCGTCAACAACAGGATGCAAGTACATATTAAAGCGGACGGCGACTGGACAAACGAGCTGCGAGACATCGCCAAGAAGGCAGGGAAGAAGCAGGCAATCAAAGTTGGTCTTGACGGACCCTACGGTGCACCTGCCCAGCGCTTTTATGACTACGACTATAGCATGGTGTTCGGGTAAGTAAGCATCCACCTATGATCGCTCTTGACGCTAATCAAATACAGAGCTGGTATCGGCGTCACACCGTTCTCGGGTGTCTTGACTGATCTTCAACATCATGAGCTCGAGCGTACGATATCAGGCGAGAATTCTGCAGAATCTGGCTACGAGAGTGGCAAGGGCCCTTCACCCTACGAGGACCATCGACGCGTCGATTTCCACTGGATGGTTCGTGACAAGAACAATCTGCTATGGTTCTCTGATCTCTTGAACGAGGTGTCTCGCGCCAACAAACTTGATCGCTCACACCTCGACATCCGCATCCGCACATACGTCACCCAGAAGCGAAAGCAGATCTCGGAACATGTTTTTCGCTGGCTTCTCGAGAAGCACAGAACTGATGAACACCCCCAGTCGCCTATAACTGGTCTATGCAATCCGACACATTTCGGTCGACCCGATATTCCTCTGATCATGGAAGAGCATTACACAGACATGTGCGAGGTGCTCGGCGAAAGATTGAAGGCGAAAAGTTCGAAGAAGAAGGATGAGATCAACGTTGGCGTCTTCTTCTGTGGACCCCCGGTCATCGGTCAGCAGATTGCGGACCAGTGCTCGCAGATGAACGCGAAGGCGCGCAACGAAGGCAGAAAAATCGAGTATCGCTTCATGATTGAGGTATTTGGATAAGTCATACTCCTCATTATACCCATGTACCACATAGCACCCTTTTAATATAATAGATTCGGTCTTTGCATACATAAGACCCGAGTCCCGCATGGTGACGGCTCATAGGGCAATAAGAGTAGAATTCGTGGTGGTTCATGGCCTCATCATCATTAGGCGTGCCACGATTGCCTCCAAGCCACTCCGACTACTTTGTCTGGTCCCACTAATGCCTCCGGTCATCCGTTCTCAGCCATCATCAGGCAAAGCATAATCACGAAGGCTCGGGAATGCCTCTGCAAGAATCAGCCCTTTCAACTTCTTTCTTTTCGCAACCACCACCGCAACAATGAAGGACGAATCTACCAAGCTTAGTTGTTTGATGACACCGCTGTCGAACAACAACTTCAATCGTGTATTCTTCCCCACTCTCGCCTTGATATTCTTTGCTATTGTTCTCGAAGCACTCTCTCGTGAGACCCTCAATTGCTGCGCAACCATCAACGATGTGGACGATGCCAACGACACCTATACAGACGCGATGTCAAGCGAAGCGCTGTTGCCTGCAATCGTGGAAGAACAGCCTCATCCCCCAAGCATCACCTGAAGCAGAGTCTTCGCCGTCTTCTTCAAGCAAAGCTCTCCTTTAGCGCAAAAGAAGACGCCCCCGTATGCGCAAACGTGCTGCCTGCCTAATGTCTCTCCAAACGTTCGCGCGAATCGACTAATGACGGCCATCTTCCTGTATGCAGGTGTCCTGGCCTTCTTCATAATGCGCATGCGCGACATTAGCGTACCACATCTGCGTCCTGAGTGCACAGGCTATATTTCCATCCATCAGGCGAGGTCTAGAATGCCAGACCAGAATTGGTGGGTAGTTGTGCTGCTCAACATCCTGTCGTTTATATGTGCGAGCCTGGGCTTGCTACGGACCATCGTCGATTGTGTCCTTGTACGATGGGGTCAAGGCTTGGGATATGGCGAACAAAAGGCAAGCAACATATGGGCATGGCCGGCATGCATGCCGCTTGTGGCGCTGTGGTTCTTTCCGTACATGGCCATCAGGGTACTGTTGGTCATCCCGATTGCTTGTGTAATGGGTCGACCGCTCACTAGCATATGGTCACATACGATCCCTAAAACTGAAGCGGCGAGAAGCAACGGCATCGAGATGCAAAGCGACGAATCGAGAAGACTTGTTGACGACGTGGATGGCGACGACGCAGAGGAACACTCGGACTGTCTACCTGCTCACGAAGAAGCAGTGCATGAAAGGGAAACTGGGGTAAAAGAGATGTCGCAGTGGTTGAACCGTAATTGACACACCTCAGTCGGAGCCTTCAAAGCGCAGTACCTCGCCTATCGATTGAAGAAGGTAAGCACACCTGACAAGAGTGTCAGTACCTAGTACTCGCTGGCTGTGCATGATCCTCGGACAAGCACTTCATGATTGTGTAGCGTTTAAGATCGAAGAGTTCTAGGTCAATCGAACATTCTGTGGCCCACTTGAAATGTCGCAATTGTCTGCTTGATGAACGTCATCAGTCTTCGCCCTCACAAACCCTTCAGGACCAGCACGAAGCTGCACGTCAGACGCAAATGGTAATCCCACAAGTATCCACGTGCAGTACGAGCCGCAGATATCCGTCGTGACACTTGTACCTGCCTGTTCGTGACCAAAGACAGGCTGGAGAAGAGCCGCGACTACCCCGCGCCTCGTTTAGATATACCCCGCCATCGCCCTCGTCAAAGCTTTCCCTGGCTCAAGCACGCCATCGCCGCCAGACCCAAATCGCACATCATGGTTCAGGTACGCACCCTTTTCGGACGTCTTTTCTATACAAATTACTACAAAGGGTACTTTGTTTACTGGAGAACGCGCTACTGACGTCACTAGCTCGAATATTCAGTCGAAAAGCCGCTCAATCGGGAGCCGGAGCTCGACAAGCTTGTCTCAAGGTCCGTAGACACCAATCTGAGCCCGAGCAACGCGAGAAGACATATTTCTGACATTTGCTTTAGTTTCATCACAAAAGAAGGTGGTTATGACCGCAATCATGGGCCTATCCCTCACCTCGATGCTGCTACACACCAAGTGTGCGTATACGGCTTGGTCAACAAGGAACTCTCTCTCCACGTCAAAGATCTGCAAGCACTTCCTCAACACAGCGTTATATGCGCGTTACAATGCGCCGGTAACAGGCGCCACACGATGCGAACCAAACTCAAGGAGGTATCTGGCATTGACTGGTTCGATGGCGCTGTCATGAACTGCAAATGGACTGGACCACTACTAAAAGACGTCCTCGACAAGGCTGGCATCAGAGTCGATCAGGACAAGTGGAAAGATGCGCATGTTGCATTTTCCTGTTTCCAAACGCCGACCCAGGACGACGAATACTACGGTGCCAGCATACCGTTGTCTCGGGCTATGGACCCCAAGAGTTCGATCATCATAGCCCTCCAGATGAACGACAAGCCTCTGCCCCCCAACCATGGCGCACCAGTCAGAGTTGTCACGCCCGGTATAGCTGGTGCAAGGAGTGTGAAGTGGCTGGACCGCATCACGGTGCAAATGTGCGAGAGCAACAGCTACTACCAGCAGCACGACTACAAGATCCTCCCACCGGAGGCAGACTGCAAAGAGAAGGCAGAAGAATGGTGGGGCAAGGTCGGCGCACTGCAAGACATGCCTATCAACAGCGTGATCGGCGTACCGAAGTCTGGATCGAAGGTTCAACGACAAGAGGACGGCACGGTAGAGGTCAAGGGTTACGCATTGCCTAGCGGCTCTGATGGACCGATCACCAAAGTCGAAGTCAGCGCTGATGGGGGCGTGACGTGGATGGATGCAGAATTGGACCAAAGTCATGATCACAAAGATGCAGAATTGAAGTGGGCATGGACCTTGTGGAAGGCGAAGGTCAAGGTTGAGAAGGGCAAACACGTCAACATATATAGCAAAGCGACTGACAGTAGCGGGCAGACGCAACAGAAGAGCGTTGAGTGGAACTTCCGAGGTGTTGGGTATAACGCTTGGGGCGAGGCATCAGATATCGAGGTGGTCTAGCACCACCGACCGCAGACATGATAATAGTTCAGGCAGCGAAGTATGATATATCTCTTTAACATCATGAGACATTACCCTATGCTGACATCCCAAACACCAACCATGCTATGTTCATAAATCATGATCTTACCCCAAGCACCAGAGGTGGTTCAGCGTGTCACAAACCCAAGCTCTTCTTGACATTCTGCCGTACGACTTTCTCGTACTCTTCCCTCTTATTCCTCCACATCTTCGCCGCATCGATGTTCGCAGGACTCTCGTCGTTCGGCTCGGCCAGCATGCTCATCACACTGATGAGGATCTTCTCCACGCTCTGGATCGGCGACCAGCGTTCGGATGCTTGCTCGTACTGGTGTGGATCATCACCGGGCGGGTGCAGGATTGATATGCATACTTCGCCGTTGTTGTATACTGCTATCGTCAGCAAGTGCGCTCACTTCCGCACGGCATCGTCCTTTAAATGTGAGATTGTGCGTATGTTGCTGGTTGCACCTACCGTTTGGATGCCACATATCCGTCAAAAACTTCATCTTGGGCGGCGCAAGAGGATAGTCCTTGGGAAATTTGAGCTCTGCGGGGAAGACGCCGCCTTCGAATGGTGTGCCTTCTGGCCCTTGGATTAAGGCTTCCCAGAGGAACATGTCATCTTCAGTTACAGGACCGGCTGTGATGCCTTCTGGCGGATCGGAGGAGAGCGATTTGTATTCTTTGAAAAGACGCTTTGCTGCGGGATTCGACATGGTGTGCGACTTAGGTGGTGGTTTAGTACGGTAATTGCGTTTATGGCGGGGGTGCGGACCGCTGAATGTCGCAGGCTGTGACTTCGTGTGCAGGTCTAATGGCGCTGTGTTCTGGCTTAGGTCGAGAAGAGTATTCTTGTGCGTTCCGAGGGTTCGTTCAGGGTATTCAAGATTATAGCAGATCGAGCTGAACAGCTTTGTTCGTATCACCGACACGTCGGCATTCGGTTACAATCGCTCGTTCACTCGCACGGACCATCGATGACATAATGAACCATTTGATGAACCCTTCAACCGCATCACGCGCTTCCTTTCTTGATATGAACTCTCCTACTGATTACTGCGTTTCGCTGTACCTCATCTTCAGATTGCGGCTTCTTGCCTCATTGCCGCCGCTTTCAAAATCTCCGGAACTTGGCAAAGTAGATTACAGCAGCGAAAATCATGAGAAAATCTGCCTAGGCCCCTGAAGACCCTCTAATCCCTAGACTGGCGCAGTGCTTGCGGCAAGCAGTACGATGGCCGCTTGAAGTACTGATTTGTGCAACCAAAGCGCACGGCTCTGAAAGTCCACGCAGACCCCAATAGCGCACCAACGTTCGGTCGGAACAAGATGTCGTATAGTATTGACGGCCCGGCCTTCTCTTTCTGCTCATTCTATTTCACGGTCCGAGATCAGTGTTACTTTCTGCATAGGTAGACTCAAGTCGTATGAGTGAGGCCATGCTAGTTGCATTATCTTTTCTCATTTGACACGTTTGTTCTGCGCAGGTACTCCTCTGTGTATCTATGACTCTGGGACTTCGTCGGCCCAAGGGATACTCGATTGTGCGCCGGCCTTCTGCACCGTCATAGAAGCAGCCCGGTTGGCACGTGCGATCGCTGCGTCAAGATCGAAATCAGAGCCCCGAGATATGGACTTCCAATGCGCTACAGCTACAGTGTAAGCACCTGCGAAAGTGTCTCCAGCAGCTGTAGTATCGACGACCTTGACTTTTCTCGCCGGCACGATGCGTCCATTTTTCGACTCGGCTTGTTGCTTCGCAGTTTGGTAGAATACACCCTGATTAGATGCATCAGTACAAAGTGGCTGAAAATGATGATCGATCTACTCACCTCACCACCGAGAGTGATGATAACATTCTGCACACCACGAGAGATGAAAACCGCGGCGACCTTGTCCCACGACGTTGGGTTTTCGATGCCGGAGAGGATCGCAGCCTCAGTCTCATTGACGATCAGATGACCAAGTCCCTCGTATGCTTCTGCAGGCAGCGGAATCGCTGGCGCTGGGTTGATGATCGTCTCAACACCCTTTTGACGCGCAGTCTTCATATTGTGAAGCACCTTGTTTCGATCAGCCATGTGAACACCATAATGCGGATCTCTTCAATACGTACGACATTCATTGGAAGCTCAAGCTGAAACAAGGCAACGCTGGCGTCGTCGTCGACCAGATCTTGAACTTCGACATCGTAATTGGCTCCTGGGCAAAACATGATCCTGTTCTCTCCGGTGCTTGTCTCAACTGTAATGACAGCGACGCCAGTCTTCTTTCCTTTCAGTATCTTTACAGCATCTGTTTTCAAGCCATCCTTCTGCAAGCTCTTCAAAAAACCTTCATGGAACTCATCGTCGCCGACAGCGCCAACCATACGGACCTCAATATCAGATGCCTTCCCGTCAGACGCTTGCTGCTGTGTACGGGACAGACGCGCGCACGCGACAGCTTGGTTAGCGCCTTTACCTCCATAACCAATGTTGAAGGATTCGCTGGTCAATGTCTCGCCCGCCACTGGCACACGAGCAGTACGGGTGACGAGATCAACATTGAGTGATCCAATGACCGAGATGACTGCTTTTGAACTCATTTTGATATTCTGGGGAAGATGATGAGGTGGGATGATCGAACAAATTTGGGGTCTTGCACTAGCGCCGACCAAACGGGGTAGCGTACCCGACGCGTCGGGTAATCGCGCTTCAGCTTTCCAAACACCATCCCTCTTCCTCAACCGCGACTGCAATATGGACGCTCGACTGCCGATACGTTCTCGAGCTCGAGGTTGGAATGATTCAGAGGTCGTGATTGAACGCAATCAACAACAAAGCATGTATGACATCGCACTCAAAAAAATTTCCATGACGATATATCGAGACATGTTTGCGTTCATCACCCTAAGACTATCGGCTCTCGGCATCCGCGTTAACATCCACACTTACACTGCTCAAATCGACTACCGCAGCAATCTCGTGCAAGGTGCGGATATCACCTCTTCACTTCTTCACCTCTTCGCCTCGACAACGCTCGTGGTGTTATTGTTTCGTGCTCCTGGTCCGCCCTTGACACCAACGGCAACTTGAACCTCGAACCCCCATCGCTTCGCACGCTCCTCGGCGAGGTTTGCTGCCTCTTGCTCAAGCTGAGCTGCTGCCTCTGCGAGTTTGCCGCCGACTGCAGTGAGTTCACCACCCAGCTTGGCGAGCTCTGCGGCGAGCGCCAGCAGATTATCTGGTGTTGTCATTGTGCGTACCCAAGAGTGTACAATTAGTATGTGCAGTGAGTCGTGTGTATTGGTAAATGGTAAGGTGACTCGAGTTGACTTGATGAGCGATAACGTTGAAAGAGCGCGTGCACGCAGTCCAAGGTTGAGCGAAGGGTAGAGCCAAAGGTGTGCTCATTGTGAGTCGATGTTTCGGCAACGACGTTCAAGTACGGTGCAAACATGGAAGTGCTGTGCGTTTGCATTGCAATGCTACTCTCTTCACATCACATTTGCGCCGACTGCTGACCGTGGCAGAACGACGCTGCAAACCAACCGTTCATGGCACAAACAAGCTATTGAATGACAATGCCCAATCACACGGTTGTTTTGCAAGATATGCTTCGACATCCTAGAAATCTGGTGAGTCTTGACTATCACCTGGCATTGTTTGGACCCCCTTCATTCGCGGACCGCGACGTAGACGGTGCTTACGGATCATTCCCTCTCTATCGTTACAACCGCGTGCAGTCAGAGGCGAAGTTGTGTCTCAACAATCACAGTAACATCGCAGCCTCTTGATTGATACAGACACCACTTCGACGTGGACTTTCAATGCAAAGCAGGAATAGTAGGTGCTCGCTGTGACTGCCGAGGGTCAAGTTCGGCTCCAAATTGTGGTACGTATAAAGCGAATCCTGGGACACGCACCAGAACGACCAGCATATCGATCTACACAACACTGACAGAAAACTAAAACCTGAGTTTGAATTCGAATCACAGCAATGCCATCAAGCTCAACACGATGGACCCCTTTACCAGAGAACGCCCGCGTTCAGGCCCTAGATGCAGCTCTGGAGTCCATCACTACCAAACTTGACGCCATTCTCTCCGACAGCCTCAAAATTCCTCGTCCGCTCACGGGGGACCTACCAAATTTTCGTAAAATACTTAGGAAACGTATCAGCGTGAATTGACGAACCTGATGGCCAGCATGCCTGCTGAGAACGTCTCAGAACTCACTCTGGTCAATGCCTACGATCGCGCCGTCTTCAATTTCGCAGATTGGGCAGGGGGCATCGCTTCCTTGGTACCAGGATACGACGACAGGACTGTCGATCCGCAACTGCAGGAGCAGGTTGAGAAGGAAGCTGCCGCTGTGGTGGCTGAAGCAAAGGCACTCATGGGTGATATCACGAAGGAAGACGCCTAAAATAAAGAGCAAACTCTTGTGACAGGCCTGGTTATATACCTCGTGACGTGTGTTGCGGACAATGAGTACGTTCTGATATTTGTGAATTTAGATTGCGAAGGTCAACATTTACATCACCAAATAGCAACCTCAACATGTTAGCTAAGGCCATGTACCCAGCGAATGTGATCCCTACTACAAGCTCGGAAAACTCGACACCTCATTCCATCAGTCTCAGTCACCTGCATTGCTCATTTGTTTGGCCTTGTTCACCATCTCCTCGATCTCTTCGTCGTCCATATTCAACAACTGGATTCGTCTACGCATTTCTGCAACTCTTAGTCTGATACCTTCGAGCGTCTGCTCCCTCTTGTCCGGTGTCGAGGTCGGTAGTGTGCGTGAGGGTGTATGTGTCGAGGCCATGCCGCGCAAAATTGCTGGATGCATGTAACAAAGCGTTGGTAAGCCAGGTTGTGGTATTGTCATAGTATGAATGTTGCTAGTCCGAGAATTCGGGAGAGGAAGCAGCATTTATATGTCGAAAATACTTATCAACCAATGTCACCATGCCATCGGCATGAGCTACGGAATTCGCATTGCAGCTGCATTCAAGTTTTAGTAATTGACTTCAGGCTTTCGAGTCATCCCTCAGCTGCTTGAGCTCAGTCAAGACCCTATCCTTGTCCCATCCTTCTCTCAATCCCCTCTTGAGTAAATCCTGCTCACTATCTGGTGCCATACCCGCTGTTTCCGGGACCCTCCTGTCCAGGTTGGTAGGGAAAGGATAGCCTTCCGCGATATTGTTGACAAAAGCCTTGACTTCCTCGCTCATGTCTTCTTTCTTAAACCTTGCTACGAGTGCACCCCATGTTCGCTCCACCAAAGGTAGGCTGTCGATCGCCTCCATAGGTTTACCGAACGCACTGGAGATCTGCAGGAGATTGGCAGAGCGCTGCACGTTGGTTGAGGTGTTGCAGCCCGCTGCATGGAAGAGAGCTGGGTTGAAGAACAGGCCGTCACCCTTCTCTAACGGCACACTGACATAGTTTTCAAGGAAATAGTCCTGAAACTCCTTCAGCCGGTATGCCATGTAGCCCTCCTCGAACTTCTGGCTGAA
The DNA here is from genome assembly GCA_001599375.1 of Phoma herbarum. Lineage (NCBI taxonomy): Eukaryota > Fungi > Ascomycota > Dothideomycetes > Pleosporales > Didymellaceae > Phoma > Phoma herbarum. The sequence goes on along the minus strand of BCGR01000016.1, from coordinate 576,501 downwards.
GGGCAGCAGCCTCGTCGGCCCTGACTCGAGTGGCATATTGCTATGCGCTACCGCACCTTGGAGCGTGAGGAACTGGCTTGCAATTTGCAGAGCCCTGGGGAACTTCTCGCACGAGTCCGCGCTCTGGAAGCCGATGTGGTAGTCTCGATGACTGATCTGGGCTGCGCCACCTGGTCGTACAATATTGACCTGCGCAGTCAAGCGGTGGTGAGGACCGAGCCATGCTGATGATATAAGCGGCAGCCACGGATTGGAGTAGTATTCGAGGAAAGTCGAAGGATCAGCGAGGCAGTGCTTGGAGAAGGAGTTCCAGATCCGCGAATTCGAGCCGGAAGTGGCGAAGTGGTCACCTTTCTTGCCTAACTTCTGCTCCTCTTGTTTGATGATTGAGGAGTACACATCATTGACTTTGTCGATTAGGCAGATGTCAGTGTACATGTGTCTGGTCGCAAAGACACCCGGACCGTGCAGCAGGATATGGTACCATTCGTCCTGAAGCGCTGAGAGTTGATCGAGGTTGTATGATGAGAATGCTGACAGATCGTATATAGGGATATTTTTGATGATATCTCTGGCGAGAGGGTAATGAATCGGGGCAGATTCGTTCGTTAGGGTTTTGAAATCGTCCAAGGACGGGGGTTGACTCGCCGAGAATACTCGAGGCCTGATTGGAGGCGTAATTGTATGACCATTACCAGATCCCTGTGGCGCCGACGACCCATTTACCGTAATTCCCATCTTGATGATGGAAAGTCTTCTGAGAATCTGAGTATGAATTGTAGTCCACCGGGCGATGTCAACTGCTCCATTTATCTCGGACTCATATCATTGCACCGGCAATTCTGCCCGCCTCGGAATCGGGCGATTCTACCGCAAGTATGCTGTCCAGCGTGTGGTGAAAACAACGGAGCGCCTTCGCTTACCCGCATGAGTTGATCGAGTGGATGGTGCTAAATCCGACGTCGCGGCCAGTCCTGAAGCTCCCCAAGTGCTCGAGTGGGGCCACCGGCTTCTACGGCGTCTTGGGCGTCTTGGCTCAAATAGCCGGGACTGTATCTCCGCATTCGAATCGCTAATGTCGATCAGATACAAGACCGCAGAAAGACTGCATGCTTGAAGCTCTCTTCAGCGGTCGTACTGATCTGGATGTTAGGCGACAAAGGCATGCTTTCGGTAAATCGAGAGCCCTGTGAACAAGTTCACACGTCAATTGGGGCGCATTAGCTGAGCTCGTCCACCCCAGAGACCGGAGCTTTCACGCTTTCTTACCAACACAGCGCGTTCAGCCCCACAGCGCTGGCACTCGATCACAAAGGGTGCACAAGAAGAGAGCAGCCATCACGCCATTGATTGCCATTGAACGCCTCATGGATTGCTTGGGCACGCCACCACCGTCACACCTGGCCAATTACGTGACGCAGGCTGGCTGAGAACAACATCACACCGCGGCTATTGCCTTCCATTCAGACCGTTGCGCTGTTCATCGACTTTTGCGAGCCTTTTGAGTGGCCGCTTGATATTTGTTTCAGTCAATTCCGTTGTGCATTGCTTGTCGAATTTCATGGTCTCACTACAACCTATTTCCCCGACTTCGCACGTCAAGATACCTCGTCAAATGGACCAGGAGATGAACCCAAAACTCAACATACTGTTTTACCTTACAATACCCACAGAAAAGTATGAAGGGAGAGCATCAGGTCAGAAATTGCTGTGCAGTCGGCCTTGTCAATCGCACCCAGTCTGAATAACGAGCTGGCATTCATCGGTTCACATAGTGGCCACACTGGCGACATGCAGATCGAATAGGCCTTGGGCCAGGCTCGTGCACAAAGTGAAGCAACTACCGGCCACAAAACAAGATAGCGCGTGTGATTCTAATGAATCCTGTGAGCAAATGCTGACCTCCGCTGTAAAGACATTTGCGAAGAGATCGGAGAAAAGCAGAAGTTCAGTATGACCTCACTGTCGTTCTGGAGATCAAAAGAATCGGAGTGCGTCTCTTGGCGCTAGGTCTTCGGTATTGTGTTAGGGCCTGTATGAGGACGCGCTGAGCCGTGAGGCACAGACGTCTCTCCCGTCCAATGTGGGGAACATCGTACAAATTAGGCGCAGGATAGCTTTTCGAGGTCGCGTGAAGCCGCATTGGGTAGGCAACTCCCAATCACGTTGAAGAAGGGCCCACAAGACAACGTCCGTGGCACATGAACAGCATAACAAAGCTTGCTTTGGCGTAAACAGCCCTCCCTATCCGCTGCAAGCCTGAGAAGGCCCGATTGTTTACTCTTCCAACCGAATCGTGCGCTATTTTGACCAGCTCGGTTTGACTCGGGCGCTCCAGTCGCTCGAGCCGCATCCTGTAGAGGACAACGACGAAGGGGCGTCTCAGACCTTTAAAGTGAATCGAGTATTCTGGAGCTGACTTTGTGAGCATATCGAAGCGATATGACAGCCGTTGTTCCATATATCTGGGATGCTCCGAACTCACAAACGTGCAATTGCTAAGGTGACATCTACTCAATGATGGAGCAGACAAGAGTTATGGTGTGCTTTTAAGGAGAGCTTGATATCTGCTTTTGAGGACCGTAAACTACTCATCTCTAAGGACGGACTGACAAAACATCTCTACCCAAGCCATCATTCTTACCGTGAGCAATTGTCAAACCTAAGTGTCTCGACTTCGTTCGAACCCTCTGCCCCGTACTGGCAACATGGCAGAGAAAAGCACAACTTTTGATATGTCTTTGGTATTTAGAAGCCCGCGGCCGAAGGGAAGAAGCACTTTTGCACTGGGCTGTTCCGCCTGCCGAAGTTGAGGGATGCCGTCAAGCTTCATATTACAGCGCTTCTGACGAGGCCATCCTAAAGCTCTTCGAGATGGAATGGTTCTTTTCTTGACGCATCAAATATGACTCCCATCGATCGTGAACAGAGTCGCAAGTTTTTTGCTCTCCCACTTGAAACCAAATAAAGGCGGAGCACGCTCCCACGGTAAACCTCAATCATGGTTACAGCTTTGTCAGTCAGGATAATATAGCCAACATCGGTGGTACGAGAAAGGTCTCAGTCCGGGTAAGACCCATGACATCAAGGTTTGTCTGCTGGAACCTGCACAGAAGCCTGAGTTGACACCTGTCCGGAGATTAGACATGGGCAGCGCTCAAGATGAGTTTGTCGAAAATAATCCATGGATCCCTGAACAGAACTTCACAGGGTTCTGCAGCTTCATGCAGTCCTTCTACGAGGAGGCTTTCAAACCAGAAATGCAGCTGCGTTGCGCTATCGTCATCGCACTTAACAACAACTCTGAGGAACATCTAAACTCGCGGCACAACCGAGCGGAGAAGAAGTTTCGGCTGCTATACTGCCCTGCTATCCTATCTCCAGAGCTCGCAGATGGATTCGCAATTCGTGTCGCCGAGCACACTGACTTCGGCACCATCAAAATGCTGTTCGAGGACTCTGATGGTGGACTGCAGGCTGAGATCCGGACATCCCCGGGTGTCTTCCGCAGTATCAAATTGGCGAGGCTAACAGATATTATCTTCATCATTGGTGATTCATTCCAGCGTCTTACAACCGACACCTTCCGAGCAGCATATTACTGGGTCACGCTCCCACCTCTCGTCAAAGCCGGCGGCAACGTTGAGATTCTGGAGCGCTACTCGATCGCTTATTTCACGAAGCCTAATTGCAGGGCCGTTTTGCTTCTACTGAAGGAAACCTACTACAGATGCGAAACCTCGCAGGTATGACGACGCCACCGTCTGGGATTGGAACAATCGCAGGATTGAAAGGTTGTTCAATTGGGAAAACGTGTCGTCAGCTTGCTAGGGCATTTGTATTCAATGAAACCTGAATACCTTATGGAGCTCTGCATCGGGTATGGCTTGCGAAACAAACTACGACGGTACGAAGTCTTAGCTTTACATAGTGTATTTCGTTACTGGTAATAATGCTCGTAGATGAAGACTGTCATGATTGCCTTTCAGGATAGGGAACATGAAACTGCAGCATCCAAAAACACGCTTCTTGTTTGTCAAATGCAAACACGAGATATCACACGAATTGAAAGCGCATGTCCTCGAGATACGAATAGAGTGAGACTACCAGCAATTATCTAGTCTACACGCGAGTAACTGCGCTATGTAGCTTCAGTGCTTCTGCCTGCCCCAATGCGAGACTTGGAGCTAGCAACTTCTTGCTTTCGTAGTGTACCTTAGATCGTCCATGAGCATGACCAATGTTGCATCTAAGATCCGGAGTCCACCAGGCAGGCCGTAGGTGATTACCGCGAACTGAATGTCTTTGTCCTTGCATTTATCAAATTTGCCGAAAGCTTGTTGCTGCGTAGCAAGCTGCGTTGAAGGGTTGTATTGGTACGACTGTGAACAGACTTGCGTGCTGCTGGCAACAGTGTTGTCACTACCCTTGTACCCAGTGAAGTTGATCACGCACTCGGTGGGAATAGCAGTAGCGCCTGTGCCCTGTACAGTGCAACCGTAGTAGAAGTCTTGGAGCTGGAATGACTCGATGTTGCTGGAAGGATAGTTCGTGGTGAGTGTTGCAGTGCCTCCGACCTCGGTTGTGAGACCGATACGCGCGTAGTTGTCGCCAGAGTGAGGCTCTACGCCCGGAAGTCTTATGCCAGATAGGAGTGGCGTAAGTAATGGATTCTCCAAGTCTATAGGTCGGAGCACCTGAGTGAATTGGATGCCCTGAAAGAAAAGACCCTCATACGGCATGGGAATCCCGTTTGCAGGAATAATTGGCAGGCCTCCGAGGTCATCGAAGTTGGCATTGTGTTGTACTCGAGGACAGACCTTCGAGGTCGTCGGCACAGCGGCCGTGAAGATCACAAATGTACAAGAGATGAGCGCGAACTTCATTGCGATGAGTTCGAAAGGCCGACAATCGACAATTTTCGTGCGAACAGTGTCGGAAGCTGTTCGATGATATTCAAGCTGCAGTACAAGGGGGATATTTATACCATACCAGTGCAGAATCTACATAGGTGGCTTGAAGACAACGTCGTCACTATCTGCGCTGTGGAGAAACTATGATCTGAACAAAGAATTTCAATGTCGCACTGCATCTAAGCTATCAGGCTTTCCTGCCGCCGGTCCCTATGTTAAATGATTGACCGGTGACCGGCATCATGCATGGACTGACCTTGTATTGATAGATCGAGTGAAGCACCAGAGCTTGGTGGCTGAAGTTCGAGGAGCGCAAGACACTAAGTCTATTGGGGCGACATACAGTGGTGTGAACTTTGTCGGCAGGTACTGTGCCAGGCTATCGACCCTTTCTCCGAGGATCTGTTCCATTGTATCGTTGACTGACCACATGAGCGTTTCTGCAGTACCCACCCGATTAGAAGTCTTCGCAAACCTCATGTGGTAAAGAGGAAGTATTCATGTATCACGCTCCATTCGTTATGACGCCACGAAAACCGCCATCACAAAGCTCAATGCACCAATCTCCACGACAAATGACCAGCGTGTTACTACGCTGCCTATATCAGAGGCGCGGCTGAATAAAACATGCAAACACCTACTCATCTGCCGGAAGTAAACTGGCTGTTAGGTATACCACATGGACCTTGACGTGGATTAGTTTTTGCCGATCCTAACATGTCCTTCGGATATGTTCGGATATTAACTAGGCATGCAAGGGGTAGAATTGTGTGTCCTCCATGTAGCTCAACAACTTCTAGCCTAATGCGTCAGTTGCGAACTCCAAAAGAAGCAAATGAGACCACAGATATACGGACCTGTTGCCGCAGTGAGCATCGTGTCGGATAATGCAGCATGTAATCTTTGACCAGCGTGTGGCCATTCGTGGCGATAATCAACGTACGTCAAGGATGCATGGCGAAATGTGTTAGAAGGCGAAAGCGGCTTTGCGGATGGTTCATGAGTACGGGTGTGAATAAAGTTGGCTATGGGCATACTCAGGGTGCTTCCTGCGGGACATTGTTTATTGATCGTTACGATACAGAAGCTGCCACAATAGTATGACTTCACTTTGCTTACAAATCATCAAGCGCTTCAGAAGACGACATCTCCAGAATCTCCTTTTTGTCTTCAACTTACTCAAATGCCTCGCACATGTGCCTTAGGGCGGCCTTCAAAGCTATATCTACCTTCTTGCGATACATGTAAAGTATGCGGACGAGAGCGTTTTCGGGCTTATCTGCATAGAGTCTGTTCAGGGTAAATCCGTCATGGCGATATACATAGACTATTAGTTCAAGGGATGGATCACACTCAAAGATAAACGGCCAAGACTCCCGGAAAAGATCGCGCAATACGAAGGTGAGCATGGGCAGATCTCTGCAGATATTTCCACGAACGTTGACGATAACTGTCCGATCCTCCGTCGTTTCGTGGGGTTCCATATCTGTAATATAGACATACTGGTTTGTAGTTGTGCTGGATTTCGTACTCGCCGTAGGCGGCAACAATGTCCTTTGAGGAAGACTCGAATTTGGCTACTAATTTTCGCATCCGTCGGCATAGTGGCAGATCTTCGTCCTGACGGGTTGGTTCTCGACGGTCCACAGGCGCCATCTTTCCCCCGATTGTCCCATTCGAGTACTTCTACTATCCCTGTTGTACCTGGTATTCGCGTATGCATTTGGCATAAGCGTCCCGACAGTGAATGTCTAAACCATACTACGGATCTCAGCTGGGAGATCGAAGAATGGAAACTTCGCACTCGGGTCCGGATTTGCCTTGGGACATCTGAATATGCGCTGTCGCAATCGTCTGCGTCTGCGTCGTCGGAATCACAGAGGTCGTCCTTATCATTACGCTCTTTGCGCATGACGTGTCTATGTGGATACTCGTCAAGCACATTCTCCCGTAGCTTTCGAGCAGCTTTTTGATACTCAATCGAGCGTGCCTGTTCTTCTATCAGCTTTGATGCTACGACCAGGCTATCAAGTAGTGCCAACATCTCTTTGCATCGTAGTACTCCATCTTTGAAAAGGTCACCAGGAGATTTTCCAATAGATATACCGTCCATTGCGATATTGCAACGTTGGTCTTAGTGCCCTGGAAACAGAGTAAGGATCCGACGCCTATTGTGCGTTCCTTGGTGTTTGGCTGAGACCATGCGCCGCGAGCAGCAGACCACATAGGTTATGCTTTCATCTAAATATTGCCAACAAATGACACATCAGACACCCTGCCCTTGCTCACATAATTCTGTGGCCTTCTAGCTGGAAAGAAAACTGGGCCCAGACCTATCGGCGTGCCCGGTCGGAACCGGAAGACTTTCGCCCGTACGTATAAACCCAGCACTTCTACTGCCTACCGCGTCCGGCGTTGCAGCTTCCGGTGATGAACTCGTTGTTCTGAAGGTCGAGGAGTCGTGATGTTGCTCGTGATGAGCCGTGTGGTGAGAGTCGAGAACGGAGCCGTCTCTGCCAATCAGCTCATTTCGGCCGAACTCACGTGACGAGCTGTGTCAGCGTCGCGCATGATATTCCTTTCTGGACGATGACGGCTGTACATTTCGTAGATGCCTACCGGCCCTAACAGTCGATGGGTATGCTGAATCCAAGAAGTTGGTAGTAGGAGTCGATATGAACTGTGCAACGTCATCAAACTAGACTGACTCGCCGAATCATCGTCGACGGAGCACACCTTCCCAGTGTGGATTCACTCCACAAGTCCGCTAAAGCCGACAACCACCGAGCAAGTCCCAGAGTACCTACATAAAGACATGATCCGCGACAAGATGTTGAACGTATCTCAGAAGCAGAGCTCTGATTTCTCCTTACCCCACAACATTCCTCCCCAGCCACCAAGATGACAACACCGAATCTCACGGTTCACCACCTCCAAATCGGCCAAGGCGAGCGCATCCCCTGGCTTCTCGAGGAGCTCAACATCCCCTACAAGCTCATAAATTACAAGCGCTCTCCGCTCCTCTCCCCACCAAATCTCAAAGCCAAGCACCCGCTCGGCGCTTCTCCCGTGCTAGAGGACAACACCGACTCATCCAACCCCATCACACTGGCTGAATCAGGCGCGATCGTAGAATACATCATCGGCAAATACGCTAACGGCAAGCTGGCTCTCGGCCCCTCGCACAAGAACTTCGCGGACTACCTCTACTGGTTCCACTTCTCCAACTCGACGCTGCAGCCTGCGATCTTTAGACGTGCAATGCTAAAGGGCGCGATTCCGAACTCTGCGACGGATTCAAGATATCTGGGCGCGGATGGCCGTGTCAAGAGCGCGCTGAACCACATGAACACCCGTTTGCTCTCGAATGACTGGCTTGCGGGCGATGATTTTACAGCGGCGGATGTCATGACAGGCTGGTGCCTTACTACAATGCGGGCTTTCGAACCGATTGATTTGACCGAGTACGAGGGTGTCCAGGCTTGGGTCAAGAGGTTCAGTGAGAGGCAAGCATGGAGAACGGCGATGGGAAAAAGCGATCCGGACCTCGATCTGGAAGAGACAACGAGCGCAAAGGGCCCGGCGCCGATCGAGCTGTTTGCCAAGGCGATGGCGGGTAAGATGTAGGCCAGGTCGAAATATGAACACAGATGCCCGGAGATCAATAATACAACACACCACTCTGTCAAGAATATCTGGAATCACATCAAGTTGATGACTTTACAACAAGCCAATACCAGACGCTACTAATAACCCAGTGCTTTCGCCCTCTCCCCACCGAGTACGTCTACCAGACTCAGTAACTTGAAGCTGGCCTCAGCGCTCGTACCGCCCTCAGCAAGCTCGTTTGCATCATCGTGAGTTACAACTAGGCCGTAAGGAAAGTCGGCATTAAGCTTGTTCGGCACAGCTGTCAGACCGTCGGTATTGGTAACGTGATCAATGCCCTTCTCTTCGCTGTCGACAATGGTGAATGTCGTGACATACTTGTGCGGTGGCTCACGCTCATACACCAGGTATGCGCTGATTCCTTGGCTGCTCACCATGATGTATCCACCTGTGCCGTTCTTCGCAGTTACAAGTGTTAAGCCCTCAACATCAGCATGCAGACCGTCGTCACCAACCTTAGCGAATTGGAACCCCTCGTTCGATGCATCAGGCTCGGCCTCGTAGCGCCAGATGCCAGAGGGCTCTTCGCCAAGGAAAATGTAACCAGCAGCCTCGTCGGCAACGCAGCCTTCGACTTGACCACCTGAGCCACCTGTGAAGTTGCGAACGAGGCTTGTTTGCAGGGTACCATTCGCAGTGGAAGAAAGCTCGTATTGAAGGTATTCAGCATCCTTGTTATTCACGAAAAGGTACTGTTTCTTGGTTTTTGGAGAGAGATAGGTGCAAGAACCGTATGGCTCATAGTCCTCGGGGAGAGCCTGTGTGCCGCCTGTGATATTTTTGAGTGTACCATCGCTCGTGATTTCCACGAGACAGAGAGTATTATCGCCGCGGCATGCAGCGTATGCGAGGTCAACACTGCGGTTGCCCACAGGAAGACCGTAGATTATATCCACGTTGTTGGGTTCCGAGGCAGTCGAGTGCTGCAGTAACTTTCCCGCAAGGTCGAAGACACCGAATCCTTCTCCTCCTTGCGACTTGGTCGTGGTGATGATCTTGCTCTGATCTGACTGACTGGGATGGATCCAGATGGCTGGGTCATCACCGTCACCACCATTGGCTTCGGTCTCAAATTTCGCCTTGACTGCCACGAATGAACAATCTGGGCCTGCCCAGCCAGACTCGCACTTGCACACATTTGGCCCGTCACAGCTGCCATGGCCGGAGCAATCGTTCTGACATGTCACCTGTGAGCAATCCGGGCCAGAGAATCCAGCGAAGCAGTCACACGTGTCGCTCTTCGAGAAACCGCTCTTTGAACAGCTATCGGAGATGGGTGTCGCGCAGTATACACACGACTTCGTGTGTGGATTGTATGCGATGTTCGATTGGATTCCGAGTGCGCTGAGAGCATCACTCAGGGCACCAACGGCGATTCCTGTGTCGTCTTCGCCTTCAAAAGCAAATGCGATAGCTCCTGTAGGATAGTTTTCGGAGTTAGATTGCAAGACGGAAATGTCGCCTCCGATTGAGAGGTCGGCGATGCCCTCTAGCCTGACGGAGCCCATCTGCTTGAGATTCGCGTCGTAGGCATCGATTGCGTTGTCGTGGGCAACGAGAAGATGATCACTCGAATTGCCGTGGTAAGAGCCGAGGCCTTCGATCTTTAGATCTTCGCCCACCGTACGAATCTCAGGTGCTGTTGTGCTCTCAGTGGCCTGGAAAGAGTACAGTGTGTCCCCTTCGCCGCCAGAAAAGAAGACCTGTCCACTTGAGAAGACAGCGGCCATCTCACCCTCAATCGGGATGGGGAAGGTTTGAACCTGTTAGGTGTGAGCGAGGAGAACAGCACTCGGATGTTGGGTTTGGCCACAAATGATCCATGACATTTCCGAAGACTTTTCGCATCGATCGACTCACCTCGAGAATTTGCAGACTATCGTTGTCACCTCTGATCAAGAACTGAACGACCATCTTCTTGCCAAACAAGAAAACATAATTTTCGCCGCTTGTCTGGCTGCGCCAATTCCGCGCTACACTCCAATCACCCAGCTGATACTTCCGAGAGCCCATGACCTCATCTCCAGTGGCAACGTCGTAAGCGCGGATGACTGAGTTTGGTGAAGGAATGTTGAAAATGACATCTCGACCGCCAACATCGTAGATTGGAACAGCGATCTTTGTGCGCCCAGACTTCTCATGAGAGCGCACGTCGAAAGAGGTGGAAATCGTAGAATTGGGAATAGAAAATGTACGGAAACCGCCATTTGCTGCACTACCATCGTTTGCAAGGAGGATTGGCGACGACGCATATATCAATGCAGCATTGTCGGAATCAAAGCCAGTAGCTGCGGGAGCGAGTGTGATTGTGGCGTTCTGGGCAAACACCGCGGGCAGCCAAGCTGCCGCCCATGTGATGCCGGCGAAGGGCTTCATTGTATTTGCTGATCCCGGACGATGTGGAAGGAATGGCTTGAGAATTCGAAGGCACGAACGCCCCCAGGCTTCGCTCTTATGAAGCCGCACGTTTAGCACATGTTTGCGCGGCGAACAGACTCGGATCCACAAGCGACCCTTGATTTTCACATGCATTATGATCCGTGAGCGAGGAAAGCATTTTGTTTCGATGGTAAGTTATTGTTGGAGTTGCTGCATCCTGCTTGACATTGGCCATTGTTTCCGCCTGCTCGAAGGAGCCTCTCTCCGCTGGCACTCCGACCAATCACAGCGCCGCCACGCGGAACGTGAGACAGGTCGAGCAACTCTATTCGCCGTGATCAGCGTGATGTTTCATATAAGCACCTGCATGAAGGCAGTGACATAGTGCTTGGTATTCTGGGCAATTGTGCACGTGTGGTGGAGGCACGAACGCTAAAGAATGTATTGCCTTGACATTGAGTGTAAGTAGCGAATGGACGTTGACTTCGGGCCAACTCTTCTACATCCCGGGGGCCTGCATCAACAGACGATCGAAATCCATGCATGAATTTCGCTGCTCTTTGTACGCCCAGTTTGCGTTAATGCACACATACAATTAGGTACCAGCAGGTTGAGCAAAGGTAGAACCAATCGGACCAAACTTGATATTGGAGAAGGCAACCTGAGCGTTCGGGTACTGGGCTTCGACCTCAGAGGGTTTGCCGGACGTGGTAGGGCATTCGCCACGGGCGACACCAGGCTGGCTGGGGTCTTTGTCCGTAGGGTAGGAAGAGTCGAGCCAAAGCATATTGGCGTAGTGATCGTCCCACAGCGACATGACTAGGGTCATGCCTTGAGCCATAGCCTATCGCATTGTTAGTAACTTCAGTTGGCGAAGAGGTAGGGGACGCACCTTGCCCATTGAGGCCATACCACCAAACTTGTTGAACGGGTAGACGTCCTCCTTGAACACCTGCTGCTGAGTGTCACACCACTTCTGGGTGATGCTGTTGCCGGTCATTCCAGGAATGGTAGGCTGTGGCTGAGGAATGACCTTGCCTCCCTGAATGTAGAAGCGCTTCAGCTCTGTGAGTGAGCTCCCAGAACCTAGGAACTGAGTGACTACAGTCATCTTCTTCGAAGTGTCGACGGTCTTGCCTTTGCCATAGAAGTCTTTGACGCCAACACGGTATGGATTGAAGTCACAGCCGTTGGCATCGCAAGATCCAGCATAGCGATCGAGAGAGTAGGTACCACCGCAGCCCGAGTCTTCGCAGACGCTGTAGCCTTCAGGCTGGCAGGAGTGGGGTGTAAGCGCAGTGGAGACAGAGTTGGCCTCCCAGACGTCCATCTCAGCGCTGATCATTGTTAGCGCACAAGGACTGCCGTCATCGAGACACGAATGCTTACCAGCAAGCGCCAAACTTCCCAACGCCCGCATTGGCATCGTTGCTGGACGGCTGCCAGCCCTCGGCATTAGCCTTGCCGTTAATAAACTTCAAATCACGAGCGCATTGAGCATCGCAATAGCCTTTGTTTGTTAGCACCGTTGTCAGACACTTGTAGAAAGTACAGTAGAGAAGCACAAGATCAAACGCAACTTACCGGTTCCGTACTTAGCACCAGGCGTTCCCTGACCCTTTTGGGGCATGGATACAAAGTACAACGCTCCATTGAGACCGCAAGGCAGTTGGGACAGATCAACATCAAAGCTGAATTCGTTGCCGATCAGGTTGAACATTTGATAGTTGTTGGTGTCTTGCATGAGGTATGTTCGAGAACCGATATTAGTCGAATACTGTCCCTTTGTGACAAACTTCAGGTTGAGCTGATTGCCAGAGGTGGTGATCCCGTAGGTACCACTGTAGTCAGATCCTTCGATAGCACAGTTGGTTGTGCAGGCCGTGTTAGACGGGCACAGCGACTTATTCCAAGTATTACCATCGAAACAGTTGGTGTAGCTGTTCGCAGTCTTGTCGTGGAGCCTGCATGCATTTAATGCATATTTCCATATTTCCATCGATGTATACGTACCAGCGCCAGTTGGCATCAATGACGATCTCGCCGTTGACGTTTGAGCAGCTCGTTCCGCCCTTACCCGTGCATCGCTGCCAGGTGAGCTTGGGATGGGTTTCGGTTTGCTGCGTACCGATGACCCAGGCAGAGGCACCTGAAGCAAAGAAGGCCACAATAGTCTTCATGGCGAGTGGAGAAGGCATCGCTGAAAGTTCAGATGTGTCTGATGAAGGTGCTCGTGGCCTGCCGATATCAAGTGAACAGACTCTTTCTCTTTATACTATCCATGCTACCCTCAGTCGCCGCCCGTCAGTATGTTCTCTTCCATGCCCATCATACAGCAAAGCCAGCTGGAGGTCATTTCCGAGCAGTCATTCATCAACGGTAATTGATTTTCGGGTTCATCACGCGACGGCCCGTTCAACTCTATGTCCGGCTTGGGAGATGTCTTTCCACCATATGCTTTGGACACTTAGACTTACGACCACAGATGTCTGTATCACACCCAGGCACTCACTTGGCAAACCGGATACGGATTATGATACGTGTAGGGTGGAGGCAATAACGCGCCATACTATAGCGCCAAGGCAATCATTATGAAAGTGAGTGCGGGGTTGGCGAGTCGGATGCGGCACCTTGCCCACCAAGCTTTGTTGGCGCATGTCTTGGGTTGTTTATTTTCCTCGTGCTGTCTTTTGCACACGCGTGGTGTTCTTGTGAAGTAATGGCAGCCAAGAAAATTGCAACACCCCGCCCAATATCGCTTTGCGGGGTTATGGAGTGCGAGGATCCAACCCTGACCATCGAGGGCAGTCATCGATGCGAACAGCGAAAGACGGGATTCGTGCATGGAAGTTTCACAGTCGAATTTACGTATTTTGCTGGGGCCTGCCTGGACCAAGGAACCTCGTATAGATACGACCAGCATGATAATCAAGTTGGGAAATGAAATTTCCTTGCATGGTGTAAAGAGTTGGGCCGGTGAAGAGCTTATCCGAGACCGAAACCGAAGAAATTGCAAAGGATGCAGATGGTGGAGAGCTGACTGCCTCTGCCAAAATGAGAGATCATGGGATAGCAGCAATCTGGAGTACTGCCGACGTGCCTTGGGCTATGCGAAGCTGGTAACCTGTAGAATCGCCGCCCGCATATTGAGTAAGACAAGAATGACCGGACGTAAGGAAACGTTCAGCCTAAACATTGACAAAGGCTGTGCGAATCAGGTGTTGCATCGAACAACGGAAGGTCAGGCACTGTAGTGTGCTGCAATCAATCATCCTTGCAGTGCGAAACACAACCTCTTGACTTCAGGGCCAGATAATCGTCGACAATGCCGATATAGTCCACCGGCATATAGGGGGTAAATCGCTCTGCCCACCAGCTCTTCTTCCTTTCATTTGGCACACCAATATCCTTCAAAAGAAGGTCGACATACGGCAGACAATCGAACCATAGCTCAGGGAAGCGAGCACCGAACCCTCTGCTGTAGCGCCACTTTCCAAATTGCGTATGCAACACAGTCTCATAGAGGATTTGGTCAGAGCTAGCCTTGAAGCCAGATGCGAGCGCCGGAACATTATTGTCGAAAAAGGCGGTGATCCAGAGAGCTTGAGTCTGCGCTATGAAAGTGGTTGCTGGGCTTCTGTACGCCCCGCTGAATGCAAGCGTACGACCATCAATGAATGCAGGGGGTATCATGAAGCGATACAGCCGGTAGGGCTCTGAGGTCGTCTCCTCAGCGTCGTCCGTCATTGGCTTCATATTTCGAGAGGGAGGCTGGTTCCGGAGCTTAGGACAAGACTCAAGAATTGCAGAGTCTGCCTTGGCAATGTATGGCTGGGCAGTCAATGGCAGGTGACCGGGAAGACCAAGCTCCTTTTCGGTCACGAAGCTTATTTGCGGCGTGTCCTTCCAGCCCGTGCCGCATATGAGTACGTCTGCTTCCAGCGTATCGCCGTTCGACAAGTGTACGGCCTGGTGGCTGAGTCTGGCGATGTCTGCGATGTGCACGCGGATAATGCCTTTCCGGACAAACTCGAAGAAGTCCACATCGTAGTTCAGCAAACCTCGATTAGTACCGATAAAGAAGACGTCATCCCACGGATGTAATTTCGCCGTTTCTGGGTGCTCGTGGTATCTATTACTTTCTTCGATACTATGCTGCATCTTCGCGAAGAATGTGTCTGCAATCTTACGCCCTAACCAATGGCGAGAGAAGAAGGCTCGGATATACGAGAAGCCATCTTCCCATATACATGGACTGAGCCAGGTGATCAGCCTGGTCTGTAACAGCAGCTCAGGAATGATCTTGAAAGGAGTGAGCCTTGGTGGAGTCATCCAACAGGGACCGTGGCCAGATTCGCGGATGATCCAGTCAACCTGCACGCCCGCCGAAGCGTACGCACACGCAATGTCCCACGAAAATTTTGCGCCACTGAGCAGCACAACCCTTGTGAAGGAGCCCAGCCCATTCTCTGCTTTGGCGAACTCGCTTGTGTGATATATTGGAGCATCGAAGTGGTCTTTGCCTTCGAGCTTGGGCATGAACGGCTCTGATGTCAAGCCTGTAGCCACGATGAGCTTCGCTGTCTTGATGATCGTTTCCGAAGCCTCGCTGGACGATGTGTCAGCAACAGTGAGCGTCCAACCTGAATGGCCGTTATCGACAGCTAATTCGACGCTAGCGTCGAAGCGCATATGCTTCAGAAGATCGAATGTCGTCGCAAACTCATAGAGATACTCATTGACATGCTCTCCAGGAATGTGGTCATTCTTGAGGTCAAAGCCATCCGTCTTCATGGGATGGTCGCTGTACTGTATGTTTCGTAAGCAACTCATTCCAATGGAGCGCGCTACAGTCAGCTGACCTCGAAACTGCCAGATATTAGCCGGATATCTACGCTGGTTTGAGAAAAGCGACTTGCGTTTGAAAATGGTTGTTGGTACGCAGACCTGGGTACAATCTGTCCTTTGCCCAAACGCCTCCCAGAGAGCTGCCTTTCTCGATGACCAGGATCGTTGCGCTGGGATGTACATCGCGATACGTCTTCAAGGTTATCAAGCCGTGAATGCCTGTGCGTAAGTTGAATAAGAGCGCTTCATTCTCAAAGCTTGGTTGAACTTACCTGCACCCACAATGACAAGATCAAATGCCTCCATGGCTCTGCTTTCGCACTCTGAAATGCTGTAAACAGAGTGTCTGGGTCGGAGGGATACAGTTCAGGCCACAGAGCGTGCGACAAAAGTCTTTTATCTCTTAGAAGACCGCGGATGCGGCCCACCATATCTAGCAGTTGGAGGTGCGTGCGAGGACTGAGGTGTCAGGAGAGAGCGCCCTGCATGTTAGTGCTTGGCTGAGATTGATACAAACACGTTGGTTCATTGGCCCTTTTCGACTAGATTCCAGTTGGTTGCTGAACTAGTTCGAGTGGCTGAGATCTCGCCGCGACCACAGGCTGCGGCTGCCAACCGATAATTGTCGTGTCTTCCGCTGAAGTAAGCACCAGCGGCTGATCGAGCGGCTCAAGTCAATTTGGCGTCAGCATCGCGGCAATCTCGTAGGGATGATTCCAGCGCAGGCCGCACGAGACCGGGTCATCTCGAAGCAGTTGTAGATGAGTGGCTGACTCAGCCAGTCGAGGTGACTGTAGAGGCTGCCAATCATCATTCTTGTGCGTGGCGCGTCGCGTCGATGCCCTTGTGTTGCTGCATGTGTAACAACAGCATCGTGTATGCGTGTATCAAATACGGTATTTTCAATCTACTGGCCAGACGTGATTTTGACACACAATGGCAGGACATCTGGTCGAAGACGGTCGAAGGAGAAAATGTATCAAGAGTGTGGACTGCGGAGGAAAGACGGGCACGGGCCGGCGCCTTCTTTTGGCACCACGCTTGGCCAGCCACCCCGCAAAACTCATCTCTCACAACATCCAAATGCCATCTCAACAATGCATTGAAAGGTCATTGCTATAGTTTGATTTTCTCTCCAACAGCATAGAGAGGAATAGGTAGATATAGGCGATCATTACCGTGAAGAGAACGAGACACTTCAACGCTCGAGACGAGCTGCTTGCGTACCTGCGTAATCACACCCAGAGACAATCAAAACGGCCTATCGGTTCCCGCACAGTGTGTTGTAAATTGTCAAGATAATAAATGTCCGCATCGGCCTCCAGGTCTCTTCCGATGTTACTTCCGACGGATCTCTACCCCAGCATAGCGAACTCTTGCTCCGCAATGACGAGAGTGGGGAGCGATAACCGGCCCTACCTGACTCGGAGAGCATCAAGAGGCCTCCGATTCTGACCGTACCAAGACTTTGGCAGTCTTTGTATATAATATTCAGCGGAAGCATGCTTGTGCTACAGGGCCTTGAGAATCTGTTGTGGTCTTCGGTCCTCCATCCCAATATCATGGGTATCAGCGGCGTTGCTCAGCGCTACCTTACAGCCTTCGCAGTACTCACCAGTGCTGGAAGCGCTTCAACGGTCACTTTGCCCGGATATGGCAGCTTTGTTGGCACTACCGTTAGCGAGTATTTGACCAAACGACCTCTTCCAGTGACAGTCGACGCTTGGTTCAATATCGACTACGCAACTCAGCCGGTTGGGGACCTGCGTTTTGCACCGGTAGGGCCACCAGCAGCTTTCTTCGGTACCAAGAATGCCACTGCCTATGGTCTCTCGTGCATTCAAGATGCGTCGATGGTGCCATATCCCCAGGACGAGGCATGTCTGAACCTTAACGTCTTCTGTCCTCAGAATGTCTCCACGGACGCCAAGCTCCCTGTGTTCATCTGGATCCACGGAGGTGGCTTCGTGTCTGGTTCTGCGAGGAGCTTCGATGGCCCAGCTTTTGTGGCCAATTCGGACGAGCCATTGATCGTTGTCAACTTCAACTACCGGGTACGTTGGCGCGTTATTAATATGATCGGCCACAAGCTGATTGAATACAGATCAACTCTCTTGGTTTCTTGCCGTCTCCTGTCTTCGACCGTCTGGGTCTTCTCAATCTCGGACTCCTGGACCAACAATTGGCTTTCGAATTCGTGCAGAAACACATCTCAGCGTTTGGTGGTGACCCCGAACGCGTCACGATCGGCGGTCGCTCCGCTGGTGCTCACTCGGTGGGAATTCATCTATTTCACAACTACAACAAGACCGAAGGTGCTTCTCCGCTGTTCTCCAAGGCGATTCTACAATCTGGAAGTGTCACTGCGCGTGCCTTCCCCAACGCTTCCTATCCGCTATACCAAAGACAGTTCGCAGAGTACCTGGATCTCACAGGCTGCGGCGACGTCGCAAACGGTACCGACAACGAAGTCATCGGCTGCCTCCGCGCTGCAAACATCACCCTGATACAAGAAGCCAGCAACAAGCTCTTCTCCGATTCCGAGTACAACATCACATGGCCCTTCCAGCCCACTCGCGGCGGCCCGCTCCTCGAAGAAGCCGGCTCCACAGCCGGCATCAACTCGCAATTCTTCCACGTGCCCACCATCACAACCAACGTGCGCGACGAGGCCAAGTACTACAGCCCCGGCGATATCGAGACGAACCCGCAGTTCCTAGCCTTCTTCAAGAACCTCATCCCCGCGCTTTCCGCCCAGGACATCTCCGACCTGGAGGCCTTATATCCCAATCCTGCGAACGACACCAACGGCGACTGGTCGCCCTACGCCCACAGCCCCAACGCAACTCAGTACGACCGCATCTCCGCCGCGCTCACGGACTACATGTACGCCTGCGCGGGCCAGGAGACGGCGGTCCGCATGTCCAGCGCGGGGGTCCCCGTGTACAAGATGCTGTGGACGGTGAACAACACGTTCCCCGCGTGGAAAGGCATTCCGCACACGGCCGACACGAAGTACACGTGGGCTGAAGGGAAGGGCGCGGGGGGTGTGCAGTACCCCGACGTGGGCAAGCAGCTGCACACTTACTTCGCCGATTTTGTGGTCCACGGCGATCCGAGCGGTGGGAACAGAACTGGGTTGCCAAAGTGGCCCAAGTACGTTGATGAGAACGCTGAGGGAAAGCCCGGGCTTCAGTTGCGGTTTGAGGCGTTTGGTGATACTAGGGTTGAGGGCGATGCTATCCGGAGGAAGCAGTGTGAGTGGTGGCGAGACCCGGAGAGGGCGGCGAGGCTAGAGAAGTAGGATGTTTGGGAAGTCACGGCTTCTTCGATCCAATGGTAGCTGAGCATTTTATAAGAAGCACCAGATAATGTGAAGATGATACTTAAGATTTTGTCTATCCTGCTCACGCCCACTTCGCGCTCAATGCATCGCTCTGCGCCTGCGTAATGGGCAGCACACTCCCATGCCTGAGATTCTCCGGCCAGGCCGAACGATCTGATGCTGTCCATATGCCGCCCTCCACATCCGTGCTCTCATATGGCCTATACCCATCCGCGCCGTAGAAGTCCAGAAGTAAGTGCGCCTTTCCCTCCACCTCGTTGTCCCAGTACACCGCAGGTCCCTCGACACCAGACTCGATGATGCTGTCCGCGCCCTGGGGCCTCGTCCACGTACCAAACACACCAGTGGTGGAAATCTCAGTGAAGACTGTCTTAGCAGTCTCGTCCTTGACGAAGCGCGCGTACGCGTTGTTGCCGAGAGAGAGGAACTCCAGATCAATGACATTCGTTGGGGAGTAATCGATGTAATCCGTGGGCTCGCTAAACGTCACAAAATCGCTTGTGTAAGCGGCGCGCAACTTGATCGCGCTCGGCGTCCCCGTGTGCCCCGAGTCGTCGGCACCATAGAACTTGCTCGCCCAGTGCACGAGGTACTGCCCCTTTTCCTCGTCGAAGATAGCGCTGGGCGCCCATACCATGCCCGCACTGGCATCCTCGACTTCGATCAGCCGCTCGCTGGTCCAGGTTGTGAGGTCGGTGGATTCCCAGACGAAGATCGAGCGGCTGCCGTTGCGCTGCGAGAGATCCCAGGTCGTCTTTGCGATGTTGAGGTCCGTGCCGATGATGTAGTACTTGTTGTCGGTCTTAGAGGTGATGATGGAAGGATCGCGAACGCCTTTTGTGCCAAGGGTGGGTACGATGACGGGGTTTCCACCGTTGAGGGGATTCATGGAGGCGGCGTTGTTGCCGGTGGACTGGTAGAAGTAAACATTAGGGGCGTCGCCAAGGAAGAAGACGCCCAGGTAGCCCGTAAGAGAGGAGTTGGCATTATCGCGGGGTGTGATGTAGGAAGAGAAGTCGAAGACAGGTGCGGAAAGAGCACTGGGAAGCAGCGCGAGAGCTGATAGGAAGCGCATGCTGGCGGTCGGAAAATTTGGAGGAGGTTCAGGCACTGCTGCTTTGCCTCAAGGGCCACTCGTGCTTTTATATTGCCATTAGTCCTTCACACATGACGTCCATCACGAGCAGTGACATTAACCCGGCCGCCGAGCTTGGCATCCTGGTGCACTTCAGGGTCGGTCCGGATGCCATAATGAGAAATTACGACGCTTCGGCCTCAGCGCCGAAGTCTTGTGGGGATCGTGACCGCGGGGTTGCACTGGAGTTGTCAGGGTTGCATGGATGAGCAAGGCGATTTCTCCGGATCTGCAGCGCGCCAAGACCGCGGTGTAGCTGGATACGACCATCGACCCGGCGGCCGTTTTGAATGTGGTTAACGTGGTACCTGAGCGATGACGTACTGTAGCTAGAGTTAGTATTTGGTCTATCATGTGCTTTCGCGCCGTGGGTAGAATTACGAGGTGGAATTGCTGTAGCAATGAACTTGATTTGGTGTCTTCCTGATCCTGCGCTTTGAATGCCGAGAGAAACGCCGTGAGATGCTCTGTTAGAAATACAATCAGTCGTCGTCGCTGTCATAGCCTGCTACAAGCATGGTCGAGAGCTTGGACGGTGCTGGCGCAGCCTTGAGTGGTGCTGAGACGGCAGGTGCTGGGGCCTTCTTCTTGATGCCGAGTGCTGCGCTGAAGTCCTTCTTCTCTTTTGGCTTCTTGCTGAAGACCGGGGCTGCTGCGACCTCGATGGGCTCGTCCATCATGTCCTCATTGATGTCTTCCTCACCCAAGTCGGGCATCTCGCGGTTGGCAAATGCCTTGCGCGCAGCTTCAGCGTCCTCCTCTTCCTGCTTCTGCCGCCGTGCATTTGCATCGTCTGGGGGTGGCGCGACGGTCGCGCTTGTGCCATCCTGCTCGGCCTTGGCTATGCGCGCGTTTCGCGAGCGAATCTCATCGAGCGCGTCTGCGATGGCCATCTCTGTCTTGGCATCAATGACCTTGGTCTCCAGCTCCTTCATAGCGTCGCGTTCTGCCTCCTCCTTCTCCAACCTGTCGAGACGCTCCTCCTCCGTCTCCTCGGCGAGCTTGGCCTCTCTCCAGGGCTCGAAGTTGCGTTTCGCGCCTCGTTCGCATTCATAATCCATGTTCTTGGGGTCGGTCTTGAAGGTGATCTCGCCGGAGCATCGTGTGCAGCGGATGTAGAACCTGAAGATGGCGATGGCGTAGTACTTTTCGTCGGTGGTCTCTTTGCGCGCGTTGAACTTGCGGCCCTTGTAGATGAACTCTCCGCAGTGGGTGCACTTCATGGAGAAGGGCGCCATAAGGCGGACCGTCTGGAGCTTGGGGCCGGCATTTTTGGGGCCGCGCTGGCGGGTGATTTTGGACGGGTCGAAGTCGGGGGGGTAGTACTTGGTGAGCACCTTTCGTTCAGACATGGCGGCGGCGGCGGCTCAGGCTCAGGCTCAGGCTCAGGGCGCGCTGGACTGGGGTGGGATGGCGGTGCCGTGCGCTTCCACGTGGCGTGGATCCTGGGCGACGGCGAGAGTCGCAGGCGACAGGTGAGAGAGCGTTGGGTGGGTGAGTGAGTGAGGAAGGATGCTGGGCGACGGCGACTTGGGGATCAAGGCGCTGAGGCTAAGGCTGAGCCTGAGGCTTGGCTTTCCCGAGGGCTCCCCGCAGGCAGGCAACCTTGTCCCACATGACGACGCGCAGGGCTGGCGCGATCAACAACGCGAACAACGCCCTTGTTGACCACACATCACAGCCCACGGCCACGCCTCGGAGCAGCGCATGGCCCAGCGGAGCCATGGAGAAGGACCTGAAGCTGTCGCAGGACCTCAAGGAGTGGGGCCAGGACGCCCTCAAGCGGCACCAGTACGACACGGCCGTCTACATCGGCGACAAGCTGCTGGCCATCACCGGTGCGTCGCATCCGGGACCCCACGCAGCGTGACTGCGATGTCTGCGATGTCTGCGATGTCTGCAATGTCTGCAGCAGCTGACGCGACCACACAGATGACGACCGAGACGCATTCTGGCTGGCGACCGTCCACTTCCAGGCCGGCAACTTCAACCGCTGCCAGTCGCTGCTCGCCAGCAGGCAGCTCGCCGAGCACAACCCGCAGTGCCGCTACCTGAACGCCCACAGCGCCGTCAAGCTGGGCAAGATCGAAGAAGCGCTCCACATCCTGGGCGAGACGAACCCCTCGCACCTCATCTCCGTGCCCAGCCATGGCAGCGCGCGACAGAAGCTGCGCCATGTCGACACCCACAGCCGCGCCGGCGCGAGGCACAACAAGGCGGGCGCGCGGAACGAGCGCATGCCCACGAGCGAGGAGCGCGATCGCGAGGACGCCGAGAACCTCAAATCCGAGGCGGCCATGTGCTACCTGAGAGGCGTCTGCTACGCCCGCCAGAACTCGTTCGACCGCGCCAAAGAGTGCTACAAGACAGCCGTCCAGATCGATGTCAAGTGCATGGAGGCCTTCAACGCCCTGGTGGACAACTCGCTCATGTCGCCTGAAGAGGAGTGGACGTTTCTCGAATCGCTGAACTTTGACTCCCTGGGTGCTCCTGCCGCCTCCTCTGCATCGCCAGAACTGCCAGACTTGATAAGGAACCTTTACATCACCCGCCTGTCCAAGTACGCAAGGCCGAAAGACTTCACCAATGCCAGCGAGACGCTAAGCACGCATTACTCCCTGGCTAACAACCCGGACATCCTCCGCTCCAAAGCCGACCTCATGTACACCCAGTGCCGCTTCCAAGACGCCCTCGCCCTCACGTCGTCCGTGCTCGCCATCGATCGCTACAACTTCGCCGTCATTCCTCTGCACCTCGCCATCATGGCCGAATTGCACCTGAGCAATGCCATTTATCTATTCTCTCACGAGCTCGCAGACACACACCCCGACGAGCCAGCCACCTGGCTCGCCGTCGGCACCCATTACCTCGTCAGCAACAAAATCGCCGAGGCACGACGCTACTTCTCCAAGTCGTCGCAGATGGACCAGTGTTACGGTCCAGCATGGATCGGCTTCGCGCACACCTTCGCCGCCGAAGGCGAGCACGACCAAGCAATCAGCGCCTACAGCACCGCTGCGCGTCTTTTCCAAGGCACGCACCTCCCCCAACTCTTCCTCGGCATGCAAAACCTGCAGCTCGGCAACCTCTCATTAGCCCGCGAATATCTCAATACCGCCTACAACCTCTGCCAAACCGACCCCCTGGTGCTCAACGAGATGGGCGTCGTAGCATACAACACGCTCGACCTAGCCACCTCCATCGATCTCTTCCGACGATCGCTCGAGCATGCAGCCGAGAACGAAGCAGACCCGAAAGATTCGCTGACAATGCGTATCAACCTCGCCATGGGCCTGCGCAGACACGGTTCCTACGAGGAAGCGCTGCGCTACTTCGACGAAGTGCTCCGTCACGGCGTGAAAGATGTCGGCTCTCTGAGTGCGAAGGCGCTCACGCTTATGGAGTTGGATCGCAATTGGGAGGCGGTCACTGTCCTTCATGAGGCGCTTGCTATTGCTCCGCAGGACCCTATGGCGACGGATTTGCTGAACAGGGCGCTCGAAGCGAACGAGATTGATGAGAGGATGCTTGTGAGCGAAGAAGCGCAGAGCGGGCGGGTGGTTGGCTTGCTTGAAGATGAGATTGAGGATGACGGGTTTGAGGAGGCGTTGAGAAGGAGAAAGCAGGAGGCGCTGAGAGATGTGGAGCCAAATAGGGTTGCTGGTCGGCGGCGAAGGGGAAGAAGACACGCTGCCGGCTTCGTTGAGGAGGAGAGCGGTATGGGTGAGAGCATGATGGTTGACTCTGATGGATGACCATGAGCTACGAGTTTTCTGGATACTTTGAAGCTCAAGAGGGATCGACCAACTAACGAGTTTTGCTTTTGGATACCACACATCACGGCATAGCGAGGCGCAAGCGGGTCATGGGGGGACAAGGGACGCATCGCAGCACTTTTCGGCGTTCGAGGTCGCGCATTTATGGGAAGTATACTTAAAAGTCTATCACAGCTAAGCTCGAGCGGGGAAAAAAAAAAGGACCAACGCGTTTTGCACTGCCGCTAGCAGCACTCGGTTTACTGATTAGTTTCTAACGATACTCTGCGCCACGCATCCCTTCCATCAGTCAAAGACAATAGCAGCCTTAACACACCCCTGCTTCCTCACAACCTCCATCGCCTCCTCCCACTCCTCGATCCTAAATGTCCTATCCACAATACCCCCCAACTTCAGCTTCCCCGCACGCACATACTCCAGCACAGGCGGCATGTGTTGCATGCTGCAAAAGCTAGCCAGAATCGTAATCTCGTTCTCCCAGATCCGAAACGGACTCCACGCAATCTTCACCTTGTCGTCGTACACCCCGTACACGACCAGCTTGCCGCCTTTGCGCACGTAATCGATGGAGCTTTCGAGCACGGTCGGCGCGCCCGTGGCTTCGACTACGACATCGAAGCCGTAGGGATTGGCTGCTTTGAGGGCTTGCAGGTCCGCGGAGGGTTGGTCGTCGGAGATGGTCATGTATTCGTCTGCGATGTGGAGCTTTTGGGCCAAGTCGAGTTTCGGCCCGCGCTTGGAGGCGATGGTCAGGTGCGCTGCGCCGTTGAGACGCAGCAGTTGTGCCAGCAGGATCCCCGTTGGTCCACAGCCGAAGAGGAGCACGCGGCTGCCGACGTCGAGTTGCATGCGCTCGATGCCGTGCGTGGCGCATGCTGCTGGCTCCACGAGAACGGCCTCGAGATCCGGCAGGTCGCCGATGCGATGCACCTGCCGCGCTGGGTAGCGGCAGTACTCTGCGAACCCGCCGGGTACGTTGCCGCCGAAGGCTGTGAGTTTTTCGCAGAGAAGCGGCTTGCGCCGTGTGCAGTGGAAGCAGGACAGGCAGGGTTGCATGGGATCTGCTGTTACGCGGTCGCCGACGGAGAAGTTGCGGACGTTCTTTCCGATGGCGGCTATGGCTCCAGCTGCTTCGTGACCTGGTGGTAGTCAGAGATTGTTGTTTCTGAGGAAGTGTAGTCGGCGTACCAGGTATGAGTGGCCACTGTTGGAATGGTCAGAACAAGGCATTAAGAGAAGTGAGGGGCACTCACCTTGGCTAGAAACTCGCCTTTGTGGTAGTGCAGATCTGTTCCACAGACTCCGCATGCTGATATCTTGACCTGTTGATGTCAATGGTGTTGATGAGGGCGCCGCTGGTCTGTGTCCTACTAAGACATCGTCATCACCAATTGACGGTACATCGATCTCGACAACGGCGAACTTCTCAGGACCTGAATATCTCCAGGACGTCAGCTTCGGAACGAGAGGGAAATTCGGTCTCACACACTGCAATGCTTTCATCGTCTTGGGGACAACTTCGCGTCGACGTTTGCTCGGTCGAGCGTCGCCATTTGCCTCGATGGAGGCCATTGTCGACTGACACTGTGTCACAAGAAGCGTCACTCGATAACATCGTGAGATTCGGGTCTTCTTTCGCTTTATGTAGTAGTGAGGTCTAGAGCTCGAGGCGAGATGGCAGCTACACGCGTGTAAGCAGAATGCGGGGTCCGCGTTCGCTAGCGTCGCACTCGTTCATGGGGAAGCCACGATGGGCAATCCGGGTGGGTCTCGTCCGACCTTTGCTTTGTTTCCAACATCGCCCTGAGCGCATTCTACACGTGCTGTGAGCCTCAGCGGAGTCATTTGTCCCTTAAAACTTGATCATTACGCATGGGGAAAGAATACGATGCGTGCAAGACGCGTTTATTGCCCAGGCAGACGAACCTTTTGAACTGTGTCAACACAGGCTAGCCGTTCGCGCAGTCAACAATGGAGTCGTTGAACTGAGCGGCATTGGTAGATAGAGCTCTTGAATTTGATATCTATTTGATACAAAGGCACAGACGAAGCTTGAAGGATTGACCTCATGCATGAAAGCCATGCTTTTACAAGCCACGGAGGGGCGCTGGTTTGGCGGAAGAGGTGGTCTCGCAACAGCGTTCTCCAATTCCTGCGACTGAACATCAATCTCCCATCCTGTGACAAATGTACTTGCATACAGCATGCAGCTCCTTCTGACTCTCACTTCCATCACAGAGCGAGAGGAAGCCTGCATTGTTCACTCATCTCCAAGTCTTGAATTACTTCTCAGACTTCTAGCTTTCTTTCTATCGAGCCAGACGTCTTCAACTCCAATAATGAGATGAAGATCTCGTCGATCTCTTTCATCTTCCTGTTCGGAGGTCTTACATCCGGTCGGATCATTCAGCAAACTGCGCGCCTCTTGGACAGAATCGCGAGAGACATCTCCGAGCCAGATGTCAACCAGCTTTTCCCAAGTGCGACCCTCAAGGCAGGCACCGAGCCCCGAATAACGAACCTGAGGATGAAGAGCCCGAAGATGAACGCTTCTTCACGGACAATGAGCGAGAGAATAGCTGGACGAAGGCCGTATGTCGAGGCGAGAAGCTCCTCTGTGCCATGGTTGTGGATGAGAACCATGCTCGAAACATGCTCTAGTGACCACACGTTCAGAGCGATTGGGGCGGCGATATGAAGGAGAGGCTGAGGAGATGGGTCTTCACAGAGGATGATGAGGATGGTGACCTAGATCGACAATGCAATTTCGCAGGGTACCACCATATGACTGCCGCCTATGAAGACTTCAAAATTGAGACAAGATCCGCTGGCATAGGAGGGCCTCATCAATGCTATCGCTTTGCGCATGGGGTTGATGCAGCAGTTTTGTGCTGACCAGATGGCTCACTGCCAGATGTCGATGAACAGCACTACGGGGTCGACAGGAATCTGTACGAGCTAAGTATGCGCGAAGGATCGTTTGACTCGCTGCAAAGCGATCCTTGATATTCAAGTCCAGATTACCAATGCTTGCGCCAAGATTGGCCTCAATGCAAGATACTGGATGATAGCGTTTCTGCACAGAAGAAGTCCCCGAAAGAGCGCGCAAGCACTAGCGATCAGGAGACTGTCAACTAGGAGGACCTAACAAAGCTCAGAGTGAATTTTGATCTCGCATGTGCCATGTGGCATCGAGAGAGACGATCGAAGAGAGCCGCAAGAACATTCCGAAGTTCATCTCGACTCTCATTACCAACCAGAGGACCTGGCCCATCCCCTCACGATTTTTAGGTCTTGCGAATCCGGAGAATTGGCTGGGTACACCCACACATGTTGACAGGCGAAGATTTGTCTTCTTTAAATCCAGATAATGAGGAGGCTGTGGAAGGTAGCGAAGCAGCCTTTGCACTGCTGGGTAATCTGACACATGCGTAACGAGCTTGAGCTTGCACTGGCCTTCACTTAAAGTCCAGCGAACGGCCTCGCAACTGGGTGCCTCCTCAACCAGCACAAGAGACATCGGGGAAGCAGGAAAGTCGTGTGGAGGATATTGGTCTTTCTCCGCGATAGGAGGATGATGGGTATCCCGAACATCTTCTTCGATGTCGACTCTGGCACAAATGCGCCGCCGTTTCAAGATGCAGAAGGAAAGGAGAGGGACAAGGCGAAGAAAAAAAAGTAGACCCCGCCGCCAGTTTCCAAGGACCTCAAGGAGTGCGCCGTACCGCTCGCAAGGTGTGTGATGGTGCGGTAGTGAAAGAAGGAGCCCTGAGGGTAAGACCGTAACACGAACTCGGAGTCGAGGGCTGTAAGCTCCCCAAAAAGCAGAAAAGATGGACGGGCCGGGCTGTGCCATATATCATAATATCCTGTCCCACGGGATACGTATTGACTATTCTAAAATCACGGATTGCGATCAGGAGCTCACCAGCTTGTATCGCACAAATATGAAGCACCACGGCATGCGCGATGTGGTCGGTACCGTGTCAGCCGTGCTTTCCTTCACTTCACTTCCCCGCGCCAAGGGAGCTACGGGTCCGCAGGAACCGCTCCACCGCACTCCTATATCATCTTCTCACCTCACCTCACTCTCACGCGGTAGCGGTCTCAACTTCACAACAGGACTTCAAGGAAAGAGATTCCGGCGCGCAGCGTTACTTTGACCACTACTAACCCATTGCAGGTCATTATGTTGCTTAGTTCGCTGCTTCTGTTTACTTCTGTGCTATGCGCTACTGCCCGAGTACTGCTTGACGATACCACCTCCTTCAACGTCTCCGTTCCAAGTCGCGACCCGCCTCAAGTATATGCCGACCACACTGGAATTTCTCCCGCCGATATCGTCTGGAAGGCAGACACCGAGGATGATGCCAAACTCACGCCAGAAGAGCGCTGGTGCAGGTTTGTCAGCCGGGGCACGTCGCTTATGAAGGCCATGATGTTGAGCGAAGAGGATGCACGCAGGGAGCTTGGGTGGCCGTACGTGCAAAGCCCTTTTGATGGAGACATGAGGCAGGATCTGGCAACATGGGGCTACCTAGACACAGACGAGTTGCATCGTGGACGAGATGGAGCTTGCAACTTCCAAGAAAAGCCCAAGTTGGAAAACGTTTTCAGGGACCTGAAATCAGACTCGAGGTCATCTGGTAAGGGTGGGCCGAATCACTGCTTCTACGTTCAGCATTCGGACAGCCCCGCTATGAAACGCGATCAATACGGCAGACTACCTAAGCCCGAAGAGCAAAGGTACCAGGTCGGGGAGACTGAGTACAGGGTGCGTGAGAGTCTCCAGGCTCCAACATATTATGTCACTTCGCTGACTAGATCTTACCACAGGCAACAAACGCACATGCGGGTGTTGGGGTCAATCCCACAGATGGGTTTCTGTACCTGCTCGACCGTTCAAGTGCAGTGGAGGCCGCCAGGGAATTGTGGAAACGGAAACCTGCCTCGAATGAGTTACCGGAGCTAAGGTCAACCTCTGATATCGCGTTCGGGTTCTGGAATCGGGTCGCATCCGAGGCGACTCGAAAGAATCTCAAGTACATCATGTCGTGCGATATCCTCAACGAACACACGGAGGAGACCATAAGAACCGCACTCGACAAAGTCAATGCTGGAACCCTTGAAAGCCAATTATGGCCAGGCAGAGACTTCGAGTTCGCCTTCGGTGAGAACAAGGGCGAGGAGGTCGAAGCTGCTCTAGCGCTTCTTGGTTAGATCTCTAGGTTTTCTACACATGCTGTGACTGATTCATCGCAGGTTCACCCAATGGTATCGCTGCTGGATACTTTCTGATACAGCACAAGATGCAACTAGGTTGGAAGTACACTGGGAAAGTCAAGGTCTTCGTGACAGAAGATGATTTTCCGGACATCTACATGATGTTCTATGTGTCGGATTCAGCGCCGTGGGAAGGACCGGTGTCCAACATTGGAGCACAGCTGCAGAAGTCTCAAGGAAAGTCCCACCGAAAGCGCAGTCGTGAGGGTGCATCGTCGAAGAAGAGCAAGAAGAGCAAAGTCAAGAAGGCCAAGAAGGCATATTGGAGGACTGCGCTATGACTTAAGATGTTCCGAAATGCCGGGCATACCATAAAAAATCGAACGTTGTGATGGGCTGGTGTGCGCAAGCAACTGAAACCGAGCTGGGGCGAATCGAACTGACACGCATGTACCTTGTCGAGGCTCCTGCACCAATATAGGGTAAACTTTTCCTATTTTAGCCTCCATATGCCATATGACTGAGACTATCGACTCTATCTTTTCTTTGCGTAACGATAGCTCCGAAGGTGGCCGCACCGTGTAAAGCCCAACATCATCATTCGAGCAGTCGGAGAGACGACGAATTGTGTTCCCAAAATGTGCACGTCGTACATCTCGACGACCTGCAGAATCCATCGGCATCACGACGCTGTGCATGATAACGAGATCACTTAGTACAGCATCGGACTGTCAGCGCAGATGTGCGAGATGTCACCTACCCACAAGTGAATGAGGTCAAGTCCAAGGAGCATATCCAAAAGATGCATGAGACCATAGAGGGAATGTGCTTGTGAGCCGTCGTGTTCGAACAACTTGGATTGGGTTCAGTAGCGCTGGGGCGAACGGCGGTTCGGTGATTACGAGCAAGTAGAAGCTAAGAACGAAGTCAGATTGCTGTTGGCCATAAAAAGCAGATAATTGGGCGATGATGCCCAAGGATCAAAAGAAGATCCTCTGCCGTATCGCCCTGTGACAGTACCCACATATCTCATCTTCCAATCGCAACCTGTATTTCTGTATAGCACCCTTGTCCTCGAATCTGCTATTATCAAATTACCAGACTAGCCAAGCTTTGCTTGAGTAGATGTCATTGAAATAAGGCGAGCGCATAGATATACCACTCAGGACTGCATGAGTGCGGCAAACGAATACACTCGCATCTCACTTAGGCAGACACGTGACGGAAGTCACGTATCGCAACACCTCTTCCAGGCGCACTTCGAGTTGCGCCAATGGTGCCCACATAGAGAGCCATACCGTAGTCATAAAATTCTGAAGTCATTGACGTCTGGTAGGGCAGACACTATGCCCCTCCTCATCAGCGGCGTGCGTGACGTGTCCTTCGAGACGCAGATCTGAACTAGGTAATATTTCTCCTTGTAGCAACCTAGATACATGTTATATAATACAGCACCTCCACAACATTACATGGAGTTTAACCAGTCTCAAGATTGGTTTGAGTTTGCTATTTCTAACTATAACATGAAAGCTTTTTCTCGTCCGAAGACCATCTGAAGACACCATACTGCGGTCGCAGTCCTGCAAAAAGCCCCCTTGTCCGACCGAACACGGACCCTGATCAGTAAGGCGTAGGCCTGATTTGAGAAGTCTGTGGTGCTTGGAGATAGTGCGTCAACGTTTCGCTTTACCACAGAAGTTTTGTTAGCTGTCTTTGCTCTGCTGCTATATGCGGCTGCGGTGTTTCACGAATGTTACTCGTCGTGAAATGCTCCATCGATCTTGCAAATTTGCCGACCGTACTTTCAAGAGACAGGGTGAAGTCGATATGTTTCTTTAGTTGATGCTGGATCGAGTAATGGCTTCGGTCTTTGCTGTTGGATGTAGAAGGATCTAAAATATCGTCAATATCGTATTCCATGATTTGATTCATCCTTCAAGTTGGTTGCTCAATTTATCAGGTATGCCTCCGAACCACTGGCTAGTAACGGAGCTGAACAAGCCTCTGCCAAGTCTTGCACGAGGGCTGCTCTTGCTTGATGTGGAAGGCGCGCACACGACAGACTTCCAAGTTCAGCCTACGGCAGCCATCTGAAACCGGACCGGGCTTTACAAGGCATGCTATAGGTGACACGCGGTCCGAAAAGTATCGTTTGAGGCTTTTGTCTTGATTTCAGTGATTAGGAAAACAATTGTCGAAGGGATTGGAGCAAAGGCAATTGATGGAGCACACAGCCACTTGCCTGTTGCAGCGAGACGCAAGGGATCCATGCAGGGTTAAATCCGTGGTGTCAGTAGCTGCAATGTCAACAAATTGGGCTGAGGGGGTTGATTTGATGACTAAAGAGGAGAAGGAGAGAGAGGGGGGGGGGGGGGGTTGCAATTTGTGCTGATCTTCGAGAACTTCCGAGGTTAGCTATGGTTATGGAACAGCATCGCTGCCACGCGCCATCATACAACCACGACTGCCTGTGTCTTCGAGATAGAACGTCTCATACAGTATGACGAGGAAATTACCTTGAAGTCTCATCATCGTTGGCTGCTTTCGGCAGAAGTTAGGATGATGTCAAGAGTCAGGGACACCTCAAACAATCAAAGCGCAGCAGGGGAACCTTCGGCGTGTATGTGCAAAGCAACATATGGAAATACAACCAAAACATGTGAAAGTGGAAGTCTCGGGATAGAAGTGTAGGCATCGTCTTGGGATGGACAGATTGACGGACGAGTGAACCATAGTTGCTCGACACTTTACCACGAGGCATTTACCCTCCTCTTGATTGGTCTTTCGACCCAAGGACAAGCATAACTCAGCATCGACAGGTGGGCTCATATCGGAAATTGACTGTGGAT
Organism: Phoma herbarum; assembly: GCA_001599375.1. Classification (NCBI taxonomy): domain Eukaryota; kingdom Fungi; phylum Ascomycota; class Dothideomycetes; order Pleosporales; family Didymellaceae; genus Phoma; species Phoma herbarum. Next base: position 544,363 of record BCGR01000016.1, on the reverse strand, counting down.
TTCTAGCGCGTGCTCCGAGATGACAAGGTGCCAACAGCAAGAGCTCCCATCAGAAACACCATTGGGATCTAACTAACGGGGCATCTGTTATTGGTTTAAGAAAGACCTGACGTCGGTGGCAGGCTGACAAAGTCGCCTACATCAAGCCACGGGCTCGCGCAACGATCCCGAGGTCTCTTTTCAAACCGGTGGCAGCAGTCTGCGAGACTCAAAATGCCTCAGAACCGTCCAGGGCACAACGTGCAAGGATGATAAGACCTGATTGGCAAATGTAGGGTTCTTGCTTGTGGAGCTCCCAAGGTCCGCCCAGGACCGCGGAACGGAAGACCTTGGCGCTTGGCGGGTCGGCGGGATCGCCCAAGAGCATGCTTAGGAGGCATCAACCAACTATGGTGAAGCCTGATTCGAGCATCATTGACCTTGTGTGCTGGGCAGCGAGAAGCCTTTCCGCTTGGCTGGTCCTGAACGTGTTGGTTCAGGTCAGCTCGATACAGGCTTCGTAACCTTGTGGCGAGCGCCAACATGAATATTTATCTGCATGACCGTCTGCTGTTTGCACGAGATTCTTATACCAGAGATCCATCACCTTTCCTCCCAAATCATTTGGCTGCTCTCAACTGAAGATGGCGCCCGCGATTACTGGCAAGTATGATTGGATCCTTGCGATCACATCGATTGCTTTCATTTTCTCGGCGTTTGGTAATGGCGCCAACGATGTCGCCAACTCTTATGCCAGTAAGTTGACCTAAACGGAGCATGACTGAGACTTGAGTGCTGACGACGTCCAGCATCTGTAGCAGCCCAGACCTTGACAATGGTCCAAGTCGGATTTTTGTCCATCGTCACTGAATTTGTAGGCGCGGTTGCTCTCGGAGCCCGTGTCACCTCGACGATCAAGAATGGAATCATCAATATCGATCGCTTCGAGCTCCCTGCCGAACCGGGAACGCTTATGCTGGCAATGGGTTGCGCTGAAGTCGGTAGCGCTACTTGGTTGATGGTAGCGACGAGGTTCGGCATGCCCGTCTCCACTACCCAGACCATCGTCGGCGCTCTGGTCGGGGTCGGTTTCGCAACCAACGCAGGGATTAAATGGGGATGGGAGTCCGGATCTGTTTCTCAGGTCGCCGCCAGTTGGGCCATCGCACCTCTTATTGCTTGTGGCTTCAGTGCCCTTATCTTTGGAACAGTCAAGTACGCCGTCCTGGAGCGCGAAAACTCATTCGAGTGGGGAATGAGACTCATCCCATGGTACTTTGCCTTCACTGCGGCTGTCCTGGCTTTGTTCATCGTCGTTGAGACACCCACGGCGCCCTCTCTGGAAGAGTTCGGTGCCGGCAAGGCTGCTGGTATCATCCTTGGGGTATTCTTCGGGGTCCTACTGATCAGCTATGTGTTCTTCATGCCTTACCTGAAGCGCAAGTTGATCAAGAGAGACGCCCGGATGCGCATCTGGCACATACCCTTGGGCCCTCTGCTCCTCCGAGATGACCCTCCTCTCTATTTCGCGGGCAAGGCTGATGGCGAGTACGTCAAGAACTATTACGCCGACGCTTATGGCGAAGTCCGTGCTCAAGGCCAGGAGTTGCGTCAAGGCAACGTCAATGGTGATTCAGAAAAGCAGGTTCAGAACGTCGACGATATCCAGAAGAGTTCACCTGTGAACAGCCAAGAAGGTCTTCCCACCGATCCGGCGAAGCTCAAGGCATTGGAAGAGAAGATGCAGAATGATCCATCCTCTGTTCCTCAGCTCTCTAAGAAGCGCCTGCAGCTCGAGCCGTACGAGCGATTCATTGGTCCTGTGAAAGATCTTCCGTGGACCGACCCCAAGAAGTTCTGGGGCTACTTCAAATTCGGTCTACTTCAGGGGGTTACCCGCGATGTCATCACTCACGACAGCGAGAAGCTCCGTGACATTCACGCCCGCGCCAACCGCTACGATGTACGCGTTGAGCACATGTGGACGTATTGCCAAGTCATCTCTGCAATAATGATGTCCATCGCTCACGGTTCTAACGATGTTGCCAACGCGGTTGGTCCATGGTCCGCTGTGTATCAGACGTACCAGGAAGGTAGAATTGCTACTCGCTCCGCCACTCCGGTATGGATGCTGGTTGTTGCCGGTTTACTCCTCGGACTTGGCTTCTGGTTCTATGGATAGTAAGTTCATATCCTAGTAGATGATTGATTGTATGCTGACAGCAAGCCAGCCACATCATTCGTGCGCTGGGAAACAAGATCACGCAGATGAGCCCCACCCGTGGTTTTGCCACTGAGCTTGGTGCAGCTATCACTGTGCTGCTCGCGTCTCGTTTGGGTCTTCCAGTATCGACTACGCAGTGTTTGACCGGTTCCGTTGTTGGTACAGCATTGATGAACTACGATGTGAAGGCTGTGAACTGGGCCCAGATAGGCTTCATCTTCATGGGCTGGGTCGCCACATTGCCAGCTTCTGGCCTGATCTCCGGTTTGCTCTGCGTCATGGCCCTGAATACACCTCACTTCTGAGGCTTGTCAGCAAGCACGTGTCGGAGCTTTGAGGACATCTCGGGTATGTTGTGAGCGATCGAACCAATAATTTGATGGAATGACAGGGTGGAAGAGAAAGTACATTACAGATACTTCAACACGCGTTGCAATCTGCGCCTATCAAATCCAAGTGTTCTGTGACGCAGTCAGCATAAGACCCAGCCACCTTGCATAGTCTGATACGGTTTCTGCATTGAAGACTCCGCACTGATTTTCTTGTGGTAGACAAAGCTGTGTGATCTCCTTTCCGTGGCGCTGTAGCAGAAAATTAAGAGTTGGAGTGAAATGATGAGGAGCGCCGATAACGCGCCGCGCTAGTGACGCAGCCAATTGCCCCGCGTGAAGCCGCGAATTAATTTTTTGACAGACCCCGCGGTGGTTCGTTCGAGTCTTTCAGGTCTTTTAGGCTTCGCAGAGGCATCCCTCTTCGGAATCCCCCGACACCTCTTCTGTCATACTTATTGGCGCTGCCGTCGTCCAGCATGGCGTCCAGCGAGAGCCCCTACCTGATTCTGCCGGGCTCGTCCGCCCACTCCGACTTCCGTTTGAAGCGGCTGGCGCAGGAGATTGGCGCGACTGAAGTTCGCTCTCTATGGGCGCATTTTGTCAACCCTCTGCGCGAGTTGAGCACGACAGAGCTCAACACTCTGCAACAGCTTTTACATTATGGCGAGTACCCAGATACCCATGATCACCTTTCACAGGTGCTTCTTGACGCCATCCACCGCGGTGGTGAACCTAGTGACGACAAGACTGTTCTCTTCTACATCTGCCCTCGTGCAGGCACAATCTCGCCATGGAGCTCTTTGGCGTCCATGATTGCGCGCACCTGCACGCTCGAGAACGCTGTCAAGCGCATTGAGCGTGGCATGGTCATCGCCGCCACTTTCGAACGCCAGCTCGGAGCTGATGAGATCCCCAAACCCGACTCCATGTACGACCGCATGACCCAGACCATCGACCGCAACGCACCGAACCTCGAGGCTATCTTCGGTGAGAGTGAGCCTGCGCAGGCCACCACCATTAGCTTCGATGAGTACAACAGCGCACAGGCGGCTCTCGAACACGCAAATCAGGAACTCGGATTGGCTATGGACAAGTCAGAGATCGAGTACCTTGTCGAGGCCTACACCCAAGAGTTGAAGAGAGGACCCGTAGATGTTGAACTCTTTATGTTCGCTCAAGTCAACTCTGAGCACTGCAGACACAAGCAGTTCAACGCCGACTTCACCGTCGATGGCATGCACAAGTCGTACTCTCTATTTGGCATGATCCGCAACACCCACAAGAAGCACCCAGAACACGTTGTCAGCGCCTACAGCGACAACGCCGCGGTTCTGAATGGCGAGGAGGCAAGCTTTTGGGCTCCTAACCAGAAGACTGGCGAGTGGAATGGCATCAAGGAAACAGTACACATCCTCTGCAAGGTCGAGACGCACAACCACCCTACAGCCGTTTCGCCATTCCCTGGTGCCGCGACCGGATCTGGAGGTGAAATCAGAGACGAGGGCGCTGTTGGTCGAGGCTCGAAGCCAAAGGCCGGTCTTGCTGGCTTTACCGTCTCAGACTTACTCATTGAAGGATTCGAACGCCCGTGGGAGCTGCGCGATGTCGGCAAGCCTGAACACATCGCTAGCAGCAAGGACATCATGCTCGAGGCGCCCATTGGCAGCGCTCAGTTCAACAACGAATTCGGCCGCCCCTGCACAATCGGTTATTTCCGTACTATGTTGATGAAAGTCTTCACAAGTGAGAAGGAGTCAGAAATCCGAGGATACCACAAGCCCATCATGCTGGCAGGTGGTGTTGGCACAGTCAGGCCTCAGCATGCCTTAAAGGACCCCGATCTCGTACCTGCTGGATCCCATTTGCTTGTGATTGGTGGCCCTGCCATGTTGATTGGTCTTGGTGGTGGTGCTGCATCCAGTGTACAGTCTGGCGAGGGCAAAGTCGAGCTTGACTTTGCTAGTGTGCAGCGAGGGAACCCGGAGGTCCAAAGGCGAGCGCAAGAAGTCATTGACGCATGTCGATCAATGGGTGATGAGAACCCTATCCTATTCATCCACGATGTTGGCGCTGGAGGCCTTTCGAACGCGCTGCCTGAGCTGGTTCACGATTCTGGCCTTGGAGCCATTTTCGAGTTGCGCGAAGTCGACAACGTCGACAAGGGCATGAGTCCCCTGCAGATCTGGTGTTGCGAGGCCCAGGAGCGCTACGTGCTGGCCGTCGGTCCCAATCAGCTTGAGGAGTTCAAGAAGATCTGTGAGCGTGAGCGCTGCGGTTACTCCGTCGTTGGTGTCGCCACTGAGGAGCAGCGTCTTGTTGTCAAGGACAGAGATTCTAAGGAGAACCCCACACCCATCGACCTGCCTATGTCTACACTTTTCGGAAAGCCACCAAAGATGTCCCGCATCGTCGAGTCAAGGAAACTGAGACTGCCACCTTTCGACAGCAGTCTGTCTATGTACATACCAGATGTCCCCAAGGACGGTTTGGTGGCGGAGGCTGTCGACCGTGTCCTCACCCTTCCATCCGTTGGATCGAAGAACTTCCTCATCACCATCGGAGACCGTACGGTCGGTGGATTGACGGTCCGTGACCAGATGGTTGGCAAGTGGCAGGTGCCAGTCTCTGATGTGTCGGTCACAGCGACATCGCTCATGTCCGGCGTCAAGACTGGTGAAGCAATGGCAATGGGTGAGAAGCCCACTCTGGCTCTCATCTCAGCCGCAGCGTCAGCGAGGATGGCTGTTGCTGAGTCCCTCATGAACATGGCTGCAGCAAGCCTGTTCGACAGGTTGTCCAGGGTCAGACTTTCTGCCAACTGGATGTCAGCCAGCAGCCACCCTGGCGAGGGTGCAGCTTTGTACGAGGCTGTCGAGGCCATTGGAATGGACCTCTGCCCACGTCTTGGTATCTCGATTCCTGTTGGTAAAGATTCCATGAGCATGAAGATGAAGTGGTCAGACAAGGGCGAGGCGAAGGAGGTCACAGCACCAATGTCGCTGATCATCACCGCTTTCGCACCTGTCAACCGTATCGACCGAACCTGGACACCTGCTCTGCAGCGCCTTGAGGATGTCGGCGAGACTATCCTCATGTATGTCGACCTTGCAGGGGGCAGGAAGGCGCTTGGTGGTTCGGCTCTTGCCCAAACGTTCGGTCAGGTTGGAGACGAGGCACCTGACGTCCACGATGCGGATATCATTAAGGACTACTTTGATGCGGTAGAGCAACTGCACGAGTCTGGTATTGTGCTCGCCTACCACGATCGATCCGACGGTGGTCTCTTCACAACATTGGTCGAGATGATGTTCGCTGGTCGCTGTGGTGTGGAAATCATGCTCGACGGCGTTGCGAAGTCAAGCGAGCCCAAAGACGTTCTCGAAGCTCTGTTCAACGAGGAGCTTGGTGCCGTCTTCCAGGTCAGGAAGAAGGATGAGGTCGCATTCAACCGCTGTTTCGCCACATGTGGACCTCCTCCCGGCATGATTAAGAAGATTGGTCGTGTTCCTGAGGCCTCCAAGCAGGGTCTGTCTATCGCCGTTGGCTCCACAACAGTCTACCGCAATACTCGCTCCAAGCTTCAACAAAGGTGGGCCGAGACTTCGTACCGCATGCAGCGCCTTCGTGACAACCCAGAATGCGCGGACAAGGAGTACGCAGCTATTGTCGACGACCAAGATCCTGGTCTCTCATACAACCTCACCTTCAAGCCACAAGAGAACATCCTGCCGCTCAAGGCCAGCATCTCGTCAGCCTTCACCTCCAAGCCTCGCGTTGCCATCCTCAGAGAAGAAGGTGTCAATGGCCAGAGCGAGATGGCTTTTGCCTTTCACATGGCTGGCTTCATGGCCATTGATGTCCACATGACCGACATCATCAAGGGGCGGGTGTCTCTGGCTCAATTTGCTGGTGTCGCAGCCTGTGGTGGTTTCTCGTACGGTGACGTTCTGGGCGCTGGTCAGGGCTGGGCTAAGTCTGTCTTGCTCCACCCCAACACTCGCAAGGAATTCCAGACTTTCTTCGAGCGTCCTGACACATTCACACTCGGTGTATGCAACGGCTGTCAGTTCCTCTCTAAGCTGAAGGAGCTGATTCCCGGTGCTGAGGCTTGGCCCACATTCGAGCGTAACGCATCCGAGCAGTACGAGGCACGTGTCTGCATGGTCGAAGTCATGGATCCTCAAGGCCCCAACAACACACCCTCGGTGTTCCTTCATGGTATGCACGGCTCCAAGCTGCCTATCGTCACAGCTCACGGAGAGGGTCGCGCACACTTCGCCTCGTCCGCAACATCACTCGTCACACCGCAGAACCTCTACAACGAGAAACTGGTGTCGCTGCGCTACGTCGATAACTACGGCAAGCCCACCGAGGCCTACCCTTACAATCCCAACGGCTCTCCAATGGGTATCACCGGTGTGCGCTCGACAAGCGGTCGTGTGTTGGCGCTTATGCCTCACCCTGAGCGCACAATTCTCAAGGAGGTTGCGAGCTACATTCCCCAGGAGCAGGCTGAGCAATGGGGCGAACTTGGCCCTTGGAGCCGCATGTTCAAGAGCGCGAGAAGGTGGGTTGGGTAAGCAGCCTACTTGGGCGAAAACGATCTAATGCATTTGATTACATGGCGTTGGTGTGATATCCATCTGAAAAGGGCGAAAATATAGACGAGGGTATGAGCAATGCATTCAACAGTTACTACATCTGCGAGGACTTTAATGGGATCTGGCAATGTCGTGTGTCGTGCCCTCAGGAACGTATAGGGCACTTGCCGCTGAACAAACGCGGCGGCCAGAACAAGCCATGAGGTGCCCTGGAACCCATCTCGATCGTCTCCTTGTCGCACTTATATATGCGTCGCCCGTCTACAAACAGTATCCCGAGACAATCTTCGATGCAAACTGACCAACATGGCGATCCCGCATTCATTGCGTTCACCGGTCGTGCTGTTATGACTGAAGAAGCAAGTCACCCCGCGGGAAGTGCCAACCGTGTAAGCAAAGCAGCACAACACCATCAAGCCTCTTGCACCACACCAATCGCTACTCGATGCTCCATTGCTGGTTGGAGTTGGCCATACTGTGTCACTTGTGCGCTGATTCCCTGATAGGTAGTTCCTCAAGCCTCGTGCAATCTATATAAGGGTCCGCTCAACTCCTACAGGTGGCGCTGTCAGCGCAATTCAACTTTTGTCCCCTATCACTCGCCAATCACTTCGCTTATGCCGAAAGGGCTCTTTGGCTGCATCGGACAGACCTTACTTCGGGAATGTCGACCTTAGATCCTGGTGTTCCATGAAGCGCTCAATGGCCAGTGCTGATCGTCTTGCTTATGCTGCCAGTTGTCGACTTCCCACCAAGCTTATCAGCCTTATTGGAACATTACATGGCTTGCGCTCGACTTTCCGTCAGTCTTCTTTGCTCCTCAGCCTACTTTGAGAAAAACGTTTCCTTGAGCACCACAGGTTTCAGCGATCTCTTGCGAGTGTCTCCCAACGCCGAGTATCAGAGATTCCGGCCAATCCGAGGGTCATTCTGCTCACAATGGCCGACGACAAGGACGCAGAGTTTGCTTTTGATCTCTTCTCTGATATCGCCCCGTAAGTCCCCCTGCAGTGGCATTGTGCGACGGCACTGACATGAATAACTAGGCTCCTTGCCCTGTTTGGAGACCAGTTCGCTCGGCAATTCACCAGCGAAAGCCTGACATGGGTCGACCACCTTATCTTTGCAATGGTGCCGCTTGGAACCTTGATCGTCATCACCGGAGCTATTCGTGTGCAAGGTCCGAGGATCGCGAAATCGTTCATTGGACGTGGTCGAGAGAGTAGGGCTCTCGCCGAGATAGAGCTCATGTCTTCAACCTCAGGAGAGGTTTTCGAACTGTTCAACAGCAAATCGATTATTCGGGATGATGGGGAAGCCCAAGATCGCCCAGATACTGGTATTCCCTCGGCAGTACGATGATTTGAAGACGAAACATGGACAGAGAAAATATGCAGTCATCTCGTCCTGCTGCATCTGTTCAGAAGCAAGCTACAGAAAATTTTCCGAGCTCGCCAGATTCTCTCAAAGGATCGCACGAGGTGACCGAGAAGGAATGTTCCCGATTAGCGGTCGAATACGAGGATGCCTCCTGTCAGCAACTACTTCGTGTATGGCAGAGACTTGGTGACTTGACTGAGTGGAGCTTTCGGTCGCTTCAAAGTGCACAGTCTGTAGCGTATTGTGCAGAAAAGTTCATGGAGGAGTTCCTCCCTAAGCACGTGGACCATCTGGTCTGGATCGTCGAAACCGCGGGTTATCAATTCTCAGGTCAATTCAGCGAACAATCAGACCATGTCAACATCGCTATTCAAAGGAAAATGAAGGGTAAATGGCAGGTCGACATTGGGAAGAGTGATGCTTCCTTGTCACTTTCGAAGGCTAGCATTGAGGCTCAAGCTGTAGCGACGCGGAAGCGTAAACGTAAAGGGAAGAAAACGAAGGAGCATGAATCTGATGCAAATACCATACAAAGTCATAATAAGGCCGATTGGCGGCGAGCGAAGGCGGGTATTGGCCTGGGATGTGATTATTGTCGTATCCTTGGCGATGATTTCGAGGATGGCGTCTTGAAAAGGGACATATCATGGTGGGTTAATGAGCTAACAGCAGATCAGAACGACCCTGGAATTGGACCGAAAGAACCGCTTCTGTCTACATCTCAGGTTACTACCAAAACGACAGGAAGCTCTTCAATTTCGAAGAAATCCGAGGTGACGCACCCATAGCAATGCAGCAGTGCAAGAATGAAGATTAATCAGCCTGGCCTTGTGATTGGATTCAACGGTCGCACAGACGCTTGTGAGCCCGAAACATCCATTCAAATTCTCTACTCATTACTGAACAACATTTGTAGCTGATCCTCGACGTTTGATGACAGAGGTTAGACAAGAGAATTGGCCCTCTTCTCCAGCGGTCTCCTCCCGACTATCCTAGCTCAACACCTCTTTACCAGCTTCATGTGGACCGTCATCGAGCAACTTCCAGAAGACTGTCTTCGCCAGGGCGCCTTGAACACCGATCAGGACGTCGATATCGAAAGCCGGCACACTTTTGATCTTCATGAGTTTGCCAACACCTGGCTTCGTCCAACTCAAAGCCCTTCAAACTTGTGTACGAAGCACTTGTCGGTGTATCTCGTTCGGCGGGTTGTATCACAACCCGTCAAAGACAAGACAGCTGACTAATTGGACAGCAAGAGACGGTGAAGTCGCAGGTTGTACAATTTCAGGGTCAGTACACATATTTTACACCGCTATCAGGGAAGGGAACTACTAACCACAGGGATACAGACAGGGTGGCCAAAGCGCGAGACACCCTTGACTGGACGCCACCTCATTATGCTTCGTTTGTCAAGGACGAATCGCTTCTATTCAATTTTTCGATCCAAAACAGGTCAAGGAGCATTTCAGTCTGCACAAGATCATTGGAACTCTTGGGCGCAGTCCCATACACATGGCCGCGATTTCAGGAAGCCGAGCGGCGATGGAATGGGTTTCAAAGTGCTCTTGCGGGCGCGAAGATAGAGCGAACGCGTTCGACATGGTCGGTACCGACTCCAAGAGTCCACTTCATCTAGCCACAAAGAGTGGCAACGCCTTCTGGGTGGAAACTATCATCAGAAAAAAGAGGATACGGACAACCACGGGGAATAGCTTCTGGAAAAGATCAGCAATCCATTTAGCAGCCAGTCACGGTCACGACACAATCATTACTGTCTTGCTGAAAGAGGACTCACAGATCGAAACGGCCGATGAGATCGGATGGACACCACTCGAATACCTATTCGAGGTTTATGGAGAGTTGCAAGGCGTTGATGATGCAGAAGATGTAAAGGAAGAAAAAGAACTAGATGAGAACAGCGGACAGTCAGAGTCTGATTCAATCGATCGAATCGACAGCACAGCTGAGAAATCCACTGAAGAAGCTGTTTTAGAGGCACGAAAGGAGCTGGCCAATCGTAAGCGGAACATTTTCGTTGAATTCGCGCAAAAGAGGCAAGATTATCGTGACGAAAGAGACAGAACGTTTTTACATTATGCAGTACAGCAAACAGACCATATACCATTGAGCGACTCCTTAATATAGTGCACGACATCGATTACAGGGATAAAGGGGATTTGACCCCTTTGCACTTCGTTCAGAGGCGAAACGATAGCCTTACAGCTCCTGAAGGGTATTGCTGGACTGGTTGCTAATCCGTTGAATAAAGATGAAGAAGGCTTTACAAACTTGATGTATGCAGCTAGGGAAGGCTTCATCGATGCCGTACGGTTCCTGGTTGAGGAATACTTCCATAAGTCCTCTGAAAAAGAAGTTGCTGAAGGAGATGGGAGCTCAGCCGACGCTAAGGTTGGAAGCAAAAGGATAGATGTCAACGAGACCGGTCCTGATGATCCAGTAGGCACATGGGGTCCATTGGTGAGAAGCACCGATGGGCTCACTGCGCTACATATGGCACTGCGTTCCGAGAATGACGAGATAGCGGCATACCTTCTTTCTGTCGATTCGATCCAAGAAAAGCCTAGCGATCGCGACGATACAAGTAACACCTTACTATTTGCAGCATGTCGCGCCCAGCCGGTATCGTCGTGTCTCGACAATCCTTGAGAGATGGCCAACAACTCTCAACCAACCAGAAATCTACATATGGCCAGACCCCGCTGTCTTTTGCGTGCGAAAATGGGTCGGAAGACCTCGTTGATCTTTTTCTCATTCATGGAGAACTGAGTTTGAATAAGTCTGCTACTCAATGGGGCAAATATACCCTTCTGCACGTAGCAATCATGAACGGTCACATTGCCGTTGTTCGAAAACTTCTGCAAGATTCTCGAGTTATCGTTGGCTTGAAGAACCCCAACAACGACACAGCCGTCAGCATGGCGACATCGCGCAGTATGACCGAAGCACTGCGAGTGCCGTTAAATTACCCCGGTATTGACTCCAATGCTCGTGTCGAGCTCATGCTTGAAACTTGCAAAGCTGGAAGCATGGTTGTTCAGGAGTTCACTCCAGATGTACTTGAGCTTTTGGCAGACACTGACATCAACGACAAAGACTTCCTTGAGCTCATCAGCCTCAGCGAAGGTCTACATACCTCGGCCCATAAACCACCTTCGTGCAGCGGGCATTCAGACGAGATACGTAGAAGACAATGGAATATACCTACCACAAAGCAACGCGGATTGGCAATCAGGACTTATTCCAGACTCTCCAAAACTCTGGCAGAAATTCAATCGAAATCGATGCAGACGGCTGGTCCTGGGTCGAATACGCCACAACTTATCGTTCATCTGAGTTGGAAGATGACAGTGTGAAGTCATTGCTGCGAAAAGTACCAACGACAATGTCGGGATGTTCCCATGCGCAACCAAACTTGCTACGTTACACTTAGCTTGCTGATAGTATCGAAGTAAGTCCATGTAATGATTCTAAGCACCGGGAGTGCACTTGGATCAATTGTAAGCGAACCACGGGCTGATCAGAGTTTGAATACTGACGAATCGTTATCCAGATGTGAAAGTTATGAAACCACATGATGCCCTCATAAGAGGATGTATTCGAAGCCAGCTTTGCGTTCCGCCAAGCTCGGTCTCGAACCAAAGCCTCTACTTTGAAGTTACAGTCCTTCACGATTCGCTCTCTAAGTTTGTGGTGACGAAGCAGCTCCATGAAGTGATACTGATACATTGGCAGGACCTTGCTGGGCCCCTGCAACAGAAACTACCCTGACGATGAGGTGCCTGGCTGGTATCGGCTCTCGTGGGCATATCATGGCGATGACGGCGCACTATTCGTGAATACAAGCCCAGATTATGTCCCTGCGTGGAGCAAAGAGCCAACAGAAGACTTTGGATCTAACGGCGAATATGGCTACCATCATTCTGTGGGAGTAGGGCCGAATTCGGAGACCGGTGAAAGATTCATCACTCTGAACGGGAAGCGGAGAAACCATGGTAAGTGACTCGTATACTCGTACACAGAGACGTGGCGATGCTGACTATGTTCAGGCGATGCTTTCGAAAACATGCGATCCAAAGGTAGGAAAATGTATCCTTGTGTTGGCGTTGATACTACAGAGGATGGTAGTGATCTCGAGTTCATGATCAACTTTGGAAACTCGAAAGACCATCCATTCAAATACAAGGCCTTCACTTCCAAGTATGGCTCAGGCATGCATGACGACAAGATGGCTACCAGAGGCTCGACGGTGTAATGGATCCATGCCAGAATTAGATCGCTCAATATATGGGCCACACGGCAATCACTTCGACCTTATTCTGTCATCTTTGGTGCGTTGGGGCACTAGCTTAGCAGCGTTGACAGCTCAAGGCAACTGCTCGTGTCACCGTTTCGAAATCCGAGCACTGGATCTTTCGGACTTGCTCGCGATTGAAGACCTTAGGTCACTCGCAAGCCCGTGACAAATATTGATGCACCACTGCGGCACAGCAGCGGGTCGTGCTCGTAATGACCCAAGCGAGCTTCTAGTGAAAATCTAGTGACATGTATCAACGGCTCAGCGATCCTTCGTTGGCAAAGAACATTCTCAGAAACTTTCGGCACTCAAAGCGCCAGGCCGATCGTGGTGGGCCGCCCCATGTTGGTGGCTGGTCGCTGCCGTTATGAAAGTACGGAGGAAGACTAACTCGGCGCCGTTTGCGAAGGCGTGGTAGCGGTGACATCTTCAACGCATATTTGTCCTTGCTACAGGTCAAGCTTGTGAGGCACTTATGGCGTGAGTCGTGACAATTTGTTGAGCATGTATCACGTATAAGTAGATTGAGGTGTATATCCAGATGAGCGCGCCGTTCGGTGCAAGCATGTGAAATCGCTTGTACAAACGTCTCGGCTAGACTTGTGCTCGGTCCGACTCCGAGTGGTCCTTTCTTTAAACGCTGGCCTTACATGTGAAGCGGCACGCAGCTTCCTGGAGAATGTCGCTGAGGCATGCAGTTTCACCATGGATACATGGTGACATTCAGCGGCGCCAAATTGGCCCAACTCGTGCCAAAACAGTAATGTGTCCATCGCCTTGAGGCCGTCTTCGAACGTGCCCATGGTATAGCAAAACAGCCAGATGATAACGGCTGCGGCAGCGGTAATTTCAAAATCCTGAAGGATCTGGCGACCTGCGAAAATAGGACCCTTTGCGGCTTGAAGCGGGCAGTTTTACGCGTACCTGCAGATACTCTTCCGTTGTCTGTTAGTACAGCCGGCTTGGCTGCATCACCGACCCTTGAAACGGTAGTGAGCGGCTCTCAACCGAGACGAGCGCATATGCCGAAGTCATATGGGTGTTTGTGGTGATCCATGTCAATATCGGGCCCTGAACGTCGAGCGGCGAGCCGTCTGAGACAGGGGTGGACGAATACGGGATGCAAGGCTGCCAGCGACAACGTCTGTCCGATGTTTGTCGCTACCAGGATCTGGGGTTCAGTGAAAGTCTGCGCAAGGATCCAGGCATATGCAATCAAATATTGGAGCGGCCTGTTTGCTGGGAAAGCAGCCGTTCTTATCCTTGTTGCGAGGGAAGACATGTGTCCTCTTCGAGACAATTGGCAAGGTTAGTGGAGGCACAGTCTAAATTGGGGGTAATGGCAACCGAACATCCGAGGAAGGTTCTGCCAAATTACCTTATGCCGTGCCTGGTCTGAAGTGAGCAATGACAATAGAGTTCTGTTAGCTAGCTCTCGACTCATGGTAAGAAAATCCAGAGCTGCACAGAAAACTGTACTGTTTGTATAGCAGAACGCCACAACTCGCGTATCGAAGGCACTACGGATCGAGATTGATTACATCTCTGCAAATGTCTTGATCGGAGCGGTGGAATTTGACCGAAACTTTGATTGACGCATCTGGGGGCGTTGATGTGGCTTGGAGTTCTGGAGCCTTGAAGCCTGCGTGTCTCGGAAGTGTCGATCCAGCACGCTTGTTCTTTTGGGACTAGCGCTCTACCCCGCTTGCACTTGCCATTCCTGCCCCGCCAGTTTCGAGGTTGGTAAGAAAAAAGTTGTGCAGAGCCTCACGTCACGTCACGATCCAAGCACGCGCCTGCCACGCTTTGCAACACCACATACACCGACGAAGCAAGCACGTGCTTTCAACCAATATGTCCCACATCGACGAAGACTCTGTTGACGAGATTCTCTACCTCGCGCGCGCCAACGAGACCAGCGAACTGGAACAATTCCTCACAACACTCTCAACACAAATTCTGAAAGCCAAGGATCAGATAATAGCGGAGGCGGTCGATTCATACTCGCAGAATACTGCGCTGCATTATGCTGCGGCGAACGGGCACATCGGTGGGTTTCGCGAGCAAGAGTAGGCGCAGAACATGGTCTAATAAACTTTTAAGATATTGTGAAACTTCTCCTGTCAGCATCATCCTCGAAGCCAGCACCTTTCATCAACCTCACAAACGCGTCCGGAAACACACCATTGCACTGGGCTAGTCTGAACGGGCATCTCGAAGCAGTCAAGCTTCTGATTGAGGCCGGCGGTGATATTACGATATTCAATAAGGCCGGGCATGATGCTGTTTTTGAGGCAGAGGTGAACGACAAGAAGGAGGTGGTCGACTGGCTGCTGGGTCACGTCGAGGCACTAGAGAAGAGTGTTGGTGGCGGCGCGAGTAACACCGAGGGCAGTGCGGGCGGTGAAGAGGAGATGGTGTTCAAAGCCGGAGACACAAGTGGGCCCATGGAGGATGTCACTGAAAAGATTGGGGAGATGCAGACCAAAGATACCCAGCAGAAGTGAGAATCGTGCGGCAAGAAGTTGAAGCTGCTTACTGCATTGCTGCAGAACTCTGAGAGTTTGAGCCCCGAGCATTCGGACCTGGTATGCCTGAAAATGGCATTGTACCAGACGACTCGGTATTAGTGTCGAGGATGACAACACAACATGAAGTACACCTGCGTTTCATGGCAAACATGATACAATTGCATTACTCATACAGAATATGCCGCGCATGACAGCTCTCAAAAGGCGGGATGGACGGGTGGTCGTGCCAGCCGCATGGGGTATAGAGGGCCAACCAATAGCCCTCGGTAGACGCTGATGATATTGTCGAAAGTAGACGCAAGGCAAGCAAGACAACTGCCGACAATTACTCTCTGCGCCCTGTGCTTAATATCCTACCTTGAGTGCCAATACGCAATCTTTCGAACACTATGCTGCATTAGTGGACGTAGCGACTTCACTTGTTCTATTCTTCCTTACCGCCCAACGACTCAGTCACGCAGCCATGCACGGCGTTTCTCTTCTTTCTTCTCGCGGCGCTTGTCCTTGAAAGCCTTGAGCTCCTTTTTGTTGAGAGTCTTGCCACGACGCTCTGCTTTCAAACTGCGCCCATCGTGGCTATTGGCTGCAGCGTCTACGTCGAAAAAGGCAGTCATCTGACGTTTGCTCTTGTTCTCGTCGTTGTGCATGTCAGGTCCTTGTCCAGCAGTCTGGAACTTGCCAGTGAAACGGTTGAAGTGAGCCTGTGCTGTGTAGTCGTTTGCAGCATTTGGAGCTGGCAGACCTGCGGCCACGGCTGCCGCAGCTTGAGCTGCTTCCTCTGCCTCCTCCTCTTCCTTCGACGCCTCCTGCGCATAGTCGGCATTGGGGTCATAGCTTCCATGAATAGCCGGATTGTATCCTCCCCATTTCCGCTTGGGTGGTGAGCTAGTGCCGGGTGCACCAGAGTATGAGGGCAGTGCTGAAGCGCTGTAGGTTCTGTTCAAATCACACATTAGGCTGGAGAAGGAGATATAAGACGGCATTTGTTAGCAAACCTGTCGTACGATGCAGTGCTGGTTGTTGTGGCCTCAGGCACACGTGGGTTTTCCCATTGTGAGACTCCAGTCTTATTGTTGTAAAAGTACCAGGCTTGCGCAGCGTTGTCCCAGCGAGGCTCCCAGCCATCGTCTTCCGCGTCTGGCACAGGCTCATCAGGGAGAGGAGGCGCCTCCTCGTCCGGCAATGGTGGGTCCTCCTCGGAGACAGCACCTTCACTGCTTTCGCTGGGAGCGCCTTCTACTGTTGCTGGCGCTGCAGGAGATGCACTTCGCTTGTGATCATCATCGTGGCTGGTACTCTCGCTGGAATGCGCCTGTGCGGTTGGCGACGGCTTGAGTTCGTCGGAGGACATGGTAATAGCCTAGGTAGGATCTGTAAGATGCGGAGGTTAGAATTGATGCGCTAGGGAAAAAAAAACAGGCTTTGCTGTATGCACGTTGCCGCTGCTGCTGCTGGACGCGCTGTCGTGGATGCGAGACAGCGGGAAACTTGAGTCGAAGGAAGCCTGTGCGGCTTCTAGAGTCTTGGCACGAGCAGCAAACACGTGATGCTACACATAGACTTCCCTTCTTCACATGCCTAATTAGGGAGATATGCCCGTCCGTCTGGCTGTGCGTAGGTACCACATCGCTTGCTCAAGATCCCACAATTCATACCTCGACGCCGTGGTGTCAGGTTGGTGTCTTTGTCACATTCTGCCAGACCATCGTTGCCAGCGACATCACTTGCACATCATTGCTGGTTTGGAAGGCTGGAAGCGTGCAGCCGCGCTCCTTGTGATCGGAGCGCCTCAGGGGTCCTTTTTTGTCGAATCACGGAGGCCTATCCATCGCCGGAGGCTGCAAGCGGTACGCTATGCTTGGTCGAGTGCTAATGCTGGTTGTCTCTCCACCCTTTCGCTCAACAGGCGCCTCGTGTGGTGAACCGAGGGCAGGGCCTGGGATCTTTGGGCGCAGGCCAAGCGGACAGCGGCATGCACGCAAGGCCAAGGCCAAAGCCGTTGAGACGAGGGTATTCCGTCTCGATCTCCTGCTGGCCCAAATCGTCTCCCGTCTCCCCTAACGCGCTCCGAATCGGTTCGTGTGCCGCCTAAGCTAAGCGGGGAAGCACATGTGTCGCTGCTTCACAACGTCAAACGACGTCAATCATCTCACTGCGCTGCTGCCACACGAGAAGAGGGTCCGTTCGGCTCGGTCTGGCAGTGCAGGCCCGCCAGACCGAGCGCAGCATGGTCTTGAAGTCCTTTCACGGCTTTTGTCGCCAACGCATGCCTGTCTGAGCTGCTAAATATGCGCTCGCTGAGGACCGGCGCCAGCATCGTCTACGCTTGTCCAGGCCGCCGTGCAAGTGGCCGCGAGGACAGGCCACGGCGCGCTCCAGTAGCGCATCTCGGATGCTTTGATGAAACTCAATAGGTGAAAAGCCTATTGGCTACGGGCCGGCAAAGACATGTTCGCCTGCATCCCATCGCCGGTGCATGGATCGACAATCATCAGCAAGATGGTTCGGAGCGCTAGGCGGGGACGGCCTGCGCCAGATCTGGGGGGCTGAGAAAAGCACTCACCATCATCTACGCCGTACCTAGCCATACCCCCGATTGTACTGTTCTGGACAGCTACTGCTGCGTCTTGCATCATACCCAAACACGCTACGCGGCGAGCTTGCAGGAGAATTCCTGTCCGCTGCGCTACTGCAGTATTGACATCTCAGCCACGGACGGACTCCCCACAAGCCTCCCGGGGTATGCTGCACTCTCGGTTCTCAAACAGCAAAAGCTCCATGACCTGCCCATCATCGCCTGCGCTACGGGGAACCTGAATGCACAGCTAAGCAACTCCTCTCGCCGCCGCGGCCGCTACGTTCCTGGCCCAAGTCTCCATCAGGGTCCGGCCCTGCCAGCTGTTGAACCTGCCGCTGCACGGCTTGTCGTCGCTCCTTCACCCTCATTGTTGCTACATGATCCGTACTGATTTTATTTATTGCTGCCGTCTCTCGCCGCACGTCGAGCCTTTTCGAACCCGCGCTCGTGCATGCCCAGCCTGGACGAACGCCTAGAAGTTCCGTCTGCGCCGCAATTTTAACCCTGTATCCGTAAGTCAATCCCGTATTGCTCCTGCACAACCCCTACCAGGTGGTCCACTCTACCCTGCCGCTTCGGCTGCAGTTCAGCAGGAGCCGGACGGTGGTCAATCGAAACGTCAGCCCTGCACGGACTCACGGCTTCTTTGACATGTTCTCCAGATCCTAGTCGCTGCAACAACGCCGCATAATCCTGCAGCACTCCAGACGCACACGCTCAGTTCTGTCGTCCCTCTCCAGATACATATACGTGTTCGACATTGTGTACGCGAATTGATGTAGTCGCTACATCTTGAGACAAAGACGGCACCTGGACCCTAACTGCCATTCCGATTGCTTCTTCTCAACCCCAACAGTCTCATGTGGATCCTCGGCTCAACTATCCAAGAAGCTGTCTCACCCTAGCCACCCAACACCAGGACTGACCATCACTGTCTGTAATGCTCCTCAACATGAGCCGTGCCCCCAGCATTCCCTCTCGTGGAGGGCCTCCAGCATCCTACCAGCCGTACTCCACCTCACACGGCGAGCATCACCGCTCACGAGAGCTCAGTGAGAGCCAGAGCAGCACTCGACTACCTAGTCTTCGCACACTTCTGGAGCCTGAATTACTCGACAAAACCACTGATCATTCACTGCGACAAGTCGCTCCTCATGCTACTCACAATACTTCCCCACCGTATGCGTCGTCCAGTCCGTACCTGAAGCGAAGGCAGAATTTCGACAGCCATGTGCACAGCCAGTCTGAGCGTAGTCCAGCAGCATCTCAGATGTCATACGCACACCGGCCACCCCATGCCTTACTCTACGCGGAACAGCAGTCCACGACCCCCTCGACACCAGGGTCCGCACTCAGCACGGGCTCACTGGAACAGCAACGCCACGGAAGCTCACAATCTTTGCACGACAATGCAGCCAACAATACCTTTCGCCAGCCATCATCAGTATCTGACACGACAATTGCATTGTCGAGCCGTCTTGTGTACGACGAGGCAGAAGACTCAGCAAGACCAGTCAGGAGGCGCATTGATGCACTCTCACGAGCCCCTGTCCGCGCGTCAAGATGCGTCGCGCAACGAGAGATCCCAGGCGAAGGCCTTTGTTACATCTACGAAGACGGTACCTACTGCAGAGCTATCATTGACGGCGAACCTGTCAACCCCTCATGGGGCATCACGAAAGCTGGCAAGCCTCGTAAACGATTGGCTCAGGCATGCTTGACCTGCCGAGAGAAGAAGATCAAATGCGAGCCTGGTTATCCCAAGTGCCACCAATGCACCAAGTCCCAAAGAGTGTGCAGAGGGTAAGTTGCGTCTGACAGTTGCTCTGCGAGTCGTCGCTGTCTCAGATAGGTCCCCTGTAATGGACTGTGCTAATTACTGGCAGGGGTATGAACCAACCCAATCAAACCAGCCCACGCAATGGGTCGATGGACGTATCACCATCAGCCCCAACAGCCGCAACCATCAGAAGCTATGCATCAGAGTCTATGAGTCCGTCACTGAGCTCAGAAAAAGTCAACCGCATTGCAGACCTTCGAGAGAGTCTACGAACAGCTGACGCTCGGCACAACGGACCTCCACTGAAGGCACGAGACCCTCTTCCCCCACCTCCTGTGACAGACGCCCAGGACCTTACCGTTCAGTCCAATGAGTCTGACTGGAGAGCCTCGGCGAACACTCAAGAGCATCAGGAGACGAGCGCTGGCTTGTATCAAGATCACTTTGCTTTGCAATGGGAGCAGGACCCTAGCGACCTGGACCCCAGAACAACGTACCATATTCTGGAGTTGTACTTCGCTCACGCCGGGCGAGCAACCTATGGCATGTTCCCTTGCAAGGCTTTCATGTCGTGGGCGCAATCTGGCCAAAGGAAGGGTCAAGATGATCGAATGTTGCTGTACTCAGTGCTTGCAATGGGTTCATTGTTCTCGCCGGATGGAGAAAAAAGGTCACTGGGAAAGCGCTTCGCCGCGGTCGCTACATATGCGGCAGAGAAGCGGTTTGGAAAGTTCAGTCTGCAACTCTGCCAGAGTCGCCTGCTTCTAGCACTTTACTATTTCGCCCAAGGCAAGTCGCAGGAAGCATGGGACTTCTGTGGAAGTGGCTTGCGTGCCCTCAGTGCGTTGAAGCTAAATACGGAGGAGGGTGTGAAAGAGTTGGTCGATGGAACACCCAAATTGGAGTATGGGTTTGATCGTCCGACTTTTGAAGAGTGCTGTCGGCGTACATTTTGGTCTGGTTTCCTGATGGATGTAAGTCTGGACGCGACGCGGCTAACTACCACCATTGACCTAATACAACAACAGCGTTACAACGGATTTTTCGGTGGAACACTGTTCGTTGTCAGCATCGAGGACGCTTTCGTCAAGCTCCCGTGCTTGGAGGCTGCCTACGAGTCTGGCGCACCTGGCGACACACCCCTTTTCGACTATGAACTGCTCAACCGCTTCGCACCAAAGACCCCTGTACTTGGTCACATGGCGTATCTATGTCTCATATCTGCCCTCTGGGGCGATGTATTGACCTTTACTGGACGTGCAGTCCGTCGCCCTGATACCGGCTACGAGCAACATTACGAGCCATTCTACACCAAGACATACGAACGCTTGGAAGGCTGGCACGCCATGTTGCCTCCCTACTTGCGATACTCTACACAGAACCTCGAGAGGAGCATCGCCGAGGGTACCGTCGGTACCTTCATGTCGCTGCATGCGCTCTACCACGCTACCATTATTCGACTCAACCGCCAGATCCGCATCAGCGCAATGCCTGCCGATAAAATCAGCCGAAACATCGAACACGCGTTCAAGAACGCGTCGAATTTCTTGTCCATGATGTACAGCCTAGCCCTCATCAACCGGCAGCGACGGAACGATACGTCGGAATACTTCTTTTCCACACCATTCCCGGGCTATGCGCTCATGTTATCGATCGACGTCCTGTCAGCCGCCGGGACATCGACTTCTCTGCCTGAATTGATCGACGCAGTGGGCACCACAATGTCTTGCATCGATGAGCTGGCTGAATTCTGGGCATCTGCCCGAGCACAGCAGAAGGCTGTCTCCAGTCGTCTGCGCCAGCTCACAGACATTGCTATGGAGCACAAGCACAGGGCCAATCACGGCCATGCAGGACGGCACTGGCGGATTGGCGAGAGTCTTGACGTAGCATTCGGAAAGGATGATGCTATGTACAAGGCTGATGAGCGAGAGCTGTTTAATGTTGTTGCACACTGCGCAGGACGCTAGGACACGCCTTCGCTCTCAGCATCACACACCATATTTCAGGAAGCATCTATCAATGTTGCATTAACACATGTATCATATGACCAGGGACGCATCACTTCACAAAAACTAGCGGGACTCACTTCAAGGGATAGAGACGGCATACTCTCACAGAGGTCTAATGACATAATATTCAATCACCGCAAACTCCTCATCATTTTCCCTTTGCGAAGCCTCACCCGCCCCCTTTCCATTTTACTCATGAGCCCAGACTGGCCAGAACAGTCAGCCGCAGGAACAGCGACAAACATCTGCCGCACGCCTCCAACGTGGTGTAGCCTGTGGAGATCTCTCCGATTGGGAGCACTAAGTGCAACTGCCGCTGGCCTCAACATGTTTATTTAGCGGCTAGAATTGCGCAGGTGATGCAATGCCTTACGGTAGCCGATCGTTTCCTTACCTAGTAACTGCAAGGAGCCGAATGGCCTACGGTCGGTGTCGACAGTCTGTCGCAGCCTCATAGCTTGCTGACGGTAGCCGATCGGACGGATGGTTGATGGCTCGTGGCTTGCAGGGCATTATCCTGACCCCCCGATTGAAGGTGCCATAGTCGGCATAGCTGAGCTCTTAATTCATTCAGATAACAGCTGGATAGAGAAGGATCAGGAGCTTCTTGCGCAGCCGATGGCTTGAGTCGCTGCGGGCTAGGAGGCTTTGATATGGCTTGGGAGAGGCTTGGAGTTGCGCCACGCATGTTCAGAATTGCAGGTGGGCGAGCAGCATAGCGGCAGATCAGCAAGTGAGAGATGCCATGTTCCGGTTCATCGCCTGTTACTTTTGTGAGTGATCTGCAAGATAAACATTGCAAGTCGAGGCTGATCGTTTGCTCCAAGATCGGTGTTCAGACCTGCCTCGACGAAAGCACTAGATAACCCCGTGGACGCATGGCCTCACGTGTGGATACTTCTCACGTTGTGTAACAATGCAGATCTCGGGTAGCTGGAACGGTCAACTCACTTTTCGGCGGAGCAGCGGGGCGGGACGACGGCTGCGCGCGGGCTGGGACTATGTGCCGGATCATATGTGGATCTTTGGACAGAACAATTTGATGTGCCCAAGTTGTACCAGGGGTTACTAATGGTGCCCGGGTTCAAGTGATGTGTATTCACAGTAGAGTCGTAAAAGCAGGGCCATGCACGGTGAGTCCCGTGACATGGGTCCCTCGGTCGGCTTGAGAGCGAAAGCGATAATGAAGAGCCATCTTTGCGAGATCTGTCCAATTTTGCGCAACTTACGCTAACGGGATTGTACAGGCGGAGGGAGATTTCGGACCTTTGTACGATGTGCAACCTGACAAGGTCGTGCCTGCCGTGAATTGCGGTTGAGGCAAGCGCACGCGAGAGACTGTCACAAGGCAATAGAAGAAGGAAAATGTCAACGCATAATCTAGGCCGGAATCACGACCGTAGTCACATGCATCTCGCGCATACTCTAGATCAATGGGGCCATACTCTAGATCAAAGGGAGTTCTGTGTAGCGAGGCATTGCAGCAGTGAGTGACCATGAATAACACTCCCCTCTGCGTGAGCTACGCTTGATTCATAGCGGCCAGACAGGCAACAAACCAAATACAATGAGCCGTCGAGAACCCGATATTGGTATACTGTGATCTAGTCACACCCTGGACGCATCCAGTGCCGTGATATCCTGAAGTTGCCTGCCCAAACAATGACGATCCAAAGAAACGCAGCAAATCAGTAGATACGCTATCGATAGGCTATCAGGGACCTAGAGCTAGCTGATCGAGACGCTCTTGGATTGCAAATAGGTCCAAAGCTGCCACTGTAGGGCGACGTCGGAGTAATCAGTCCGCATTGTGGAGTATGCAGAATGTATCGTGAGTCGGTCGTCGCTGAACTTTCATTCTCCTGCCAGGTGTTGCAAGCAGGCACGTGCCTGTCATCGACGAGGAAACCGCAATTCAAGATGCCGACAAGAGTAGCCACTACTCGGCAGCCGCGAGCGTGACATAGGGGAGATTCGCAGCCAGCGACAATGGACAGCAGTTGCTACCATCTCTGACTCATTTTGCACAACAAACTATGTTGGCAGGCCGAACAACATGACTGATTGACATGCCTGTGATGTCAGTGCCAGAGGCATTATGATCCAGCAGTCCGAGAGCTCATGGACTTATAACTGCAGCTAGGTCAAGGCTTGCAAGATCTTTCAACAGCAAGAGTGTATGTCACTAGACACTGAACAAAGTGTCATGGCTCAGCAGCGCAGCAGATGCCAGTCTGTGGCTACAATCGAGGGTTCAGCCTGTCTCAATGCCCGAGAACCATGGGAACTAACAGCTGAAACGACGAGATTCGAAGAGATTGAGAATCGCTCTGTGCCAGGGATCATTTCAAGTTGCTATAAATTGAGTTGCGACCGGGTACGGCAGTTAAATGTACCTCTGGCGGCCTCAACGAAGATGACAGCAATGCAACCACAAATGCAGCACCCACCCTAGCCTACCATCAACAGAGCAAGCATGAGCGCACAACACCGCCAATCAAATCAGAGATGTCCGGACAACGGACAACGCCTTTTCCAACGGCTATCGCGCGCCAGGGTGGATACCAATAACGTCAATAACTTCTTTCCCGTCCCCTTGGACGCCACGGCGCTTCGAGCTCCTTCCTCTGTCTACAATGGTTGCAAGGAACCCCGGTCCCTATGCTGTTCCCAAGCACGGCACGGCGCGGCTCAAGTGGATCACCATCATGCACCTCTCTGTCGTCATGCGTTGCGTTCTCAAGCATTCTACGGACATGCTCGCACAGGGGAAGTGGAGTAGAAGGGCCAGATTCCGGGAACTAAGGGAGTCAATGTCTGTCTACGCATTGTTTAAGTGCGGGTAGACCCTCTGTTAGCTGCAGAGAAAATTTGGCTTTATCTGACTATTTCTGCTACGCAAGAGAATGGCTGGAGGCTTCCAATTCCCGAGAATGAACGATCAAAAATAAACATCTGAAGATGCATTGAGACAATATACGTCTACCAACATCGAACCTCGTAGCCCCTTATTATTCAAATGTGCCATCACAGCAGCAGTTCACGGTCATGCTAACATGCATACTCATCCCAGATGTTATTGTGCAACAAGTCCACATTCCAGCTGTTGTCACGAAGGTAGGCTGTGGAGCTGTGTCGTTGATCAAGGTCGAGGCCGACCCCTCTGATGCCACTGACGGGCACAATGTGTCGGAATATTGGCTTGCGGTATCAGGTAATTCCTCATTCAGCTTTGTAGTCAGTACTGGGGTTTTTGAAGGGTCTGCGTGACTTACCTGTTTCGTTGCTATCCGGCACAGCCACAATCGCGGCGGCTCTCAGCCCTTGCGATCAGCTCGTTCTGATCAATTGGTAATCCCTGTTTAGCCTGATCCACCTCAATTGCAAGCGACTTGTCCCGCGCAACTGCAGGTGCCAGAACCAAAGCATGGTTTGCGGCGGATGTGAGTTGTAGCACTATGGCTGGAGGCCCTCCATTCATTTCTAGTGAGGTGATAGATCGTGTGTGCCTTTGATCGGTGTCTTCGAGTATCGCCGTGTCTAACCAGTGTTCGATGGCAGCTCTGCGGTCCACTCCAGGATTCGGCAAGTTCGTGAAAACACGCAAAGGATGTGCCCCTTTTTGGGGGCCATAGCATATTTGTCCAGGGAGCCGTGTTGCTCTTGTGGCGTCAACCCCAGCGAGTAATTGAACAGACAGCGCTCTCCTCCAACTCTTGAAGTAGCCACGTCTCGGATCTCGTTGACGATCTTGGTCTCCATCGCAGTGATCAGCACCTCCTCTCAGGCTCAGTCCGCTCAAGTCCAGTCCGCTCAAGTCCAGTCCGCTCTGGCTCAGTGAGACTCTTGGGTCCTCGCCGACACGTACAAACCGTGCTGCATCGCCTTCATCAGAAATATGTGGGGGGCTCCAAGGTCCCTGCCCTGACGTTGAGTCTGAGGTGATCGAGTCCAACCAGCAAAGGATCCATGTCCGCAGAGTGGATACAGCGTTTAGGCTCGGATTCAGATTCGAATTTTGCGCCACTGCAGCTAGTGTGAGAAGTGGTCGGCCGAAGAGATTAGTCGAACGATGGACCCAGGAGGGATTTGGGGCAGCAACAAGATCAAAGCAGTCTTCAGTGTTCGCTCTCCTCCTTACCGGGCTCAAGTGATGCTTCATTGCCTCAAAATTTGCTCGTCTTCGTGGGTGGAATCGCTGATGATCCATGTTATCGCCACCTCCCCTCAAGTCCGGACACTGTGCTGACTCCTCACTCGCCTCCTGGGGATCTTGGTCGTCATCACATTTTGTCGCGCAATCTCCAATGTTGAACCCAAACAATTTGTTGCATACCTCCTCGACGGGTTCTAGGTCAGGTTCAGATTTCTAGCCCATAACCTTCTCCTTGCCTTTGCTGCTCTCCATAGTGTCTGCGGAGCCCGCGAAGGCTTGCTGAATTGGAGGACGTGGCTTCGAGGCGATGTCGAGTTCCGCAAATCGGGGACGGACTTGGAAGATGTTGACGCGGGCAGCGTTGAAGACCTGCTCAGAGGGAGGAATGGTGACAGCAAGATTCGTGTTTTCTGTAAGGCGCGTGATGAAGAACATAAACCTGCCGGTCTTGATCTGCATCTCAGCGAAGTTGGCGCTTCCAGCAGGAATGTTTGTGTGCTTGGCCATGCTCTGCTTGTGCGTCTTGAGGATGCTGGATATGCGCTCGAAACGATCGTGGAACGGATTGTCTTCGCCGTCTCCTCGCGTGACGTGCGCAACTGTAAGGCAAGTCGTGCGCTCGTACAGTACGAGCTCTCGTGCATCGATGATCTCGGCTAGCTGCGATAGCAGAGCTTCAATAGTGCCTGCATTAGGAATGAGGAAGTATATGATCTTCGTCCAAGCCTTGTACAAGCTCTGATCCCAGATACTTGTGGGGAAGAACTCGACTGTGTCGCTGAAGCCTTCGCTGGCATCTCGAATGTAGTTTGAGCGCTCGTGGTACATAGCTTCTCGAAGACGTGCTTGTACCAGATCCATCTTGTGGATGAGACAGAAGACCTTGGCAGTGGGACTGCATTCGTGGAGGGCACGAATGATGTTCGAGTAGGAAACGACGTCAGCCTGGAACTCGCGGGACTCGATATCGAAAACGAAGATGAGGACGGCTACGGAGCCAAAGACGTGGCTGCGTGATTGGGTCAGGTAGTTCTCGACGAAGCCATCTTGACTGTCCATAGTCAGTACCAGCCACCCCATTCATAGCTCGGATTCACGTACCCTCCACAATCCCACAAGTTGAGCATAAGATTGCCCATGAACTTGATGTTGCTGTGCTCGACATCGATAGTAGCACCCAGCCTGCGAACATCCTTGGCGACATAGTTGCTGAAGACGATGCTCCTCATAGACGACTTGCCAGCTCCGCTCTTGCCCATCAACAGCACCTTGCGCTGCTTCTGGCGTTTCTGGGAGTTCATCATGAACGTGTGTTTGATCGATGCGCAAATGCGGAAACAGAACCGTGGAGGTAGTCAAGCGTTTGACGTTAGTGCCGAGTGCCCTAGCAGTGGTGGAACGGTGTGGCGTGCGGCGTGGTCGACGGCGTGGTCGAAACGAGGGTGCTATCAAATGACGTCGATAACGGCTATCGTCGCGTGGGGTGATAGTAATCAAAACGCGTATGAGTGGCGTACCGAATGACTGCGCGAGGGCCTTAACGGTGTGCAATATCAAACAGACGCGTAGTACAGACAATAGCTTCACGAGCGAGGTAAGTGTCCAGTTACGAGACAGGAGCTTTGGAGCTTGGGCGTGTTCAGATCCTGGCTTGGCAGGTGCACCTACTTTGCTTCCGATCGCGGGGCAACGGCCTGCAGAGCCGTGACCCCTGACCTCACGGTCTCTTAAACGAAAGCGTTAATGCGGGATGAACGATTGGCGTGCAGTAGTGCCAGGTATATTCGATTACGTTGATTGATTATCGATTCGCAGTCCCCTGCGTTTAAGCGCGTAGATTCTTGGACCGAGGTCCTTACTATTTTACAGTCCCATTTTCCGTGCCCTAGATGTCTATCATCTAGACATGTCCCGTGTAGAAGTGAAGAACATAGGAGATCGCAGTAGATGGCTAGCAAGCATGCTGATGAAGACTGACGCGTCGCTCAAGCCATGAAACGAGAAAAGCCACCGTGGTGCCGACCGTCGAGATCGTGCATCATAAATTTCCAAATTGACTGCAGTCGAGCTACTGCCGATGACAGTATAAATGATCCCGATATACGGCATGCTGGTGTTGCGCGCCGTCGGACCCAAAGAACGAAACAAAGCGGGAGAGGAATCTCAGGGGTATCTCAGAAAACAGTTCCATCGGACAGAATCATAATAGGCGGCTCCTTCGTGTTTGGCCGCGACACTTCTGCGATTTCTCGACCCCCCTGCATTGTATTAGTCCCAATTCGTCAATGCGATAGGGTGGTGAAACTTACCTTCCAACTGCCGGCTTCCAACATCTGAGCCAAGCTCAGCTTCTCGCGTCCACTCAATCCTAGTGTGCTGTTGACCTCGACAAGGAGTTCATCCAACAGACCCACTGTGACTGCGCGCCATTCAACAATGACGTCGTCGTCTGCGGTGAACATGGGTACGACTTCCATACTGGGCTGTCCCTTGACTTGAGCGTTGCGCTGGTACTGCGCGACACCACGCTTCTGGTCGTCAGGCTTGAGCGTCAAAAGTCCAGTGTCAATGAAGAGACCACCATTGCGGTACTCGGGCAATCCAGTCAGGAGTTCGACGCCGGCGAAGTGCACGTTCATGAGCTTGGTCATGGGCACCATCAGGGAGTAAGTGAGCCACTGCGTGAGCTTGTGGAAGGGGACGATGTTCTCCCAGGGATGGGTGGGGTGAGAGGGCATGACAGAGCATGGCCATGCGTCACCCATGGGGATGCCATCGATTTGGGTTCGTGTGGCGGGCCAAATGGGTGTCAGGCTCTCCATCAGTGTGTTCCACAAAGTGGGGACTGGGATGATGGGAACTGAGGAGGCCTGGGTGGTGGGATGCGAGAGGAGATAGTCTGTGGATGTTAGCTTGCAGAAATGCGTCGTGTGTGGAGACCATGTACCAAGCATATTTCCAGGTCGTGCTTCGAGGCCAAAGACTTCTTGGTTCTGCAGCGCCTCGGAGAGTTTGATGAGCAAGTTCGTGCGTCCCTCAAGGCCGTCAATGGGATTCGACTCGTTGACCTGCAGACCACGCGCCATGATGGTCAGGTCCAGCTTCCTCAGACCGGCGCTGTCAACCTGGCAAGGCTCCTTGGGATTGCTGCTGAATACGCCAGCCTTGAACATTTCAAGACTGGCGACTGCAAGACCCTCACTGCGCCTGTAGATCTTGCCAGATTCCTTGCTCTTGTACTGCCATTTGGTGCCAGCGCCGGCGTCGAGGAGGACCGACACCAGGAACAGGTCGAGCAGACGGCGAGTGCGCTCAGAATTGTCGACGGTGGACGGCCACGAGGCCATCAGCTGGTCGATTCGCGGGCGGCCGCCCACCTCGAAGTGCTGCCAGCGGCCGTGGGGAGGGATTGAGGCGTAGTCGGGGGCGTAGTCTCTCTGTTGGCGAGTCAGCACTGCTATTGTAGGCCTTGTTCTGCCATGTAGGCCCGGCTCAGGCTGCGCGGCGGGTATGCACCTTGACGATGGAGACGACGAAGCTGGCGACGTCGGTGAACTTGCTCATGTCGACGGTGAAGTGCTTGAGCTGGTTCTTCTTGGCCTTCTCCAGCACCAGGCGCGAGCGGTCGCGCACTGCATAGATACTCCTCAAGTAGCCGGCCGGGTCGAGCGCTGGGTCCGGGGCGCGAGGCAGAGGCACGTCTGGGAAGCTGGTGGGCCGCGAGCCGTTGGTGGTGGAGGGGCCAGGGGAGCGCAGCGAGCCATTGGACGAGTTGGGCTGGCTGCCGCCCGGCGAGATGGTGGGCTTGGAGCTCTTGCGGTTGAACAGACGCATGGCGGCGGGCAGGAGCAGTCAGGACGTCAAGTTCGAGTGGGGGAGGCAGGCAAGAGTGCAGGAGAGAGGACGCTGGCGGCACTCCAGCGGAGGAGATTTGGAAGACAGGCACGGTCTGTCGAGGGCGCGCAGAAGCGATCCACAACAGTTCGAAGAACGAGCCCCGAATCAGTTGGCGCAGCCTGCTGCAAGTGCTAGCAGGCTCGCAGGCCCTAGCGTGGTGGGCTGCCGGGCGGCTGCCGGGGGCTCCTGGGATCGTGTGGACAAAGAAACTGGAACCGACCGTGGGCGATTTGCATACGTTCGATTGTGCAAGAAGCCTGTCACTGCGATTGGACCGTAGGCGCGTGCGCTGCTTCACGCACGCAGTGTATATGCAGCGTCTGGATGTCCGTCTTTCTAGAACAGCAGTCAACCTGCGTGCAGAATCCACGGCACCTAATCTCGCTCCAGGGACGGCTCCACGCCTACGGCACGAGCTGCTAGCCCGTCCTGCACACTCATACTCGCTGAGTGGTCGCTCGCGCCGGAACAGCTGCCTGCAGACATGCAGTAAACATCGCAACTTGCTTCAACAGCCAAGAGCAGGGAGCGCTCTAGTCATGCCAGAGTCACGCAGCTGCTCCTGTGTGACAAGCCTGCCTCGCAGTGCCTCACGGGATGCAGTCTAGCCTGCCGTCGTGGACGGGCGCCAACATGGCCGCGCTCGCTTCAGTGTGCAGTCCTGACATCTGTTGTGCGCGCTCAACGGCACACAATTATCCCTGCCGCAGTGCTGCATTCGTGAGACGTTGCCGCAGGGTCTATTCGGTCCATCCAGAATTGCGCACACGCAAGCATGCAATTAACGCCGCTGCATGTGTTCCTCAGGCACGAACCTGGCCCGCTCGCTGCACTGTGGACACAGAACTGAAGCTTGCATTCTCGAGTCTCCATCGCGCTCCATAGTCTCCATCTCGCGGAACCGCAGCAGCTCCTCCTTGCGGTAAGCCCCGAGATACCTACAGCACTATCAAAGACTCCCTAGCCACCGGCTCTCGCCCGCTTGCAGCATAGCACTGTGCGGCGCAAATGCTACCCCAAGGACTTCACGCTACACGCACTCAGTCAGTATGCACTTACTCGACCGAGTGCCAGCGTGCTGTGTAACAGTTGCATCTGCTCAAGCAGCTCGCAAAACTCAGTCACAGCCTCACTCTTCGAACATGACCCTGATGTGCTGATCTCAGCCTCTTTGATGCCCAAGGCGCTCGAGACACCAACATCACCGCACTCTGTGTGCCAGGGGTCAAGCCATCACAGACGAATCCATGGCTGCGGGTTCGCCGGCTCGCGGGATTGCCCTTCCGTGCAGACCAGAGCGCCTGAAGTGGGCAGCATCCGAGGAAGGCCTCCTGTCTATTGCACTCCCCATAATTCGGTCTTGGAAAGTCGTATCGTACGAACATGTAGTCGACCACAACCAGTGTCCGGCATCCCTTTCTGAAGCTTCCACGGCACGCAGACTCACTGCCGCAAACTATCTCCAGCCCGTGCGGTCCACTGCGACTCATGTTCGGCGGCCCGAGTCAGGAACCACCGAGCCGAAGCACTCATCAGCAGCAGTCCAGGGCGCGGGACCAGCACCTCCTTGCCAACATGCCTGCTGCATGCTTGCACTCTACTCTCAGAGTCGGGACAGTCCGCGTGCGCCAGACCGTGCCATCTCCGCGGTTCATGGACCGCCGCAGCTCTCGCGGCTCACTGACCCCATCTTAACTCGAGGTCCTTTGCTTCCCTGATGTTCTTCCTTGATGTTCGCTCGCTGCCATGACAAAGCAGTAGCCCCTGGCCTAGAATTTCCAGCGCTAGACCGCCCACGACACGCGCACAAGTGCTGGAAGCGTGAGCGGAGCGTGCAAGGCCTCCGTGCTTCACATGGCAATTCGCTGCCCTGCCGTTCCCGTGTCGCCAATTTTGTTATGTTTACGGAGTCTGTGTACAGCTTTGCGCGCTGCACACTCTGTGCTGCCCAGCAAGCGGAGCTGCTCTAGCAAGGTCCGCGGTCCCAGCAAACTATGCAGTCGGATATGGATGCCGCTGAGCACCGAACCGCGAGCGCTTCCGCGCACCATGTCAAGACCGACCTCCGCGTTCAGCATCAGGCTCTCACTTCATTTTACCATTGCGGCCTCACTCGAAATCGGCAGCCGCACCAATGTCTCGCGGCCGGCAGGGCAACCGCACGGTTCCGATGCATGCAGGCAATTATCCCGAGCCGCAATGTCCAATATTCCGATGTTCTCAGGCTCTCAGGATTCCCAGAAGGTGTGCCGTGTTACGGTAGTTATTGCTTGTCTTTCGCGCGTTGCAACGTGACCGGAAACGGAAGCAGTCTTCCCCTTCGCACATGAATGGTGTCCTTCGAGAAATCACTTACAAACTCGAGAACTGTGTAATTGCGAATGGCGGCCCTGGCCCACATTAGACTCCGCCGACCGCTCGCCTTCGCTTCTATTTACAGTTTGTAGAGGGTACGTTGCAGTAGGCTCCGAGGAGTCTAAAGGATGGGTAGAGCGAGGCTCGCGTGGCTCGTCGTTTCGCCCCTCGTGGCTGGGCTGAATTGCCGCGGACATATTAATTTTGACTAAGAGAGCAAGGGTAAGACTGTACGCAGTCGTAGTGGTATTGATGGGGTTTAGTGTAGCTTCATACATGTATCCCACTTTCGACTTGACCTGATAGTCTGTGTTGCTGTGCGCTGAAATGCGTCTCGCGGTAACGCTGCAATCGTGACACGCCTCGATATCTTTTGTATCTAGTAGAAAATGAAAACGCCCTTCGCTATGCTGATCGCTGAGATACACAGCCTGTGAGTTCAAAGAAAAGCGAAACTTGTGCTTGATAACTGCAGCGTCTCGATATGGCTTGAACGCACATGGTACAGTCGGTGACATATGCTACAGTCGGTGAAACGGAGCAACGTAGAGAAAATGCCATGGTACAGGGGTTTTCAGCTATTGATCAGCACCCAACGCTTGTCTTTCTCGGTAGGACCAACCCTCGCTGCAACGACACTGAGTGTATTGATGATGGCAGCCTTTGGGAGCTTGGGGAAAGCCTTCTTAAGAGCTTCGATCATACCAAGCTTGGTAAGATCTTTGCCTTGTATTTCAGCTTTGAAAGCAGGCAATTGGTCATCAGGAACCATCTTCTTGGGTGTCGCAGGCTTGGATGCAGAAGCGGAAGGCGTCGAGCTCGAGTTGAGAGTGTTAAGCATCCCATTCATGGTTCTCTGCGCCAATAGCAGTCGTGCAGGGGGTTGCATGAGACCGTTGGTGGATGCGCTCTTATTTGCTGTGGCACACGTTGCAGTGACGATGGGCACAGGCGGTGCCCAGTACGCTGTCGAAAACGGATCGATGGACTGAGGATACGGATCTGAAGTGATATTAGTGACGGAAAATCGGTGTATGTGCGCCAACTTGCCAAGCAGGAATTCCATCTTGAAGTCCTTGAAGTCTGTGCAGATCGCGCCAGAGCCATCATTGAGCTTCGAGATACCGGTCGTGTCCTCCCAGCACAAACCAGTGCTGACGGGGTCCAAGTCGCCGGACAGCATTCGTCGCTTGACCTGCGGGTCTTCCTCGTCATCCAAGAAGCCGTCCATGTCATCGTCTCCCTCCTCCTCAAGATCATCTTCTCCGTCAGAGTCGAGGTCCTCGCCTTCCTCGGGCTCCTCCCACTCAGCTTCTGAGTCGTAATCGTAGTTTGTGTCTTGCCGAAGCCGAAACGTGAAATTGCGCGCGAGTCGTCGCTCAACCGCAGCCGAGTAGAACCTTGTGTAAGTGCCATAGTAGGGAGGGCGAACATCTTCACTAAAGTGCAGATACTTCATAGGTATCGCCTTCAGCATTTCAAGTGGCTGCTGGCTGCAAGTCTCACCATCGTTGGTCAAATCGATAGGTCGATCAGGCGAGCCATGCACGCGCTTGACAACGTCCTTGACAGTGACTATCTTAAGGCCTCGCCGAGCGCGCACTGGGAGCGAGACCTTCAGAGTGTGTGTTGTGAGAGGTGTCAGACCGGCTTTATCGCCCTTGCAAAGCTGATCTAATCGTGCCCGGGCGGCATTGAGCTTCTCGGTATCCTCCATGAAAGCATTGGAGGACGCCAGAATCGCGGTGGACGGTAATGAGAATGGCAAAAAGCAGCGTTCGTAGTCTGAGTGCGCGTTCTTCTGGATGCTCTTCTGTGGAGAGGGAGGTAACCCGTTAGCAACGACTCCAGTGGTGTCCGATGGTAATGATGTAGGAAGAGGGGCAGTAGAGTCAGGGTTTGAGTCTACCACGGAAGGTTCAGCTCTGCTGGCGGTAGCTATTGGCTTCACGAAGAAGGCGTTGAGCTTCATTTGTGACTAGACGCGGGTGAGCGGGTGCCTCCAGGGAGCAGTCAATACACCTACCCGCTCTTTCTTCGCCTTCTCTTCTTCTCTCTTGGCCCTTTCCTCGGCCTTGGCCTTACTTTCTGCCTCCTTCTGCGCAGCCTTCTGAGCCTTCTCATCGGCCTTGAGCTTTGCTTCGGCCTCCTTCTGTGCTGCTTTGTCTGCCTTGACCTTGGCTTTTGCTTCCCTCTCGCGAGCTGCGTCGTCCTTCTCTTGCTGAGTCAGCACCTTCCGCTTCTTCTTGACTGGTTGCTGTGTATTGCTCGTGCTAGGCGCAGTTTGTGTCGAGGTTTGTTTTGCAGCCGTGCTGTTTGTGGGTGCAGGCGTGCTCGGAACGCTCAGTTTTACAGGTGATGGTGTTTGAATGTTGGACAGGACCGACAACGGTGTTGATGCCTGGGACGATATGGCCTTAACAGGTGTGGATGGTTGTGGTTCAGCGTCTTCTTCGCGAGGACGCTTCTGAACGAGAGGCACGACTGGAGTAGGGTCCTCCATGGTGCATGCGTTAGATGCGCGTGCGAATGAGTCAACAAGCAACTGAATTGAGGTCTATGCTTGCGCGAGCGGGTATACGGGCGTTGGGTGGACTGAGATGCGTCGACGTGTGGCAGCGTTGATGAAAGTGGTCGAAGACGCGACGGGACGCGTTGGCGCGTGAGAGACGCGGACGCGATTCCAGGAGGTGGTTGCCTGCACGCCAAGATTGCGATTGCGCTGTCTTTGGGGTCAAATGTATGCTGATTGCCTAATCGAGACTGGCTCCTTCCCCACGAAACCTCGGAACAACACCTTACTTGCCTGAACACTCAGCACATCTTCAATACACGATGTGCACCGGAGGTCTACCATTGCACCCTTCAAAGCAAGCTGACTACTGCAACTTGATCCTTCACTGATCTTTCCGAGCATTGATTCGATAGCATTGCGGACCATTCCCAAAATGGACCCCACAGATGTTCAAGACTTACTATTTGGCGCTGCAGACACCCATGAAGCCGTCGGGAATCTGTGGGACGACATTTTTTATGACTATGAGATGCTCGATGCTGCTGACACACCCGACGACTCAGATGACGATGACTTATTTGACGCCATCGGACCAACCACCGCAGACGCCTGGCAACTGCTGAGTAGCCCACCAGTTACACCAGCAGATGCACCTATTACATCACGGCACGATGCACCGATGAGCTTCGGGGCTCACGGCGCACAACCTGCGAATGTTGGCAAGAGGGTGCCTCGTGACAGGTGCTCTACGTGTCGAGCTAAGCAAGGCAAATGCTAATTGTGAATTAGACATTGGGTCATTGCTCGCCTCGAAGCCATGCTGGAGAAGATCGTTGATGGCCTGCTTGAGGAGAGTGAGAGATTGACGTTCACGCTCAAGAGTCGTGCAGGCATCTCGAGGAGGCAACCGGTCACGAATGATCGCGCTGGTTCATTACCCGCTCAAAAAGTACGCCAGATCTCGTTTCCTGGCAACACAGCCCAAGAGGCATGGAATTTTACTGTCATTTTACGCATCATCGAATTCGTACACGGAGCCCTTGTCGACAATACAACAATGACAAAGCGAGACATCTATTACAAGCACCCAGACCTGTTCATGAAGCAAGCAGTTGTTGATCGCTACATCGATGACCTGGCGTGCACGTTGGGCATCTCGAGGTCTCAACTCAACGTTACTGCTGCTGCCAAAGGTCTTGTCTCCGGATGCTTCGTTATTCGTCGGGAAGACGGTACGCAAGTGGCTGGTCTGGGCGACAGAGAGGGCATGCTCGTCCCTAAGGTTGGAGAAGCAGATCGACTGGATCTCACACAACTTCGTTGGATCCTCATCATCGAGAAAGAGGTTTGGCTCGGCGCAGATCTGACAGCCTGCACTAAGTCGTCCAGGCAACATTCCGCGCCCTCATCAGTAGCACACAATGGGAACAATTAGCGCAGACTGGTTTGGCTATGACTGTCCGAGATCAGATGACATTCAAAGGCCTGGTGCTGACTCTCCTCTAGGCCAAAGGTTACCCTGATGTGGCTTCTCGAATGTTTCTACGTCAGTTGACTGATTACGCACCACATGTACCAATGTACGCCTTCATGGACTTTGACCCTGACGGTATTGCCATCATGACAACTTACAAATACGGCTCGTATCGCCTCGCACACGAAGACATTATGCATAAGGACACACCAGCTCTAAGTCTGCCCAACCTTCACTGGCTTGGTGTGAAGAGGCACCACATCAGCCGAGCTCGTATACGTGAGGATGGGACAGAAATAAGTGCGACTCCTGAGCTTCAAGGCATGATGAGGCTAACCACACGCGACCGATCGAAGGCAATGCGCATGCTCGAGTGGGACCTCTGCAGCGAGACAGGACCTGAGCTGGAGTGGAGATGCGAGCTGCAGACCATGCTTATGTTGAACACAAAAGCTGAGATCCAGATTCTTGACGAGCTACCAGGTGGTGTGGTCTCTTTGTTGAGTTCTGAGCTTGAGCAAGATCAGGCAGCAGATGCCGATGTGGCAGTGGACATGGCCGGCTCAGATGATGGCCTACTCTTCTAGCATTCAAGCAATCTATACTCGATCACTTAGCAACATGCCGGATTATACAAGAAAGGAGTGACAAACTTGCATGGTAGATGTCTGGTTCGAGCGCTGCTGTCATCCAATGATCGTAAACAGCTGCTGCAATGAGACGAAAGCATCGAGCCAAGCCCCGCTCGCCAGCGCATCCTCGATCACGACAGTCCACGTTCACAACTCAAACTGCGCGGCATCGCGGCCATGCATTGACGTGCAGCAGCTCCAGTAAAAGCATGTCCACTATGTCCGAACCCTCGGCGAATATAAGATTAGCTGCCTGCCCCGGCGAGGCGCATCCGCACCCGCACCTTGCTGCCCCTCTCCTGAGCCACCATGCCGCTGGTGTAGCGGACTCGAACGCGCTCCCGCCAGCATTGACGCCGGCCACCACCACAAGGCAGTCCGTAGCATTGGGTGTCTTCTCGACGCTGTGGGGGCACAACTCTGCATCTACCCACGAGGCCGTGAGCATCGCGATACCGTCCAACGCACCGTATGCCGACGCCCGTGAGCAACATAACGATCTGGCTGCGAGTACAGGCTCGGTGCCCAGTACGACTACGACGTTGACGAACACACTGCCTCCGTTACAATCTGCTGCCATTCGTGCGCTCAATGCCCCCGCCTTTCATGCCCAAGGCAAACCGGCGAAATCTACATCTAGCAAGACCACGGTCACAAGCCAGCCGGTCGTAGTGCGAACTTACTCAGGATCACGGCACACCTCCAGGCCGGGCTCCGGGTTTAACACTCCACGCTCCTTCGCTATGAACGGCCAATCGAATGCCTCTGCTCTGTCAGCTGGATTGGCTCGCCAGAACGAGCAGCTGCCTGCCATTGAGGACTTCTCGTTCTCAGCCATCCTCCGTGCAGTTGACCCGGAGATTAGAGATGCCATCGATGCTATTGCTGAGATATGTGCCAGGAGCCGAATGAGCTTGGCTGACGAGTACGACGCGCACCTTCCACCACAAGGTGAGATCACAGATGCAGGGCCAGGCTGGGCTGCCAGTACAGGAGCCCTCGCAGGACGAAGCCGGCTTTCTAGGATCAGTCAAGGGTGGACAGCTGCAGATAACACGTTGATGGCTGTGCCTGAGGCGAGCAGCTCCAGCGAACGTTTGGCCCAAGAGGGAAGAGGCACGACATCTGACAATGGCAAGAGGAAGAGAAGCCGGTCCGCGTACGGGAGCTTGAAGAGCGTCATCAGTGGCGGCAGTGGTGGAAAGAGAGAATCCTTAGAGGACAACACTTTCACACAGCCGGAAGCTAGCAGCTCGAGACAGGAGGAACAGCAGCGCCCACAAGGTCCAGCGTGGACCATTAGAACCGCATCGCAGACCGAGGATCACCCTGCTATTACCATCGAGACTGCGCCACAAGCCTCCAAGCAGCTTGCATTCGATGCATCTGCACTGCAAGATCTGCCTGAGACTGACAGCACGTGGAGCCTGCGACCACGCACCGCGATTTCTCAACATCGAGCGGTGCATCGGCGCAACTGGTCGACGGCAGCATCCTCACTCGGGCAGTCAAGTTCAAAAATGCGGTCGAATTCAATCACCTCTTTAGCATCATGGCTACCGTGGCCACGCACAGCAGGCCTTAGTCAAGGCACCCAGCAGGAATTGACGAAAGCTGAAACCCGACTACGCGAAATGTTGATATATTCGCAAGGCGTTGGCAAAGGTAAAGCAACCGCGGATGCAGTATAAGACTTTGGCTTGATGTATTTGTATATTCACAGGCTACCGGTGTTTGTTTATGACTAATGGCCCGCCTAGATGTTTGGGCTTGCGCATGCGCAATTTGCGTGCACACTATGACGGACGAAGCTGTACTTTAGCATAGTGTTATGATTAACGAGGTATGAATTATGATAACGCAAACGATTCGGAATCGGCTCGAGCTCCTCGTTCAACAGCTGCTAAGCTTGTTGTTAGCTAACTACAACAGGCAACGAGCATGCATGTCAATGTGGGGTAGCTTCCTAGCCCGACCTCGGAAGCTTGGTTGACGTTATCATCTAGCATCCCCTCCTGTGTGTCCCTTGAATCAATTCGCAAGCTCCATGATCTCTCGATTGCTACTTTCGCCCATACCCGGCGTTTCAATTCTTCGTACAACATGGACGACCATCGTCATACCTTGACCAATCTTTGCGAGGATGTATTACTCTTGATAAGCGATTGCCTTCGTCTGCACTGCTCAGAAAGCGCGACTCCGCTCAAAACACTATCCAGTATAAATCGCCGGCTTCGAGATGTGTTCAGCCCAGCCTTGTTCAAGTCACTGTACATCAATCGGCCATTAAGCCAGCTCAGCAGCGCGCCGGCTGTCCTTCAACACGCAAAAACAGCCAAGATTGATATGTTTGGATCGATGTGGTGGTGGTGTTCGGGCAGATACGTCTCCAGCCAGGACGCCTTGGACTTGTTCGCGTGCATTCAAGAGATGAAGCAGCTGAAGAAGTTGGAGGTTACAATGATGAGGAGAAATCTTGACGTGTTTACAAGCGCCTTCGAAGAAGTTGAAGACGCACAAAGGTTCCTCCTACCAGGCATCGACACGTTGATCGTCACATCTGCAGCCGCATTCCTAGCGTCCCACTGCCCAGACCTTAAGCACCTCGTCGTCGAAGACGGACCATCTTGCATGATCGAAACCTACCTCGACGTATCTACACGACTGCGTCCACTACACCCTCGACTTCTTAGCAGCCAGTGTACATACACACAACTCACGCACTTCGAAACAACAGCCAATTGGTCCGCTGATGAAATCGCAGCGCTCGTGCCATGCTTTCCAAGTCTACAGCAACTGCACATGCGCAGCGACGCATTCTGCTACCGTGCATCCATCGCCACCATCATGCAGCTCCTAGGTCACAGTCTCAAGGATCTGAAGACCCTCGAACTCAACAAAGTAGGCAATCTCGACATGGGCTTTCGAGCAGTCTGGAAGCGTAGCATAACAGCATGCTCTACTGAGTCACAGCGGAAAGTTCTGTGGCTGCAGAACGAAGCGCACAGAGTTGAGGCCGAGAATAAAGTTGCTCGTCTGGCTTTCACGAACATTGGCAGATTGAGAGAGTGCTGGCTGGGTGATAAGAGAGTTGCGCGGCGGTCGGTAGGCTGTACCGGCAACGACGACTTGAGTTGGGTCTGGGAACGCGAAAGAGAAGATATTGATGTCTGTACCAATCAGTCCGAGTGGGCGAACTATCGAGCGGAGAAAGAGGCAGTCGTTGTTTGCAGCGAGATTTGCACGTGAGCCTCCCGAGTTTTCGCCCTTCTTCTGAGGAGCTTGGCCTAGAAATGACATTGACTGCCTCCGCCGCGACTACTCTAAACAGCGTGCATCACGATCCCTCGGAGATCATTCAATACCAGGAAGGCAACCAAAGCATTCATTCCTTCTCTGAAGAACGAGATATGCGATGTAGGTAGGACAACAGGACAATCTACAGGACGCCAAGATCACAGCTCGGGTAGCAACGAAGGGAGCCGAAGCTGCTTTGATATAGTCTGATCACAAGACTGCAAGACAGGAAAGAACTGCGAAGGAAGCAACTGCATAACAGCATCCTGAGGCAGTTACAGTGAGAGCAGTTGCAGACTACCTGCCAGCGCATTCAAGTTGCATTTCCAGCTACAAGGCACCTTAAATCTTCTGCACGGTCCTCGCAATGATGGAGATGGCTCTGGCGACCAAGCAAATTGCTCTACCGATATCTGGTCATGTTCGAGTATTATGGCCATCAAGGCAACAGATGCCTTCAAGCACCCGTGTCGACTGAATGTCACAGCTGCATACATACATGGTCTTCTGTCGGCGTGTAGCATGCACAACATCCGTATCAGCAAGTTCCAATGCAGATGCAAAGAGTGCACTTCCATATCAAGAAAAAGAAAAGACCAAAAGCACAGATACGTGTCACGGGTCCTACCTACGTGGTCGAAAAGTATTTGAGAACGAAAAATGACATGACATCTGCTTCATCGATCGAGGCCTCCGCTACGTGCAACAGCACCTGCTACCCTGAGAATTATCCAGATACACCTCGATCCCGCACATGATTGTCTGACCCTCTTGCATTAATCAAAGCTCCAACGATCCATTCGCGTCAATCACCATGTCCAGCCCGTATCTGTATTGCAAAGACATGAGTCTCAGTCTAGGCGACTTTTGAAGGCGGGGTGCGCGC
This sequence comes from Phoma herbarum, assembly GCA_001599375.1. Taxonomy (NCBI): domain Eukaryota; kingdom Fungi; phylum Ascomycota; class Dothideomycetes; order Pleosporales; family Didymellaceae; genus Phoma; species Phoma herbarum. The sequence goes on along the minus strand of BCGR01000016.1, from coordinate 503,416 downwards.
GGACCATGACTGCCCGTGTGGACGGGAGGTTCACGGCGCACATCGATCTTCGACTGGAGCTGCGGAGCAGCCGCATCCCCGAATGCCATGGAGGGCTTTGGGAGGATGCGAGGGAGTCGTGTGTAGGAGTGGGAGCATGTCACGATTGAGACGAGGGAGACGGTAAGGGATCGTGCACACTCGTTGCGTCCGCGTAGCGACGCAGCCCTTCGAGTCATCAAAGTCTAGCATTGCTTTCAAATCGCCAAACGCCGTGCTCAATGCTTGGTGATACATAGCGTATAACGCTCCGCTCTCATTCGGTTCTTGGTCACAGCTTGGATAGGCGGCTAGGCGCTGCTTCTCATGGCGCAGCAGCTCCTTCCTTCTCTTGCTCTTCCGCCCTCGCGTCGCTCGCTGCCGGTTTCTCCTCGCTCTTCTTCGGCTCCACTTCGGGTGCTGGCTGCGCAACGGGTTTGCCCTCCGCGAGCTGCATGAGGAACTTGCCCACATTGCCCGCGCCGTCGATAGGGCCAAGCTTGGCTTCAAACAGCTTCGCCTCGCGTACAAGTCTGCCACCGTTAGCATCGAACCCTTTTTGATGGCAATGAGTGGAACCGCCGTTACATACCTCGCTTTGCCCCCCGGCGTCTTGACCCCCGCTTCCTTGATAACCTTGCCGACTTGCTCCCTATAGCTCTCAAAGACCGGGCCCATAATCATTCGGACCTGCACTTCGTTAAGGTACTTGTTGATGACCTTGTGCATGGTGACTGTATCTTTGGTCAAGCTCTCCATCGCCGCAGACACATCGCGCTTCACTTCTTCATCTTGGTCCCACTCCACTTTCTTCAAGGCACGCATGTGCACCGTCGCGCGCCCGGACAAAATATCCGTCAGCTTATCGTGGATGGAGACTTGCTGGTCCTGCAGAAGGCGCTTTGTGTTGTCGAATTCCGTGCCGACGGGTTTTCCGCCTGCGGGCGTTGGGCCAGCGCGGCGTCTAGCGCACTCGCGGATGTAAGGTAGGACGGCGATGATGAAGGATAATGTTTGTGAAGCGATGGCGAGATGTTTGGTGTTAATATTCTTCAAGCCAGCGGTAGCCATCGCGCCGGCGCCAAGGATTAGCTGGCACAAGCGGCTGTTGAAAAGCTTGATGTATTCGCACAGACAGACGGAGACTTCAGAGGTCATGCTTGGGATGTGCGATAGGAGGGTTAGGTGGCGTTCTATGCCGCGCAGGACGAAGGTCGAGGAGGCAGAGATTGTGTATTTTTCTTCGTCGACGATAGCCGGTGTGGTCGTTTTGCCCTTCTCTTTCGGGGCTTCGGTGGTTCCGTTCGTGCCGTTTGTGGTAGGTTCTGGAAGAGAGGATAGGATGTCGCCGGTCTCTGCCCAGCTAGGCGGGTCACTGTCCATGCTCCTGAGTATCCGGGCGAGCACCTCGGTGTCGGACGCTTCGAAGTCTTTGGGTTCCCAGCGGTCGGAGTCCATTGCTTTGGCGAGATCTTGCTTCTCGAAGTCGGAGAATTTCTGTACGAAGGCGGTGATGTGGTCGTTCACTGCGCTCTTGAGTGCTGAGCCTGAGCGTCCAGAGACGGCCTCGCATTCGTCAGCGAACAGCCTGCAGAGCTTGAAATAACGCAGGAAGCGTTCAAGTGGGAGTTCTGCAGTTTGTGCCGAGCGCACTCTGAGAAGTTTGGTGATCTGTGTCTGAGCAGCGTCGACAGCCTGACCAAGCAGACTAGAGAGGTCGAGAGCCTGCATGAGCTCCATCTGCAAGTCGTTAGAGCCAAGACCGTTCTGACCGTTGGGTCCTGCCTCCATGTAGCTGTCGATGTTCTGCATGTAAGGACTCCTCGGCGGCGATCGCAGGCCTCCTGCAGAGGCTGGTGGTGTCGAGACGCCACTCGTGACGTCCAGCAGAACCTTGACTTGGGTACTGAGGCGCCGCAATGCCTCGCCGATGTCCGTGAAGATGCTCGTGAAGAATTCTTCAGCGTCTCCTGCGTCCATAGCTCGCAGATTACGCGCTAATATAGAGTTCTTGTCCTGTTGGCTGTGCCCTCGACCTCCTCTTGTTGACACCGAAGTCATCGACTCAGCATCGTCGTCGGTCGAGCTTGGCAAGTACCTGCGAATGATGATCTTCATCTCCTTGACGATAGCTTCTCTGAATGTGGCTGCTGCTTGATTTGTAAACTGTGCGTCGTTCAATCCATGCAGGTTCGCTCGAAGCTTTGAGCGGAACTCTGTGCTCGTGGTGAGATATGCGGGCATCGACTTTGGCTTGGCCGCTGCCTGGACGCCTCGCGCTTTCGTCGACGCAGCGACCCATCGTTCCAGCGTTTCCCGACTGGGCACATTCTTGATATGGTGGCGGAGATCAGCGAGCAATGTGTCGAGGAAGCGCACTTCGAATCCCTTCCCTATGCGGAACTTCATCTCATCCATACCCTCGAAGATGGCGTCAAGCGCGCGCAGACCGCGCAGGTCGATGAGGCGGGGAGGCAGCTGCGTGTTCAGCCATGATGTGACGTTCGAGTCGGAAGTGTCGAGGACGCCCGTGATGAGTCGTTGGATAATCTCCAAGCGCGCTGCGGCCGTCTCAAGCTCGCCCTTCTCGACCGACTCGTCGCAGTGCGACACGCCGTAGATGACTGCCTGCAGCTGGTCTACGGCGTCTGTCAATCTCCGCAGGTTCTCTCGCCGCCGCTTCATGTCGACGACCTTCAGGCCTCCTATTGCCATCTGCTCGTCCAGCCTCCTGAGATCGTCTCTGAGCTCCTTGATCTGAGCAACCGACTCGGCGGCCTCTGTCTGCAGCTCACGCAGCGACCCAAGGGCGGCAAAGAAAGACGTCGAGGCGGTGGAGATGGCTGATATGAGGTGCACCTCGACCGTGTCCATGTACCACGACAGCTTCTCCTGCAAGATGGCGTTGGTCGCCAGGGCCTTCCTCGGCGGGGGCTGCGGCGCCTCGGATATGCCGTTCACGCTGTTGACGTCGTCGTGGCTCGCTGTCCGCACCGGGCGCACGACCTCGGATCGCTCGCTCACGATGTCGAAGGTGCGTGGGTTCTCGAGGCGGAAGTTCTCTTCGAAGTAGACATTCGGTATCGTCGAGAGGGGCGTGACGGCGGGCATGCCACGCTTGGTGCCGCTCGAGCGCCGCTTGGGCTTGGGCTTGGGCTTGGGTGTGCCGCTGGGCGTGCCTGCTGGCGAGCTTGTGGTGGACGCGCGCTCGACGCTCTCGGAGCGCTCATCCTTCTTCAGCGAGTCGTTGCGCGGCTGCTGGGCGTCGGCCTCGGCCTCGGCGTGGGCGCGCCGGAAGGCGTCGTACAGGTGGCCGATCTGCGACAGGTATGCGTTGAACGACGCGGGCTCGACGTGGGGGATGTTCGCGAGCGTCACGGGCGGGATGTCGCGGGTCGAGGGCGGGCGGTGGCCGGCGCCTGCCTGCGCGGACGTGTAGGGCAGCATGCCGGTGCGCATGATCGGGGGCGTGAGGAGGGTCGATATGGCATTGCTGGACTGCTCCCTCACGGCGCCCATGCTGCTCTTGAAGCCCGCATCCAACACGCCGCCCACCGAGTGGATGCTGCTGGCCGTCGACCCGCGACGTGGCTGATAGCGGCCGCCCGTCGAGCTGGGCCGGTGCGTCCAGTCATGCTGCGGGAACGGGTACTGGCTCTGCTGCAGGTTCGGCGACAGGAACTCGAAGCTCTCTGACGACTTCCGGGGCGATCGGGGCGACGACGACGACATTGGAGCGCGTTCGGGCGTGTGTGGCGGCCGACATGGGGAGATGGGGCGGATGCGCAGCGCTATGTCATGCTTTGGAGGTACTCGCAGCAGACCTTGTCCTTCTCGCTCGCAGGGAGGCGACGGTGGTGTGGCCGTGATCTGAGGCACTCGCTGCACGTGTCTGTTGTCTCTCCAATGTCCGCAACTCGGTGACGGTGACGATGCTGGTCGCGCCGTGCCGAACCCTCGACAGGGGAGCTTCCAGACCCCACATCCCTGCACTTCCGGCTCGACCTTCTCGACAGCCATCATCGCCCGCAACACTTGCCTGAGCACATATCACGGGACACGAAGACATAAGACTTCATTCATAGAGCAGCACCCAGCATTCATCCGTATCCAACCCTACTCACGACTACTGCCCCTCCCAGAACTCCCCCGCAGCCTTCAAGTCATCCACATTCAGCAGATCAATCCCCTCCTCCCAAAGTGTCCTCCACACCGCATTCCTCGTCCTCACCGGCCAATTAGGCTGGTTCCAATACCTCGCCATGATGCCCTTCTCGTGCGCACTCGCAATCTGACTCCTCAGCTTCTCCAGCTGCGTCGCATTCATCTCCGGCTTCCTCAGCTCTCCAAACTGGCTTGCAAAGTTGGTCGACGCGATCATCGCTTCGTTGCCCGTCAGATCGCGGTACTTCGGTTGGTCCAACTGCGCCAAGGGTGCATCGAGGAACACGTCGCGTGGCAGGTAGTTGACCACGTCTGACAGCTCTGTGTTGCCTGTGCCGATCACCGTTACGGGCCGCGAAGTAAATGACTTCCCATCGTAAGTCGAGAGCCACGATCCGTTGCGGAGGGGCTCGAGGGCCTTCAGGACCGCGGGCCACAGCTCGTCGGCGGCCGTCTTGAAGTCAACGAAGAGGTAGAGTGTCTGGAAGGACGCTGTGTCGAAAACTCCGTTGGACGAGCCGTCTGGCAGGAACGGCGATTCGGGATTCATGCGATGCAGGGTGTCGAGGATGGGATTGACGTAGAGGGATTCGAATGTGCGTGCTTTGGTGAGGGCGCTGGGCTCGTGGCCGACCTGGTTGCATTAGCTGAAGTTCAATGAAAATCTAGATTTCGGTGCGAAGGTGATAGACGGTATGTTTCAACGGGCGGGTTGGATCAAGGCCAAGCATAGGTAGGCATTGGGTCGAACGGTGGTGGGTGGTCTTGCGGTACATATCACGGCATTTGCTCTCTGAGGTAGTGGCGCTGGCAAAAACAGAGACGAATGTGTTGGAATCATGCATAAACCTACATAGAGTATCCCGTCAATCAGCCAGACGTCTGCTTCCGTGGAGATAGCGCCAGCCGCGAGTCCAGAGTAGAATGGCACATCGCGCCAATAGTCGTTGTGGCTGTGGAAGGGTTTCTGGTGTGGCGTAAGCTTTCGTCTCCAAGATTTTTTTCCCAGGGACTCCAGGGCTCACTTACAGGTTCAATGCCCCGTGTAAAGTCAGTGGGGTATCTGTATTTGTCTGTCTTGTCTGTGTTCTTCAAAATGTTTTGTAGAGCGCCATTCTGCAGCACGCCCGCGCCTTCCGAGGGAGCGTAGGCAACGTACGCAGTTACTAACGCTGGTAAGGCAAGAGCGAAGGAACGCATGTTTGACAACACAGCGAGGCAATGGCTCTATAGTAAGAATGAAAAATGCAAAGTAGATGTAGGGGATGTAGGAGACTTTAGTTGACAGCTTCAATGAGCACGTCAACCAAAAGATGTCACAGTGGAGCCTGGTGATGGTCAGGAACCGGCTCTTCCGGCCAATCCAGTGGCGCGCTGCGTCGCGTGCGGTTAACGTGTGGAGACGCGCTTGCGCCCCAGCCTCGCGGCTCGCCCAGAGGATCACAATCCTAATCCTTCAGAGAACCTCCAACGTCAAGTCAAGAATCGAAAGTAACCACACTCGTTGCGCAGACCAAAATCGCATGCAGCTGTTCCAGAGGACTGAAGGGTCGTGTTCTCTAGGTATCTACAATTGGCCAATTCCATTCACATCTAAATAGACTTTCTGCTACATCTGGATGATTTTGGGTTGGTGAACATCAGCGCGCTTGCACCGTTAGCCCGCCTTCACTCCTCAATCAGACTGACGAGATCTGCGAGTCACGTAGCGCTGATCTTCTTACTGCGCATCGCCATCCCGCGAGCGACTTACAGAGACACGACAGGACGAACAAGATGCAGTCATTGCAGCCACTATGTAGGGACCGTATTCCCAATTGCTGAAAGTTGTCAAGCGGGCCGACTTTGCTGACGAGGGATGCCAGCCGTCTGGCTATGGCTGAACGTCAACTGGGTCCAGATGCTATGGTGGGGGCGCTTTTGGCTCCGGTGTCAGGACGTGCAGCAAGACCCCTCTCGACAAGGGGTCGCGCCTGACATCTATGTCCGACCAAATATCAACAGTTCGAACTTCCCATTGCCACCCCATTTCTCTTCCTTTCTTGCCATCTCGTCCTCACAACGCGTCGCGGAGGACCGCGAGTGAACTTTGACATGCCATGGGTTCCTCAATCTCGCCGACGATGGTGGGACTGTGCGGACTTGCTGCAGCACTTTTGGTTCTCATCGTCAATGCCCTTCGGTTCAAGGTCGACCCAAGAGAGCCTCCTGTCATCTACCCGCGAATTCCTTTGATCGGACATATCATTGGGATTCTGACTCAAGGTTCCTTGTACAACAAGAGACTCTCGTGAGCGTACTGCCTTCGGCTTCGCGATATCCGCTGACATCTCCTCTCCAGTCAGAAATACAAGCATCCCATCTTCACGTTGCCTATGCTTACAGGTCGCACGTACATTGTAGCTGATCCAGCGCTGGCCGCAGCCGTACAGAAAGCATCAAGCACTATGAGTTTTGACTCAATCGTCGCGGATGTCACTCCACGGTTAGTCGGCTCAAACGCCCACACGGCAAGGATTATCAGGGGTCCTCCTGGGAAGAATCTGGACGAAACTAGCATTGTCAAGAAGTCTCATTCCGTGATCAACACACCCTTGATGGCAAATAACATCCATGATGTATCCAAGAAGCAACTGGACTACTTCGGCGGACTTATCGCCAAAGTCAATGACGGATCAGAGTTCGAATTGTTCCGCTTCCTTCGCACAGCTGTGACTGCTGCCTCGCAGAATAGCTTCTACGGGCCGAACAATCCGTTCGAGAAAAACCCACATCTCGTGGAAGACTTTTGGGACTGGGAAGCCGGCAACATAGCTTTCATGTCAGGAGTGTTCCCCAGTGTGTTTGCTCGTGACGCCACCCGTGGTATAAGAGCCTGCGTCAAGGGCTTCAAAGAGTGGATTGAGACGGAGGGATACAAAGATGCTTACGTGCTTCTTCGAAACCGCAATCAGCTCCACTCCGACGAAGGCATCATCGACACCGAAGAGAAGGCCAAACTCGAGATGGGGTTCTCACTCGGTGTCAACGTGAACGCATCCGGCGTCACATTTTGGATGGTGAATCAGATCTTCAGCCGACCTGAGTTGCTATCGAAGATTCGCAAGGAGATTCGTGACAACGCTGTCGAGGCCCCTGGAGTGCTATCTGTAGAGCGCCTTCGCCTGTCTTGTCCACGACTAAACTCGGTCGCGCGTGAGACTATGCGTCTCTACATGCCTGCGGTCACCGCACGACTTGTGACCGAAGACACGATAGTTGCGGATACCTATCTTCTGCGGAAGGGTGCGGTTGTCCAGCTCAATGGCAGTGCGATCCACAATAATGCAGACGTCTGGGGGCCGGACTGTGAGATCTTCAATCCTGACCGCTTCCTGTATAGCTTGAGCGGCTCTAAGACGATGCTCGACGGTACTGTACCAGAAGGTAGAGCTCACTTTGTGCATCCTGGTGAGTACGCACCCACTCTTCGGCTGAGATTGATTCTGTGCCCATCTATCCGAGACAAGCTAACGTCTTCGACAGCTGCTTTCAGAAGCTTCGGTGGCGGTACTAGTTGGTGTCCGGGTATGTACATGCACTGAGTTTTCATCACGCAATCGCCAACGCAAATCCCAGGGCGCCACTTTGCGCAGATGGAGGTTCTGGGTCTCGCCGCAGTTCTGGTTATGGGATTCGACCTCGAGCCTGCCAACGGCACAACCTGGAATCCCCCAGCGGATGAGAAGAGAGTGCCTATCGCAGTGATGAAGCCGACGGCGCGGCTCGAGGTGAAGGTGAAAGTTAGGAAGGAATACGAAAGTATCACCTGGGAGATGAAGCCGTAGATAGGACGCAGATAGCACGTAGACGTGCGAATTGAAATGCTAAGCAATTGACAGGGCCAGTACTGGGCTTCGACACGGCCTCAGCTGTTCGCACGTGTGAACATCAATCACTATTGAATGGTGTGATCTTGATTGATGGAATCTCAAATTACAGAGTGTTTTGGCTGCAGCACAAGAAACCTTGTAATTTCCAGAGCTTTTGTCTGATTGAAGATGATGCCTAAATGGATCCTGCCTGCCGCCTATGTTTATAGGATTGCAATCTCACAGCTGACTTTTCTGCGGCACGAGCCGTCAGATGTCAGCAACAGAATTTGCGGCGAAATCGCAGCTATTCCACACGGCATTGGCTCTTTAGGGAGGCGAGCTTTGGCCTCATGCAACTGCGGGATATCTCCAACTGGGTTGCACAACATTGTCTACCCCTCTTGCTGGTTGCCCCATCTTACATCTCACAGAAGGTACAAGCCATCTCTCACCGCACCTTCTGTTCTCTCGTTTCTCGTTCCCTCTTGTCACCGCTCTGCACTTCAGAGAACCAAGCACCGCCTCAGCAAACGACAGGTATGAGGGATTTGCCGATTTCCCCATCGCTGCTCGGGCTCTTTGGGTTACTCACGTTCTTGGGGATTTTCCTTTGCAATGTCTCCCGCTTCAAGGTCGACCTCGCGAGCCACCCGTCATATACCCGAAAGTACCTTTCATCGGGCATGCATACGGTATGCTTACAGACGGATCCTATCTCAAAAGGCTTTAGTAAGAACACCGTCGAGGGCCCTGCGTCGAATGCTTATCTCTAGACGCAGCGACACGCATGGATATCCCATCTTTATGCTTCCCGTCTGGCCCGTGGGCCGTACATACGTAGTAGCCTCTTCAGAGATGGTGTCAGCTCTACAGAAATCTCCTCCGACCCTGAGTTTTGACACAATCCTCAGCGGAATGACCACTCGTATGAATGATTCAGATCGAGACACGACCAGAATAATACAAGGCTCGAGGGAGGACAGCCTTTTCAGCAATACCACAAGATTTTGACAACGCCAGCTCTTACAGATGGCTCCGAGATGCAGCTCGGCTTTCTCGCGGAGTTGCTCAACACCGTCGAGGACGGCTTGAAGGTGGAACTGTTCGACTTCGTAGCCAGAGTCATATCCGTTGCGTCCAACAGAACATTCTACGGACCTCGAAATCCATACGAAAAACTTCCAGACCTCTTAGACCGATTTTGGGAATGGGAGAACGGTATGGTATCCATACTCGTCGGAATCATTCCCAAGATCACAGCCCGCAGGGCCCACAAAGGCCTCCAAGCGTGTGCCGAGAAGTTCGCAGAATACGAAAGGACCGGCGGTCACGCGGATGCCCATCACATCGTCAAAGCTCGGATTGATTCGCATCTGCGGCACGGCATTAGTCTAATGGAGAGAAGCAAACTCGACGCCGGTCTAGGTTTCGCGTTTAATGTGAACGCCAGCATTACTGCCTTCTGGGTCCTGAGCAACATCTACAGCCGCCCCGGTTTACTCGCTCGTCTCCGCGACGAAGTCCATGCCAATGCCCTTTCACAGCCTGCGACGCTGTCGTTCGGCCGTTTGCGAGACTCGGGGTTTGTACTCGGTGTACCGCGAGACCTTGAGGTACTATGCGCCAATGGACAGCGTGCAATGGGTCAAGGAAGACACGATAATTGCGAACCAGTATCTCGTGCGCAAAGGCTCCGTTGCTCGGGCAGCCGGAACAGTGTTGCATCACGACAAAGCAACATGTGGCCCAGATGCGGAGTCGTTCAACCCAGATCGTTTCCTGCACAGCACAAACGGTACCAAAACGGACCCGAGTGGCTCCTTTGAGAGCAAATCGAACATTCCGTCCACAGCCTTTAGAAGCTTTGGTGGTGGCAAGCACATGTGTCCTGGCCGCCATTTCGCTACTGCTGAGATATTAAGTCTGTCGGCGGTCATGATTCTGGGCTTTGAGTTCGAGACGGTTGACAAATCTGCTTAGAATCCTTCACCAGACAGGAACAGGGTCCCTGTCACGGTTATGAAGCCTCTGCAAAAGCTTATGGTGCGAATGCGACGCAGAAAGGGATACGAGAGTGTGCAAAGGAAGCTGCAGTTGTGAGGTAACAGAATTTGGACAGCGCTCACTTGCTCGATAAAAGATCGATAGTTGCTTTCGGTCGTTGTCGCACCCAGCGATAGAATGCAAGATTGTCTCCGGAAACCTTATCAGTTTGCTGACGGCCTTCTGTATCTCTCAGGATCTGCGCTGCGCACTATACCGATCTCTTGGGACAAGGTTGGAAGCAAGACATCAACTTAGCGCAACACCAAGCACAAGGATCAATTGCTTGATTTTTCTGCCCTTGCCGGATATGCGACGTGCTTCGTGTAGCCGGTGATAACGCGGACGTTCTTTCCCCAACGCGTATCCATTCGTGGCGCAAACACAAAAACACAATGCCGCGCCTTCCGTGGCGGTGCTGCGTACACCAATCAAATGCGCAGGACCTGGGAATTGACGTCTCACTTCGCGCGCAACAAACGCTGGCGTGACTGACAGAGAAATTGCTATAAGCACAGGGTTCTCTCACATGCGCAGCTTTGGCTTTCCAGACATAATATATAATACTCGCGATACCCAACATTCTCAAGCTTTGCATTCTTCGCGCGCATTCGACACCCCAACGACCGTAGCAATATCAAGACAACACAACATCGTAAACAGTACCACCACAAATCGCGACTAAATCGAAAATCGCAAAAATGATCAAGACAATCCTTCTCATCATCATCACGATCTTCCGTATGCCCACGTACTTCTCAGCTCGTTTTTACAATACTGACTCAAACAGTCCCACCCGTGGGTGTCTTCCTTGTCGCAGGCTGTGGCGCCGACCTACTAATCAACATCCTCCTCACCATCCTCGGGTACGCTCCGCTTCCGCTCCTTCAAATTTCATACTGACCTTCCCAGCTACTTCCCCGGCCACATCCACGCCTTCTACATCGAATACGTGTACTACAAGCGGCGCGACGAGATACGCGCCGGCACCTACGATGGCAGTCTCGCGCCAGGCGTCTACAGCAAGAAAGTCCAGAGCGGCGGCCAGCGCAATGTTGTCGCTGCGCCTGCTGCCCCGGTCGTCCAGCCTGCTGGTGTTCCGCCTGCGCAGCAGGGCTACGGCACTACGACTGTTTAGAAGAGAGTGACGACCGAGACGGGTGAGGTGGAAGTGAGGCCTGCAGTCATACGTTATGAGGGCCCGATGGGGGATGAGGCGGGATTTATGAGCTCACAGGGCGCTGTCGTCTTGAGGGGGCCGGAAGTGCCGGTGTAATGAGGATGGTACTGGAGGGAGCCGTTATACCCAAAGTTCTAGTGGTGCGCATTAGTTGACTGGAATCATGTTAATTAGGACGTTATTGTTCGATGGCTGCCTTGATCTTTGAACAATTCTTGTCGTCTAGTGCAGTTGAGTATCTCGGACAGAATAAGGCCTCAAGAGAACGTGCAGTTGAGAAACGACATCGACTCATAGAGTCCAGGATTATACGTTCATTGGACGCGACGGCTCAGAGCCGCTGTTATCCAGGCTTGCTTGAGCGGTGGCTACGTTCATCATGCAGATACGCAAGGCTCCCATTTGCAGATTTCTTCTCCGTGTTGCAGAAGTTGATTGTTGCATGGTTGTGGTAATGTCGATTGCTGGAGAATTGGCTTCTGTGAGGTAAACGCGCACAAGGCTCTCCCGTCAACGCCATGGCTGTCTCCAGAGACAGTGCATCTCGGATGCATTGATGCGATCGTACCCGCATGGAGGTTGCCATGTCCCGCTTACCAAGTCGCTTGTTGGGGTAAATATATTTCAGGATGTCGTTGTAAATAACACACGAGCGCGCTGGGCGCCTTTAGCGCGTCGTGTACTTGCGAGGTATCTTCAAGGTACTTGATTCCGAATGAAGTCGCGAAAAGCTGCAGAAACTAAATCATAATCCTTTCGGACCATCTTCATGGCGCATGCCCCACCCCCATATCAGAACATCCATGCTGTAGATGCAGGTACTGGCAGTTCTCACCGGCGGAACACCTAGTTCGCCTCGAACGCAGCCCACACGCTCCGGGCCCCCAAAGGACCGAATTCAAGGTCTTCGACACCGGATTTGCAGCATTAATGCAAGGTCTAGAATCTTATTTCTAAGACACTGCGATTGTTGACTTAGGTACAGAACCGGGGCAGGGTCTGACCCCCTCATGGCAGAGCCGTGACGGGTGGGCGAGCAATTCCGGTAACTTGTTGTGTGGCAAAGGTGATGCCCAACTGTTGGAAGCTCTGGCCAGTGCGGCTGGTTGGTGTATTTGGGGCGCACTTCGTGTCCTCAGTGTAGATATGCACTAATTTAGTGTCAGATGAACGGCGTGGACCCTGCGTCGGGATGGCGGCGGACCTGAACGGGATGGACTTGGATTGGCGACAGCGCGTTGCCAGGTTAGGGAAACAAGCCCTACAGTTCAAATGCCGTGAGAGGTGCCACGATGATCCTCACAATGAGAAGGGCCGACGATGGGTTGAGGGGTCTCGTGTGAGGATAGAAGAGGACATGGTTCGGTTGATCGTTATCTTATTACAACTCACGACGCGTGAACATCAAATATGAGGGAAAAACGACATGGTTTAATAACGGAGGTGCCTGATAGCAAATGACGCTTGAATTCAAAGGTATCCGCCTATAATATGACCCAACACCATGCATCTGAATTTGGTCGTAACCCGAAACGCCTCAAAATGCCGAGAACCATCAAGTGGATGGATGTATACTGGAAGAGACGAATGATGGAAGTCGATGCCTGATCAACTTCCGCTAATAGCGTGCAGGAAAACAGTGTCTTGGCGAGGGACACTATGAGTCTGTAGAGGAGACAGAGTCGGTACGCTCGGCATCGGACGACTGGGTCATGCCTGTTCGTCGGCGAGCAGAGTTGGTAGCAGTGCTGAGCTGGCGCTTGGTGTGCTCGTGCATAATCCTGAATGCTATTAGACTTAATCTAATACTAGATCGAAGAGGGTAACATACCTCTGATAGGCGGACATAGCGTCTTCGGGGTGGTCAAGGTCAAAGTTGTTGACGAAGTTGTGCTGAGCGGTCATGGGCTCGGAGAAGTTGTCGGTGACATAAACCTGAGCTCCGGAGGAAGACATGATGATTTTTATGGTTGACTTGGGATTGACGAAGAGTCGAAGATAATATTTGTAGAAGTGATTTTAGACTGGAGGAGCTCGATCAGAGTGTTGATATGGCTTGTTTGGGATCTCGATGAGGTGCGAGAGGCTGCTGTTATATAGATTTCGCTGTCACCAAACCACTATTTCATGTTGCAGGCGGGACAGCAGCCAGGCTCTCCCCTTCAGTGCCGCCGGTCATGACCGCATACGGTAAGAGATCAGCCCAACTATCGGCACACGCTGACCCACCCTAGTTCGAGGCTGGTCGCAACGATCTACAGGGTCCTACCTCTTCCGTAAGTGTGGACTCGTTCGTTAGACAAACATGTGCAGACGTAATTGGTGCGATACTCAGGGCCCTGTTTCGAGGCGAGAATACCCTGAGCATCGAGTTTGTTGGTGTAAATCGTGACCTCATTCTCCGCGTCACCAGCAAGCGCCCCTGACCGTGCATGCTCAGGGTCTTCGGCTGCAGAATGCACTAGAGTGCAGGCTGTGGAAACCCGGCCAGTGACAGGTGGCCAGGCACAGACCGTATGCGCTCATTGGCGTTACAGGCTAATGGATGGCGGCCTTCAACACATCCTTGGAAGTGCTGTGGTTGGCAGGCCGTTCTGCAGTAAGCTCACATTCGACGGGATTTGGCAATTCTGGATGGGGAACTTTCGGTGAGAACTGCGGCAACCAAATGATGATTCGTGAAGCGGTGATGCCTTTGATGCGCTGGGTACACTGTTCGCAGCGTGTTGCCTTTGTGATGCGAGGTATGATGCGATTGTCGTCGCCCACCGAGTCTTTGGGACACCGCGCCGCGGCGACTACGACGTTCAAAGTGCTCCAGACGTCAGGCCCGCCCTCAGCATAATATGACTCGAAGGACCACACAGTGGCAGAGACCCAAAAATGCGGAATCTCACAAAAGACGGGATTTTCCAAAAAGCCCCCTGTCGTGTGCCTTCAGAGAAGAGCGCCATCCAGCGTCATACCTACTCTATGCGGCTGGGATCTACAACTCTCTAATGCAAATATAGTTTAGCGGACCGCACATCTCATGCAGGGCAGCGACCGTTTCGCTCATAAGGGTCCACATCTTCTTCTCCGCGACACATCTTTTGCCCGAACGACGTCAAAGGTGACGATGGGTGGCAGGAGGCCTTCCCGTCAAGCCTCACCTTCAGCTCAGCGTCAACAGACGCAGGTACCAGTTGAACGTGATACGGGAAACGATGTCATCCAATATCTTGCGTGATGCAGGCGAATCTGGCCTCTGGGCAAGGCACAACTGCAGTGCGCCTGGAACTCCTTTGCAGGAGGGCCGGCACACTGCATTGCAATACTCTGCAAATTTTGCGAATTCTACAGATTCTGCACCTGAACCGAGATATGCGACTCCCCATAGGGACGATCTTGGTGTTGCAGCGTTTGAAGACCCATAGCGGATACAAGCCAACAACGAACACTTTTTCCTTAGCTGCGGTTATTCCCATAGCTCCTTCCGTCTTCTTTTGTGACGCGCTTGCCCACAGCACGGCCTTCCGACAGCTGCCCCTTTCGTCACGGCTGCTATCCTAAGCTGGTGCGCTCCTGGACCTCGATGAGTAAAGACTCAATGAGTCGTCTCGAGCTTCCAGATCACCAGACCTAGGCTCTTCCATCCACTCCTTACTTCGCTGCTGTAGCCCTCGTTCCGCGCTTGCAGAACATGTCAATCTGCAGATCCCCACGTCGTCGGAGACCGCTCACACCCACAACATTCTCCCTTGCCCACCGAGCGTCACAGCCCCGCTTCTTTCGTGGAGAACCGACGTCAAAGTATTGCCAATCCGGCACCTGGACCGAGTGCATCGTGATCCATATGTTAACAATCCGACGGAAATTGTGTGCACCGAGAGACAACGCATCGCATCGACAGGCGTGATGAAAGGCTTCAAGAGCGCATTGTAGGGCTTCATCGAGATGCTATTTTAGAGATGGTGCCTTGATGCAGAGTCTGATGAGGAGGGCGACGGTCTTCTCGAGTCGGAGTTTGCAAGATGACACCGTTCGCGCCTTGCACACCAGACCACTAGACGCCATTTTCGTGGGCCAACAACACGGTGATCCTTCGCAGCCCCCTGCACACAGCCTCGTCCATCCGCAACAGGCTTCGCAAGCAGAAATTCGCGTCGCAAAGCCGCCTTCCTCACCTACACCAGTTCAACACTTCCGCTTCTGACGTGCATTAGAGGTGGATCTTTCCGTCACCTCGCGTATTCCTTCTCTAGCCTCTCCCCAACGCCTCGCGTGCACCGAGCCTCTGTTTTGCATTTAGACGAACATCAGTGGATGAATGTAACGAATCAATAACGGCCCTCTACCCATCCATGGAAGGCCTCTTGTGCTTACATTGTGCTTCGACCGTGCTCCCACACTCAATCTCGGTGTCGAATCCCCCCTTTTGTTTCGCCCTAGGCCACGCGTGTCCACAATGCTTCCTCTCGTGACGACACAGTTCCCGCTCGGTGGTGATCCGACGTCAGACGTGGTTGGGTAGATGCAGCGCGAAGTACCCGCCTCAGCTCGAGTCGTTCGACGTCTGAGCGCGGCTACGTCGTTGGCCCCACTGTTCCTGCATTGGAGCGACCTGGAGCACGGTAAAGTCTTGGCTGCCGGAGTCGCTGACGTTACAGGTGAGTTGATGCGGGAGTAGGCGAGTAAAGGATGGGACGGAAGTATTTTGGGACGAGAGTGCATGCGTGACGAGCGGATTGAGGCAAGCGTGTTGAGGAGAGATTAGGGAGGGAGGGGGTACGTCACAAAAACATCAGGTTGGAAAGTAAACTGACGATGGGCAATTATTCGCACCAACGCGCTAGAACATTGCTTTCGATCGGTTGATGGCACCGAACTATCATCGCTTTCCTTCTCGACTCGAAAGTGTATGACTGCTGCTTACATCCTTGAGTAGTGTCTATGAAGTCGACACCCATCCTCGTCTCCAGAAGACTGCCCACGAGTTTAGGACCTCCTTGCATCGGCAATTCTCATTCTCGATGTCGAATCACCTGAGTTCGTTAAACGACGAAATTCTGTCTGCTCGTCCATGAAACGAGCTACAACAGGCCTGATCGAAACGATTTCTGACTGCTATTACCGAACATGGCACAGCAACGTTCTCGTAAACGCTGGACGACCGGTATCTTCCATCTACAGCGGGTTGGATCGTAGGATTCGGGTCTTGGATTAGTCTCCGAGGCAGTGTTGCCTAATTCTGGGCCTTCTTTGACAAACCATCCCCAGAGCGGGAGGGGCGGAACGAAATTATCTCTACTAGCTCAGATGGATATTTGTCGATGAATCAGATACTCACAGGCAGAAGGCGTGCACCTGCCTCCTCTTCGGTAACCTTCTCCAGGACATCGCCTTGACGATTTTCTGGTGAGCAGTGGTGACATCTTCTAGACTCAGGCGTGTTCCTGCAAGTAAGCATACTCCCGTCGTCGATGTAATCGATGTGGTACTGTTTGCATCCGAAGCGGACCGGACGTTTGTTGTGCCATTGGCGAACATTTCAGCGGCCTTGCTCCACTCAGCCTTCTTCGACTTTAAATCCGCTGCATTATTATAGGATCAAGAGTTCTGTCACTCTCATGAGCTTATCTCCAAGAGAGCCTCTTGCCTCTGGACGTTGAAGCTATGATAGTGGATGTGTACAGATCGGACGTCCGTGATGTAGGCGACTGCGTCCGATAATTTAAACTACACGATCTGATAGCAACAGCCATGCCTTTTGCTGCAACAAATCTCTAGCTTCTCGGCATTGAGACAGAATTGCAAGTATTCGGGACTGTTACAGTCGACCGTCAGGGAAGTGACTCCGTTGGGCAGCAGGGGCCTCCATTGTTTGCGATGCATCTTCAGAAGCCCAGAGTCTGGAGCCATAGTGATGCGCAACCCGTGTGGACTCCTTAGCTAGCTGACATAGTCGGAGGAGTCTTTGGAGCCGATATGCTTCTTTTTTGAGCTCTAGGTGGCAATCATCAAGTGCACGTTTACGCACCTACTCAGCCCACGCCTTAGACCAAGTTTACCGCTTTTGGGAGGAGTGGACTGGCAGGTAAGCTGATCGAAAAGGGTCAAGGGTAGGTTACGTATATCTTGTTAAATAAGCACTGTAGATCGCGGCTTCGAGCCGGCGACGAAGTTGACTGGAAATTTGAAAGGAGATGTGACTGGCAGGTCCGTCAAAAGGTGCGGCCGTACAATGCTTGCATTTTTCGATTGACCTAAGCAAGTGCCTTTAGAAGTTTCTGTTTGCGTGACAGTGAATCTTCCTATGTATCTATTGCGACTGTCGAGGAAGTCAAGGACGAGTAGCTAGGGATCGTAGTTCAGATCCGTGAATGTTTTTGTCGGCGCGATAGACGTTGCCATCAGGTAGTGCTGGTGCTGACTGAGTATTGGTGATCGCGAAGGATGTATGAACAAGTGTACTAGATCAAAGACGACTTGTCATTCTTTTCAGATTTTGGTACGCTTTTGGCAGCCTTTAGGCACAACAACCACGTGCTTGGAGGATGACAAGTTGAGAGCACCGAACTGCTTAATTTAAATTGCAAGCAGTGTAAAACACATTTCATAAGAGCATGTTGCCTGCTCGTCAGTATTACGTCTCTGGGAAACGCGGCTAGGGATTGCAGATGTCGACTTGTGATGGGACGTTTGGAGGCCGCTTCCCATTAATTGTAACTAATTGAAACAGGCGAAATGATCCTCCAGACGCGCACGCAACACCAACACCAACAGCAACGCTTATCTCAAGAGACTTTCTGAAATAAGATGGTGGACGAGTGACCAAGCCCAGCTCTGGGGCATGATGGTGATTGCATGTGTGTATGCTCACTCTTCACGAATTTCCGCTATGATATCTGCTCGGAAGCTCGATGCGGCATTACGTTCTTTGAATTTGACGTCGTTTCCGTATTCCGAAGGAATCAGCGTGCATGCAGCACGCGATATTCACCAGGGTCACTCCGCCGTCTAACGGCGTAGCCGATGATCGATGCATGGCGTTCTTTCCGTGCCCCGCTTAAACCTTCAGCGTCAGCCTTGTCATTCTTTCACCGAACAGCAGCCTGTTACTCTGTGGTGGCTGTTCATGGCGTTTTCTTTCAGGCGCAAGCAGCCGGATTGGATCTGCCAACAGGACGCACGCGGCTCCGTATCCAAAGAGCACTTCTCACGGCGCCGAGCCTGGAACTCGAGATGATGTGACGAAGCTCGCAAAATGCTCGCATTGATCAAAGACGCGCTAGCTGTGTATGGTTAGTCCTGTGTAAGAAGCCAAGCGAGCAACTTTCTTGGGGTGCGGGGCAAGCTGGGCTTGAAAGCGGAAAGCCTCAAGCCGGTGGACTCTTGCCCATCTTGAGTTTTCTTTGGCGCTGCTTGTTTGTACTGTGTGAGTTGGAACGAGCCTCGCAGGCGCTTTACGAAGGAGTTGTCCGGTTTGGTGCAACAATAGAAACTACCTATGGGTTTTGTATGCAAAGCGCCGGCGAGAGGTAGATAGCCCGGGCAAGTGATGTTCTGACACACTCTTTTTGGATGCGCTGCATGCAGTGTTAATGGTGTTGCACTGCTGATGCGACCTTGGCCGTGGATAATTCCACTCTGAACTCAGTGTACTGTTCGTTCTGGGCAAGCCACCTTTGTAGTGAGGGCGCAAGGCGGACTTGGCACAACATGAACAACTGATCCCCACGCAAAAGTTCCAGCTGTCACCTCGCACTCCAAGAACGTTACAACTATCCGAAGTCTCCCAAAGATTGCTTCCTTAACTGTCCGCAAGGACGCATGCGAAAGGGGTCAAAATTGAGCCATTTGTGCCTGCGATCGGGAGTTGCGCTGCGAACCTTGCTTTCACTGCATGCCAAGGGAACCAAGACAGAGAGCGCCTTTCCCTCACAAATGCCCGCCTGAGCTGTGATGTGGGGCAGCGGAGAAGTCGCGCCACCAACGACATCGATCTGGGGATGAGAAATTGGTGCTGATCCTTGTGCCGTTAATTGTCGTGACTGGCTGAATGGATTGTAGCGCATGATCGCAGCCTTCCCTGGGAGAGTGAACTTGCAGGCTGCGCCGAGTGAAGCTTTGATAAAGACAGAAAGGCTAGCCTGTACGACGACCGTTTGTCTGCCTTCGTGCAGCAGCAGCTTGGTCCAAGCGCAAGCTCTCCGCGAAGCTTATAACCGATGCCTTCACCCAAGCTCTGCGCCGAATCGACTCGAGAGCACTGAAAATCTTGACCTCAGACTTGGAAGACGAGCCATGGCGGTCTCTAAAGACACTAAGATCGAGTAAGCTCGCGTTATCTGAGATCCTGTCACATCGTCCTGACTACCTTCAGCCCAGTCACTGCCCACCATGAGCGCCGCAGCTCTCTGTTCGACGATGAGCAGAGGCGCAAGGAAAGCATCAGCAAGTTGACCGCCAATCTCGAGGGAGAGATCCGGAACCCTCTTGTCGGTGTGTCAAAGTCTGAGCTTCTCTCGGATGTTTCCCTGTTTGCGAAGGAGAACCAGCTGCAGGACATCGAGCCTCTCCTAGCGAAGGGCGCGTTAGTCGCACAGTCACCAGCTCTTTTCGAAGACATTGAGGAGCTTGACGACGGAGATCGAACCGCGCTTCGCGAGGAGGTCACGCACCGCTTCAAGCTCCCCAAAACTCTTTACTACACCATCGTGCTAAACTCCATCGCCGCGGCCATTCAAGGGTAAGTACTAACTTAGATCCCCACGAACGGCCAATAGCTCACAACCCCATAGTTGGGATCAGACCGGATCGAACGGGGCCAACTTGACTTTCGCACAGTCGTTTGGCATTCCAGACTCAGGTCCTGAGTGTACCGCAGATGGCACTTGCGAGAGCAATTCTTGGATCATTGGTTTCGTCAATGCTTCGCCCTACATCGCCATTGCCTTGTTCACTGCCTGGCTCTCGGATCCTGTCAATGACTTCCTCGGCCGTCGCGGAACCATATTCGTCGCCGCTGTGTTCTCGCTGCTTGCGCCAATCGGTTCTGGGTTGACCCAGAAGTGGGGTCAGCTCGTGGCATGTCGCATCATGCTCGGCATTGGAATGGGTCTGAAAGAAGTGACCGTTCCAGTTTTCTCAGCTGAAGTCGTACCTGCTACCGTCCGCGGAGGACTCGTGATGTCCTGGCAGATCTGGACAGCGTTCGGTATCTTCCTTGGTTTCGTCGCCAACCTTTGCGTCATGAACACTGGCTCAATCTCTTGGCGTCTCCAGCTGGGTTCCGCGTTCATTCCTGCCGTACCGCTGGTCCTAGGCATCTACTTCGTTCCGGAGGTGAGCCGTTTGCTCGTATTTTTTGGTGGACTAGCTGACAACTTGACAGTCTCCTCGTTGGCTGATGAAGAAGGGCCGCTATGCGCAAGCGTATCAGTCTTTTCTGAAGCTTCGAAACACTCCACTGCAGGCTGCCCGTGATCTTTACTACACTCACGCCTTGCTTGCCCAAGAGGATGTTCTGGTCCGCGAAGCTGGTCTCAATCCCAAGAGCAACTTCTTCAAGCGTTTCATGGAGCTCTTCACCCTTCCACGCGTGAGACGCGCAACCCAGGCATCTGGAATTGTCATGATCGGCCAACAGATGTGCGGAAGTAGGTACATATGTTCCTAACATTGGAGATCGCCACTAACTGGCCGCAGTCAACATCATTGCGTTCTATTCTTCCACCATCTTCAAGGAGGGCGGTGCTACGGAAAAGGAAGCCCTCATCGCCTCGTTCGGATTCGGACTGGTCAACTTCTTGTTTGCTTGGCCAGCTGTCTGGACGATTGATACATTTGGACGTCGAGGATTGCTGTTGTTCACTTTCCCGAACATGTTCTGGACGTTGCTGGCGGCCGGCATGTGCTATTACATCCCTAAGGATAATGACGCACATCTCGGGTTGATTGCGTTCTTCGTGTACCTCTTTGGCGCCTTCTGTAAGTTTCAGCATTTTGAGCTTGCGGTATCGTGGGATTGATGTACAATAGATTCTCCTGGAGAAGGGCCTGTTCCGTTTACGTATTCTGCTGAGGTGAGTATGTCTCTTTGGATGCAAGGTCCCTTTACTGATCTGGACAGGTCTTCCCCCTGTCGCATCGCGAGGTGGGTATGTCTTGGGCAGTGGCCACAAATAACTTCTGGGCTGCAGTATTGTCCCTCACGCTCCCACGTATGCTGCGGGTGATGCGACCACAGGGCGTGTTCGGCTTCTACGCGGGCTTGAACATTCTCGCTCTGATTATGATGTGAGTCTCGGCTAGAAGTCGTATAGTAGTTGATTGACAATGATGTAGCTTCCTGTGGATGCCAGAGACCAAGCAGAGAACGCTTGAGGAGCTCGACTACATCTTCGCCGTGCCAACGCGTACCCATATGAAGTATCAGGCCACAAAAAACCTGCCCTGGTGGTTCAAGACCTATGTTCTTCGCAAGAAGGGTCTCGCAAAGCCGCAGTTATACAAACTTGGTGGCCTGCCTCAAGCTCCTAGCGTTACGGCGCAGATGAAGTACGCCTGGAATACGGGTGTCCTGCGCAAGAAGGGTGTAGCCAAGCCAGCCGCGCGTGAGCAGCACGTTGCTCCTCCGAGCGAAGCGTTTGCTGAGAAGCAGGTCTGAGCGACTTTGCGGCAATGTTCTCAACCTGGATCCTTGAATGATTGATATCACGTAATCAAGCTTTGAGCAGGCACATGTTGGATGCCCTGACGAAAGGCGCTTTCTGTTAGCACCCATAGTCCATCTCTCATAATACACGTAATCTGCCGTGCGCCAATCGGAATTTCGTCGTGCACGGCACTCGCTCTTGCTACATCGCTGAGGCCTTTGGCGATCGTTGAATGGCATTGTATGCAGACGCGCGATAGGGTGTTGCTCGTGGCTTGATGCAGGAATTCAACGGAAACTACGTCAGGCGTAGGTTGTCTGATTTCACCGACGTGCCTTCCTCGTCGTTAAGCTGCTGTCTTCGTTCACCCAAGGTGTCGCACCCTTCCATGTCCCTAGGCTGACTTAATCTTCTTGCTATGTCCATTGTGGATACGTTATTGATCAAGGCGTCGTCGTCTTGCTCAACATGCGTTCTGCTTATCAGCTTCGTGCATAATCGATCAACTGGTACATTGATATTAGACACCTCGTACGAACTCGATCCTCCGCAACTCCACCGCGCTCGTGGATGTCGTGCTGAGTTTACATGCGCGCGTTGCGGAAGTCTTGGTCTTCCGAGAGGTTGCCAATGAGGGGCAGCGGATTGGCCTCGGTCCCTCTGAGCCCCTGTGACGCGACAACGGCCATGGCAGCCCCATGGGGTAGACGTTGCGGATGTTCGGGGGAGATAAGGTGAGACGGGGCTGATGAGGCTTTGTCTTTGGCAGTACAAAAGATTGCGAGGTCCAGGGACCCGTTGACAGTCCCTCGGTCTGATTTGCTGGCATTGGTCTTACCCTTGGCTTCTCCGCGACCTCTTTCACTTCGTACTGTTCGTACCACACGATCACAAAGAATACCGATATGGCAGTCTTCGATTTGAAGAAGAACCTTGTGTTCGTAGGTATTTGAACTGAGGCGCAAAGGTGACTTGGCTGACAGACCCAGTACGGCGCATACCATCGCGAGCCTGTACAAATCCAACTTACCTTGAGTTCATTGTCGATACTGACAACAGGATTGAGACCAATGTCGCGATTCACGTGGGTTGTGTACCGATCCTTCTAGCTACCGGCTTTCTCTTCGTACGATGAGCTCCTCCAGCTTCTTCGTGTGTAACTCACACATATCAGGGCACGAACACCCCAACAGTCCGCACCCCAGCGCTCCTCAGCCGCCTCAACCTCCCTCTCAACGCCGGCACTCTCGCCTCGCTCACCTACTCGACCCTCTACCTCATCCTCTCGCCCAACATTGCCGGCGCAGCCGTCACGCCCTTCATCATTGGAGCCGCAGCGCTTGCCAACAAGCTTCAGACCAAGTACAACAGCACAAAGGTCAACAGCATTGCAGTCGCGGTGCACATTGTCAGCTGGATCTTGCAGTTCATTGGACACGGAAAATACGAGGGCAGGAAGCCGGCGCTGCTGGACAACCTGATGCAGGCGCTGTTTTTGGCGCCGCTGTTTGTATGGTATGAGATCCTGTTCAAGTTGGGGTTCTATAAGCAGTTGAAGAAGGATGTAGAGGCTGCAGTTGAGGTTGAGATTGCGAAGCTCGGAAAGGGAAAGGTGAAGGAGTGAGGTGCTGCATGATTTGATTGCTGCTAGGAAGCGCTGGCTCCGGTATCGAATCTACGCAAATTGCGGCAGGGAAAGTGATGGTCAGTGAGCTTGAATGGAGACCCTGGAAGGAGTGAGATAATTTTTGAAGATCCAACCGAGGTTTGAATATCTTGAAGCTAGCGGGTCCACTTTGCGCAATCTCGTCCCATGACCCACGATCAGCACCCCGATTACGAAGCGCAGTCGAGCATATGCGACGTGCTTGGTACCCTCGAATTCAATGTTTGATACATAATGAGTACAGTAATTCATGCCTCCATCGACCAGTCAAGTCTCTTCCCAATCATAAGATTGGATATCTTCGATAGTATAGTGGTCAGTATTTCTGCTTGTCATCTACAGGACAGCTCGCAGGAGGCCGGGGTTCGATTCCCCGTCGGAGAGATACGATTCTTTTTGTCCTCGTTGTTGTGTTGTGCAGGTCGTGAGGTGCTGTGGAGGTGTTGGTAGGGAGGATGAATTTTTGATGAAGGTCCGTGCGTACTGCATCCACCTGCTCACGCTGGCCACACATCATTGTGACTAGACTGGATGCTCCATTGGGCCGGGACCTTCTGTTGTATTGGTCGTTGGTTGCAGGCTGGGGTTGTCAAGCATATTCTGCTGGTCTTGGTCGATGCTGGACCATGGTTAAGGCACAAGGATGATGCAGATAGCACGTACAGCCCGAATGTGCCCAGCGCGCCTCGCAGACATTACGTATACCTTCGCTCAGACTTCCCAGAGTCAACAGAAGATATGGGTCCCAGCTGATGTGCGTGTACAACCGCTCGCGGTCGGGTTTGGCGCGATGTAGCTCCACCTCTTTGCTGGGTCGGGCTTGGTCGTTCGAGTAATTGACAGCTTATCCGAGTCCGTGATGACTTCATTTGCATGCCCTGAAGTTTTGGCCTTGTTCAAGCGATGTGCGACGCGCGACGTGCGACCTCCTCAACACCGAACAAGTCGTAGGCGCTGTGCAAAAGTGCCAAATAAATCCATCTATTTCTTGCCTCTCTTCTTACTCGGCTCTTCCTTGTTGTCCTTCGCAAACCCTCCCAGTACCAAGGCCTCTCTTGCTGCAGTATTGATGAGTCTGAAACGATCTGGACCAAGATGCACGCCGCCATACCACCGTGTGACAACGACCATGACGTTCCACACATCCATCAGCTGCATCAGATGCAGCATCCTACTTCCAGCTGCTGTTTCGCCGTCGTCATCGCAGTCCTGGAAGACGGTGTCGTTGGGCCCTTTGATACGCCAAGATGTCATGTTGTGTGTTGCTTTCGCGGCCTTCTTGTCTGTTGCTAGCAGATGCTGGACATACTGCTTGGCCTGTTGTGGCGATGAGACCGGGGCCACACGGGCAAGGAAGACAGACTTCTTCTCACTGATTGGCTCTCCCACTATCCATGGAGGCTCGGGTCCAAAGTCAGCAGTCGAACTTTGAGGAACGTGCGAGGTATCCTCCTCTTGGACTTGTTCTTCGGCTTGATCATTCACGTGGAAGTTTCCTTGCTCTTCTGCCTTCTCAAGTGCTTCACGCGTATCTTCCAAGAGGTCATATATGCAGGCCTCGCCTGGACGATATACTTGCGCAAGCACATCTCTCACCACGTCCACTACTCGGCTGCCCATACCTTTTGGCACATCGTCGCCGACGCTTTGAGTCCCAAGAATCGAGGGCGGCGCATCTGGATAGTCTGCTGGGAATTCGATGCGGAGGACTATCGATGGGAAGGATGGCAATCGCAGACTGAAGAGTCTAGCGTTCACATCAATCGGTGACAGCGTTTCTTCATCAAAGATGGCGTTGATCGAAGTCAGCTCGTCCTCAATGGCATCGGACGACATGGTTTGAGCGCTTTGTTGGACTTGGCGGGGTGACGTTGAAGCGGAAGGCACGCTAGCGTGAGAAGCCGAAAACAATGAATGGCGCGTCTCATCCCTCTCCCCCAATACGCCATTCTTTAGCAACATCGCGGTCGCCGCGCCATTATCTGCAGAATATGGCTCAGAATGACGATGCAAAACGCGCAAACACCGTCATTACGATCGCGCAGCTCAAGTTCAAGCAAAACCTTAAGAAGGAGGAGCCTGAAGCCCGTCTTCCTCCGGTGCCTGTGGACGCTTGCTCGCAATTGTTCCGCGCCCTTGATGCTGTTCTGGCACAGAACACGTCCGTGAACATCCAGGTATCTGATTGCAATACCACTATCGGTCGTTGGTCGTGAGCAGACTAATCGAAGTCCTTAGAAATGCACAGAGTGGATTGTCCAGCACATAGCTCCTTCCAGGATCCGCATTGCACTGCTTGGAGACTACTTGGTATCAGTCTCCAAGTCGCTCGTCGTAGACACAACATCAGCATCCGGGAAGAAGGCAACACGCAATCGGCTCGACCTTCTTTTCGTCGTCAATGATGCGCTTCATACTGACAAGTATCACCATAATAGCGCGACGAAGCATGGTTTGCTCGGTACCGAAATGACGTCTCAGCTTGCTGAACTCGTCGAGCTGGCAGCATCATGCGCTGTAGAAGAAGGCTCACAATCGGAGAAGAAGCTCAGGGCTTTAATCAATTTCTGGGCTGTCAATCAGCTTATTGGACAAGATGTGTGTAAAACTCTCAAGGAACAGGTGGATGAAAGTATTCTGCAAGCGCAGGGCGGCGCACCCATCCGCAAACGCAACTACCTCCTGCCAGAGTATCACGGTGACCGAACGGCACCTTGGTACGAACTACCCGCATCGTACATGCTTGATCAGATGATCAAGCAGCCGAATCGCCCCCTCGATCCGCACCGCATCAAGGTCACTCGATTCGGCAAGAAGCCCGTCTCGACACACGTCCGCAAGTTGCTTGACAACTACTTCGAGAACGTCGACCTCAAGCACACACCGACCGGCGACAACCCTACAGGCGAGACACAAAAATACAATCTGTGGCTGGACCCCATGGGACAACTGGTCAAGCGCAATAAGGAGACAGGCGAGACAACAACGGCAACAAACGGCTATGGATGGTCTATGAAGTTTTGTGAGGACATGCAAAGGGACGGAGTTCCTGAAAGCATCAAGACGCTGAGGGAGGATGCTGAGCGCATGGAAGCTGCGCCAGAGAGGCAACGCGATGAACGACGCTACTCGCGCTCGCCGAGACGACGCAGGCGGTCATCTTCTGCATCTTCGCGCGGGCGAGGCAGGGACCGCCGCAGTCGAAGTGACAGCTACGCCTCAAGATCGTCCTATGATAGTCGCTCCCGGTCACATAGTCGCCATCATGATCATCGGCGACGCTCGCCACGAGATGAGGACAGAGGACGTAACAATCGTGACGGAAGGTTCGATGACCGTGAGAATGATATCAAGCGAGCACCGCCAAGGCCGATCGAAAGGGCTCAGTCGCAAAGCGGGCAGTGGAATGGGCAACAAGGACCGAATCGAAACAGTCAAGGCAGTCCTGGTAACGGTCATCTCCCGCCGAATGTGCCTCAAAACTTTACTCCCAACTTCCCGCAAGCCTCACAGCCGCCTTTCAATGCGCCTCCGTTCCCACCACCGATGCCGAATCAATTTCCCGGCGCGTTCCCCTTGCAGCCCTTCCCGCCCCCTCCTCCGCCAATGCAATTCCAAGGACCTGGTGGCTTTCCCGGCGGAGTGCCACCACCGCCACCGCCTAATTTCAGCGGACCGTACCCTCCACCCCCGCCAAACATTGCTGGCATGCCAAACAATCCGTACAACTTCAACAATCAATGGGGCAACTTCCAGCAGGGAGCGAATCCCGGGTTCAATCAGCAACAGAACCCAGGCGGCTTCCAGAATCAAGGCTACAACCAGAGTCAGGCGCAGGGCCAAGGTGGTTTCCAAGGTGGAAGAGGTGGACATGGGGGGAATAGTCAAGGTGGTGGGTACAACAACAGAGGTGTTTATGGACGTGGACGAGGTGGGAGATACTGATGTGGTGCTGCGTTGCGGATTAGACTTTTGGATAGCAAGTATCGCAATGATTGATGGATGCTCTTACCTCGAGTATGCTCACTGTGGCGCACACTTGCCTTTACGCCGGATTTGGTGACTTCACTTGGACAGAGATATACTTACAGATCGACGCTCCTACTCGGAAGGACTTGAGCAGACCTATTCCATTCTTTTCTCTTTCCAGACCATACCTTTCTGTCATTTATTGTAGATGACCGTTCTCGAGAGTTTGACGCGTCGCGCACAGGACGCGTCTGATTGGTCATGGTACGTCAGTAGCTCGGTACTCGATGGTCCCGCAACAGCTCCCCAAAGCTCCCGCACTCCAACAACACCAAACACTTCGCGCGACCCAAGCACCCTACTGACCATGGCCTCGGCCACCAGTTTCGAGATTACTCTTCGCGCTCTCGCCGCGTAATGGCACCTTCCAAACGAAAGCGCAAGCCTACAAGAACGACAACGAACAAACGGCCGAGATACACACTGCCAGACACGGATAGCAGCAGCAGCGCCGAAGAAGAAGCAGCACACGGCAGTCAAGAAGAGTGGGAAGCTGTGCGCATACTCGAGCAAAGGGGTCAGGGATTGGCGCTGCAGTACTACATTGAATGGAAAGGGATTGATCCTGCGACTGGACAGCATTGGGCACCGACCTGGGAAAGAGCCAGTAACGCCGGTGAAGCTCTGCGCGCATCCTGGAAAGCGGAACTAGCGCGGCGGGCACAAGAGAATAGAGAGTCGACCGCAGCAGCCAGGCGCAGTACTCAGCAGCGAAGTGCTCGTGAAGAGTCGCCGGCGCAAGCAACACACGCTCGAGGCGCAAGACGCAATCGTGTTGTTGAAAGCCCTGAACCATCCGGATCGGCATCCGTAGTAGAATCGCCAATAGAGACCAGACAGAGTGCCGCAGCGATTGCAAGCTCGACAACGATCGATCTTGAGGCGCCGATACCAGATTGGACATCTCCACAAATCAGCATTGACGTGCGCGGAGACAGCTTCCACCGCGGCGAATACGAGCCGTTCTCTGAAATCCCTGAGTCGCAATCGTCACCTGAGAGAAGCGCTGCCGAGGGAACAACCTTACAGAGCTCGCAGTTGTTTGCATCTCAGCCTGCTTTCCTTGTTTCTGGCATCGTGCGGGACACACAGAGCTCCGCAGGCGACGTGAGCTATATTCCCGTTACACAGGAACAGCTTGAGTCCAGTCTGCATTCTGACTGGAGCGACGAGTCCAACGAGGATCACATTATCGGGTATTCGGTCAGTGAATGATGCATTAGCTGTTCAACAGGTGTTTGCTAATTTGTGTCAAGGGTCTCCTCGATACTGACGAAGCACCAAAGCTTGGTGCACGCGCGCACTCACCTGCGACCTCAATCGCTGAAACAGTCGTCGACGCTACCCAGGAGTCGAACAGTCAGCGCCAACTCGAAAGCCAACAAGAACGGTCTGGAATCTCTGATACGTTCGAGTCGCAGTCTCCAGCAATTTCTAGCAAGGCCGATCGAACAGG
Source organism: Phoma herbarum (assembly GCA_001599375.1). NCBI lineage: Eukaryota > Fungi > Ascomycota > Dothideomycetes > Pleosporales > Didymellaceae > Phoma > Phoma herbarum. The sequence continues at coordinate 474,366 of BCGR01000016.1, read as the reverse complement.
CGCTCAGGACAACTCAGGCAGCAGTCACCAGACCGAAGCTGATTGGACGCAACCACAAGGCTCGCCAGAACCGACTCAGGCCAAATCACCTGTCTTGTTTGTTGCGAACACCACGCAATTTGACCACGACATTTCTGTTCGCGAACCTGAGCAGCTTTTGCAGGAGCAGAACGAATCCGGCTCGACGACGCAGGACGTCCCAGAAGCTACAACCATAACACAGCTACCTGCTAGCGTGGAAGGATCAGAGCTTCTTGCGGTTGCAGATACGCCTCAAATATCGCAGCTCTCCTCGACAACCCGTAAGGAAACGACTCAGGAAGTACAACCCAACCCCGCTCGTAGACTCGAATCTGCCCAGCCAAACGCGGAGCTCGATAACGAGATTCCACCGACCAACCGCTCTGTCTGGGAAGAAAACGCGCAATTTCCCTTCTTCTCACAGCATCCTGCTTTCTTCGATCCCCCATCTGTCACAAAGCTAACGCAGCGTGCGCTGACCGAACCTCCGAGGACTTGTGACACGCACGACAATCTAATTACGCGACTCAGTGAAGGCCCCCGTCCCCATTCACCCCTGGAAAGCGGCACTTTTTGTGAAAGTCAGGAAAGCACTACCATAGACGAGATCAGCCAATCACTGGGACAAAAAGAGTTGCGCCCATTACCTGAAAAATCACCAGCCCCACAACTATCGCATAGTCAAACAGATCATTGGAACTCCGAAAGCGCAGCCAACCGAAGCGAACAGTATACTTTCGACGCAGCAGGAGTTACTAATATCTCGCAATCACCATCCTCCGAGCAATCAAGTGGTTCGCGCGAACACAACGCCCAATTTGTGCCTTTCAGCACGTACTCAAACGCGCAGGAGGAGGTCACTGGAAGATTACGCGAGACTGTGGAGATTGAATTGGCAGGGACGCCTCGATCGAAGCACAGCAGTCCCTGTTCAAGGCACGACTCCTCTCAGGAGACCCCAGAACGGAATCTGGTGTCAGTAGAAAAAAGCTGGTCGCCAATTGCACATCCTCCTAGTCATTCGCTGATGGCATTGGACTCAAACATCCCGCCTAGACCAGTCACACCACAGCTGACTTCATCATCATCAAATATGGTGGAAAGCACGACAGAGAAACCATCTGAACAAGCCGCCCGGCGGCTCACGGAGATAATGGGAGCAGACAGGAAAGAGAGAAGGCGTTCCGGAGCTTCGCATTCCTCTGTTGCTGCGTCTACCGGCGCAGCCGCGAAAGATGCAGCCTTACAGTCCAATAACGCACTCGTTCTGCCGAGTATCAACATTTCGGCAGAAGGCACAAGGTCGCCATCAACAGTACCAGATCGATCGCCTGCGCCACCATCAAATGCGCCTCTTGGCACTGTTCCAACAGCCAGTTCTCTCAGAAGCGTGGCTTTCGCGAACAAAATCACTGAACCGCTGATGATTGAATCTCTACTCTCAAAACCCAAGACTGCCGACAAACCTTCGACAGAGAGAAACGACGACCTTGTGACCGCAGTCGCAGCTGCCGCCGCTCAAAACGTGCCGGCGGCGCCCTCCTTGCCTGCAGCTCATGATGACACTGAGAACGTAAACGACGTTGACAGTATGGACGATGCTGATGACATGGACGACTATGACGATGACAATGAAGATCCATATGATGACGAACTGAAACTTGACGACGAGGAGTACATCGTTCCACTGTACATCGAAGGGCGGCAACGGGATTCTTATGCCGAGTACATCAAACAGAAAGAGGAGCTTCTCAACGAGGTGCTCGTGCATGGTCCGGCCCCAATCGAGAAACTCAACGAGGTGGATCGAGCCTTAACTTACTTGAAAGCCATTGAGACGCATCCTGATCTGACGTACGCCGAAGCAGAGTCTGCCATGGAGACCGAGTCGCACTCACTAGCAGACGTTCAGCATGGTGCACAATTCGGTATCGACAACTCGGTCAAGTTCAAGTTTCTTGGGCAATTTTTTAATCACGTTCGCGACAGGAATATGCACGCTGTACTCCTTTTGGACCAAGACAATAACGCGCTCTTCAACATCGTGAAGACGTTCCTTGTAGCTGGGAACTACAACTTCAAGATGCCAACCAAAGGCTACCAATCAACGGCATCTCCGAATTCCTTGTTCGTTACAGTCTTTCCGAAGACTGTAACTCCAGTACTTCCAGCCGTCAGTCTGATCATCTGTTTGGATGGGGTACAGAATGCCGCGCAAGCACGGCAGAGGCAGGTTCCAGCAGTCGGCAAAATGATACCTGTTCTCCATCTGGTTATTCCACAGACGGTCGGCCACATCGAACGCTACATACTGCCAACCACGGAAAGGCGGACGCGCATCGAGACAATCCTGGCAGGGCTTGCCCGAGCGCAGGCAGGCAATGAGGTCGGAAATGCTATCGACATAGATACACCGAGCGCTGGAGAAGCGGCTCAAATGATCACATCTTGGCTGTTCCCTGAAGAGGATCAAGAAAGCATAGAGTGGCCCCTGCCCTCGATTGGAAGTGCAAAAAACCTCATTGAATGGGATGTAACACAGCATTCTGTAAGATCTACTGCCTCGTCTCCAGCACCTGAACGGACAAAACGTCCGCTGGTAAGTCAACGGTTCACAATAGCTGACGGCCGTGGTCATTAACTCGAGCGACGCAGGATGAGGATGATTTGGATCCCGCAAAACGTGTGCGCTATACACCACAACCACGTGTGATACCAGATTCCAGCGCCGTCCACGGACCCGATATCACTCGTGTAAGCGATTCGATGCCTGGAACTGCTGCTTCTGAGAATGCACGTCTGGCCGCATCTCTCGACAAAGTAAGCACTGCGCTTCTTCAGGAGCGAAAGGAACGTCGCGAGGAGTCTGTCATGTGGGACAGGCAGCAGACAGAACACGAAAATCGCCAAGAGCAGTATCGCAAGCTTTTTAACGAGAAAGCTGCAGTCGATCGTGAGCTCGCAACCATGACTGCAAATCGAGAGAAGATCCGGGGCCAGATCGATGTTCGGATCGCTGAGAACAGAGGCCTCCGCGAAGAACTTGACGCCCTACGAGCCCTCAACCTTGCGTCTTTAGACGAAAAAAACGTCGAGATTACCCGTCTACGCCAGGAGCTGGAAGCCGCCAATCTCGACCGCGAGAAAGCCCGCAACTCTGCCAAATCACAGGACGAAACCATGGACTTTCTCAAAGAACAGTACCGCAAGGCCCAAGTCCTAGCAAGCCAAGCACAATCCGAAGTCGAAATTCTGACATCCACAAATGCTAAGCTCGCCCAGCAAGCCTCCGGCGAAGCCGCCAAACTCAAGCAAATGCATCTCGACCGCAGCGCCAAGAACTTGATGCAGCAAAACAAAGCACTGCAGAGTGAAAATGCGACTCTGAAAGCTACGCTCAAAGCCAAGGAAGAAGAACTTATTCGCGCAAAGAACAACAGTGGTAGGGCTGCGTACGGCACCAGAGGCCAGAGCACGACGCCTCAGCCAAAGACAAGGAGTAGGGCTGCGAGTCCGGCAGGAGTACCTAGGGCGGTCAGGGGTGGCGGCAGAATATCGAACTTGGTTGCTGAGGAGAGGTAGAATTACTACATTCAGGATGCCAATGAGAAAGAAGAAAGTAAAGGTGCAGAGAGGAAAGGACGGAGCTTGAGGACGCTGGGGCAGCCAGTCGTAAGAGAACGACAAGGATGCCAGGTGTGAGATCGAATGAGGATTAGGGAAGGAGTGTCGGGTGCGAGGGCGTAGAGGCCAGGAAATAGGGGTTACAGGTCATGTGGACATGATTGCGCTTTTGGATGAGCTTGCACTATCGCATTGCATGCATGCTTTTGACTGCCTCCACGGAGCTTATCACAACCGGCGTTGAAGGGTTTAAGTAATGACATGGAAGTACCGTGTCATCGTTTTGCAGCTTACTTGTTCTCCTTGCTTGTCATGCCACTTCTGCTTTGCTCATAGCCAGCCATTGCACCTTGCTCTGGCTCGTCTCTTCTTTCTCGAATCCACTGCGTTGCTGATGAGGACTGGCTCGATGCATCGTCCCTCGCGGACGGAGATAAGGCTTGCGCGTCAGTGCAGAGCTGCGCCGAGGTACCGTCGTGTGCTAAACCCGATCGAGAGTCTCGGAGGGCGTTGGTGGGCTGTTCGATTGTGATGATGGCAGAGGAAGACCTACGGCCAAAGCGAGATCGTTTCGTAAGTCTTCTGGCGATGGTTCAACTCTGTGGTTGTGTAGTTTCAGGGACTGCCCTGCGGCCGTGCACTTGTGGCGGCGCTGGTTTGTGTGGTAAGTGTATTGACGATGGCTATTTCCCTTGTCGTTGCGCAATCACAGACGTCATACTAGGTTCATCGAACTGTGATACTATTGAGTCCGGATTTGCGGTCGAGGTAGCTCTTTCAGCTGGAAGCACTATTGATGAGACACTCCACTGTTGCTGCGGCGCAATGGAAGCGGAGGCATTTGTAAGTTTTCAAATTGCGATGTTGGCACTGGGAAGCTGGAAAGAAGTACAGTACTTTATTGCACGGGTGCAGAGTCCAAACCCTTCGGTGGGCTGCTAGGTGCTGATGGTGGCGTTGGGCAAACGCTCGCATCGCCTTAAACGAATGAATGACTCTGTAAGACTGCACTCATCACATCTGTTTGATGACCGTCTTTTTCGACATTTGGTGTGTTGTCGTAGTCGCAGTTGCCGTTGTCGACATGTTGCGAGTGAACATCGATAATGCGCGAAGTGGTGTTGTTTTGTGGGAAGTCAGTCGCAGGGTTTTGAGGCCGCTTTGTAAGGTTAGCGTTGACGTTCGCATTGCTGTTTGGTGGACTGATCTTCCGTCAATGTCAAGCATGCCAACTGAAGGCTATCTGTTGGTGATGAGGTGGCTATTTGATTTGATCGGAGCGTGACGAGATCTGAAAAATCATTATACCCCATCGCGGTCGCTGCATCAGACCAGAGCTTTAGCCTCGTCGCCCGCGGACAGACTCGGTGCTCACAGGAGTCTTGGTGATGAGGCTGGAACTCAGTGTGATGTCACGAGTGCGGCTCTACGTGGCTTGGAATTACGTTTTAGCGTCAACTATTGGCAATACTTCGGCATACATATTGGCTGGAGATGATCAAAATCTGAAGCTATAGGTGTCTCATTTTGGGTATATATCTTACATTGACGTCCACAACTTCCAATGTGATCCTTGTTCCTGTACTCCTCAACGCCGACAAGGCTTTCGAAGCTTCAATATCCTACATGTGTAGGGTCGGTGGCTTCCGCGATGTAGTTTGTTGACGTGCTCCCCACAATGGGCGACACGTTTAGTGGGTCTTTGGCGACCCAAACGGTCTGCAGACCGCGGCAAAGAAGCCTAGCTTAGCCAGCTTGAGCGGTGTGTCGAGCTGATGTAAGGCTCGTGGCTCTGCGTCAAGCGTCTTGCTTAAAGCATTCCTGCAGCAGCCAAATCGCGGTAAACCTTCTCGGGCATGACGTTGCCTTCCGTGTCTTCCATCTCGACCACGTTCTCAGCAGCGGCCTTCTCTCTCTTCTTGTCTTTCTGGATCTTCTTCCACAGTGTCTCGGCCTCTTGAATGCTGGTAATCTCGCGGAAGAGCGTTGTGTTGGTGATACCCAGACACTTGAGACCGTGTATGTGGCGAGGCTCGTTGAAGTGCTTGTCGAAAGCACGCCGCCCCATGTAGACAAAGTTACCGCAGATCTCGCAGGGGAACTCGACACCCAGACCGTGCAGCTTGTACAGCCAGTACGGAATTGGCTTGCCATCCCAAGCAAGAGGCAGCTTGAGAGGATTGTAGATCTTGTCCTCGCTGTCAGACTCATCATCCTCGTCCTTTGCGCCCTCTGCAGGCTGCTCGGAGTACAGCTGCTCCAGCTCTTGCTGCCTCTCACGTTCTGTCATACCCTGCTTTCGCTCAACGTTGACCTTAGTATCGCCGCGCTCGGTTTGCATGGCTGCAGCCAGCTTCTTGATCTTGAACTCGCGCTCGGCCACAGCTCGCTCCTTGAATCGTTGGATATCTGATGATGCGCCGTTCGACTGCGCCGGTGCGCTATTGCTCTGGCTCGCCTCGACAGCCTTCTTGTGCTTCTTACCCGTCAAATGGTTCTCGAAGACCGATTCTTTTGTGAAGCCCTTCTGACATGCAGCACACCAGATGCCTTCACCTGGTGCGTCTCCATTCGTTGGTGCTGACGATGGTACATTCTTCTCCCAGCCAGGGATCTGATCCTTCTCCCAGGACTCTTCAAACTCCTTGTCGAAGCTGGCGAACAACTTGTCGAGGTTCTCTAGGGGCTTTGTGCGGCGCATGAAGCTCTCCAGATACTCCTGAAGGGCCTTCAGATACTGGAAATAAGGCTCTGACTTCTTCTGGTCACGGCGAATACTGCTTTGTGGCCCAGTGAAGACGTCAAACAGATCGAGGTACTGCAAATAGGTCAGGCGGCGCGCATGCTGGTGAACAGACAAGTTCAGGTACTGTTCGTGGAGGGTAGTCAGATCGAAGAAACGACCGAAGCCCTCCTCTCCGGTGAACATCGAGTCAATGGCGGCAATTGACTGGGCTTGGTCCTCGGGCGACCGCTTCTTGTATGCCTTTTCCAGATTCTCGACAGGCTCGTTGGGGTATCGTCGGTGAAAGTCGTTGATGCTACTGAGCTCCTTCATGAAAGATTCCATGGGGTCGCCGTGCGTCAGGTTGCGGACCTCCTCGTCCTTCTTGCCTTCCGCATCTTCGTAGATGGCGAGTAATCGGCCAGACTGTGTTTCCAGCTGTTCGAGGAACCGCGCAATATCGTGATCGCGTGCTAGACGGTCGCGGATCTGTTCAGGGGTTGTCAGATATGTACGGGAAGGCGCACCTGCGATACTTACGTGTGGAGGATCTTCGAGAAGACGCTCTGCAACGGCATCCTCAAGGCGCTCAAGGTCCTCATGAATCTGTCGCTGTTCGTCCAGAAGCATGTTTGCGGTCGCCTGTATCTGATATGAGTCTTCTGTATGGCAGCAGTCAGGTGAATGCAGATTCAGTACCTTCAGCGGCGTGGATGTTGGCGCATTCGAGGTGGAGACGCGCTCACATAAATCGAGTCGGAACGCACGGGCCGCCTCCGCAGGCAGCTCCACCAAACTTTCTCGCGCGCATCGTCACCACACCCTCACCTCAACACCAACCCGAACCGAATAATACTATACGACCGACAACATGGCGGACGGAATCGATCGAAATGCGGACGACAAGATGGAGTTCTCCACTTCCAAGGAGGTCACGGTGGCGCCTACCTTCGAGGCCATGCACCTGAAGGAGAACCTTCTGCGCGGCATCTACGCCTACGGCTACGAGTCGCCTTCAGCTGTGCAGTCACGTGCGATTGTGCAGGTCTGCAAAGGTCGCGACACCATTGCGCAGGCGCAGTCTGGAACGGGAAAGACCGCGACCTTCTCCATTTCGATCCTCCAAGTCATCGATACTGCCGTGCGCGAGACACAGGGTATGTGACAAATAAGTGATAACCAGGCTGGAGCTCACACGTGGTAGCGCTCGTCCTCTCCCCTACTCGCGAACTTGCGACTCAGATCCAGTCCGTCATCATGGGTCTGGGCGACTACATGAACGTTCAGTGCCACGCCTGCATTGGAGGCACAAACGTTGGCGAGGATATTCGCAAGCTCGACTATGGCCAGCACGTGGTTTCTGGAACACCTGGGCGTGTTGCAGATATGATTCGTCGCCGCAACTTGCGCACGCGCAACATCAAGATGCTCGTTCTCGATGAAGCTGACGAGCTCCTCAACCGTGGTTTCCGCGAGCAGATCTACGACGTGTACCGCTACCTGCCTCCTGCGACACAGGTCGTTGTTGTCTCTGCCACGCTCCCATACGACGTTCTGGAGATGACCACCAAGTTCATGACGGATCCCGTCCGCATTCTCGTCAAGCGTGACGAGTTGACTCTGGAGGGCCTTAAGCAATACTTTATCGCCATCGAGAAGGAGGAGTGGAAGTTCGACACATTGTGCGATCTCTACGATACACTCACCATCACACAAGCCGTCATCTTCTGCAACACACGCAGGAAGGTCGATTGGTTGACAGACAAGATGCGCGAGGCCAACTTCACAGTCTCGTCTATGCACGGCGATATGCCTCAGAGGGAGCGTGACAGCATTATGCAGGATTTCCGCCAGGCCAATTCGCGTGTGCTGATCTCGACCGATGTCTGGGCCCGTGGTATCGACGTTCAGCAGGTTTCGCTGGTCATCAACTATGATCTGCCCTCCAATCGTGAGAACTACATTCACAGAATCGGTCGTTCTGGCCGATTTGGGCGCAAGGGTGTCGCTATTAACTTCGTCACCCAGGACGACGTCCGCATTCTCCGTGACATCGAGTGTAAGTGAAATATTCCGCGATGACGAAAGCATCGCTGACAACATGTAGTGTACTACTCTACACAGATCGACGAGATGCCCATGAACGTTGCCGATCTGTTGGCTTAAGCCTAGAAATTAGGGACATCATGCTATGATTTGCAAATACTTGGGTCAGACCCGGCGTTGACGGTGTTCGAAAAGTTTGACGAAATAAGGGAGCAAATGCAGCTTCACGGAAATCAGGGTGGAGGAAAGGGCTCTATAGCCATCTAGTAAGTTGGCGCGCCTCGAAAATATTAAGAAGTTGGCTGACCCGGATGCCTTGAGCAGTACCGAATTGACATCGCGATCTACGAAACCGACACTATGTTCAACAGACCGTCCACTGGTCTCTCACTAACACTAGGCTTCGCTCACGTCATCTGTGCTGCCTGTTTATGGCACGTAACGGATCTGTATCATCGGATTTTCCCCTCTGATCGGCTGTGGTTCCCTCATCATCCCTTCGAATCGACTGTTCCGCCCAATTTCAACAGCTGCATGATCGGCCCACAGCTCCCTGGCCTGTTTCTTTTCCGCTGCCGCGTCTGACTCCGCCCGCGCCTGATCTTCAGAAAGCTCGTGCTTCCGGTCCGTAGAACGCGCTCTTCGACGCCGGCGTAACATGATCAGCGCTCCAGTCAATCCCAGAATCACACACGACACTCCCGCGACGGTAGAACCAACGATGACTCCGGTGTGGACTTTCGTTTCCGGAGTTGCGCTTGCGCTTCTTGTCGCTGAGGGTCCAGTGGCCGTTGGCTTCATCGACACCTTTGTGCTCGACGAAGCAGGTGGCAGGCACCCATCGATCGAGTAGTAGATCCACGAGGAGTCATAGCAAGTGGCAAGATGACCAACGATCTTTGTCGCGCTCGAACACATCAGCGGTCCTTCATTCTCACCGTACAGGGTCACTGTCCAAGTCAGCCTAGCTCGATGCAGCAACATCGATAATATACCTGCACAGCCTCGGTCAAGTTCTGAAATCTGGAAACTCTGGCCTTTGGTCACGTTGAGCGGCTTGCATAGTCCATCTGGGTAGCCGTTCACGGTGTCGAGTGCGCGCCATGAGCGTGTACACTTAATGTCGGTGAAGGACGTGATGTCTGATGCGACCGCGGCGACGATGAGGGCAAGGTGGCAAACAAGGCTCTTCAGGGTATTCGCCGGCATTGAGGGACCAAAGCGGTAGGTAGCGCAGGACAAACGCATCAAGCGGGTTCCTTGCATGTGAAGGGGCAGTGTTGGACTACTTGTAAGGCCCTCCGCCTACAGCGTCTGCGGAGAGCGACGTCATTGCGATAGGAGTCGCGGAGAAGGTTGCGAAGTCAAGGCCCAAGTTTACTCCGTAGAGCTGAATACGAGCGCCGTCTGCGTGTGTTGTGGATAATGCCATCAATATGTGGTAAGGCGACATGCGGACTTGTCTTCTGAAGTCGTGACACATGTACGCACATTTCCTTTGCTATAAGCAGTTGTGTGCTTCTCGGCCAATGTGTAGTTGCTGACTAACTCCGTTTTCGCCCCCAGCACTCCGAGGACGTGGCGAGATTTTCGTGCTGGCATTGTTGCATCGTTGCCGAAGTCCATCGTGTGGTACAGCTCCCTGCCGACACCTATACTTCGTCGTTGCGATCTACAGCAAGACTGACTATGCGGCAGTCACTCATTTGTTGACAGCAGCGAACCATTCGAGGTTAGGTAGGAGAGATAGGTTTTCATTCTAACCTCAACATTGGAAGACCACGACGCAAAGTCATCTCAGCGCACCCGGGTGTGTTAACAGCTGTCATTTGATATGCATGCCCTTCTGTCTCAGGTCTTGGAGCCGCTCGTTGGTAACTGTGATGGAGCCAACTGAGCTGCCTCGCTTAAGACAGAAGGTATGCCAGCTACATGCCCAAGGACCGATTTGAAGACTAACTCCACAGCAAAAAAAGGAAAGGTAAGGAACGTTGTTGTAATACTGAAGGACGTGACTAAGCGCTGAGCGACGGGATGACGATTAGGATGACCGTCCCAAGTCTCTATGTTACGGATGTGAGACTGAGTCGCGGATCATCCACTTATCACTGCTCTCGCCCAACGTCTTTGGGATTGATGTGGTACAACCGACCTCCGAGGTTTTTGACCTCACCTTTGGAGCACAAGTCCTGGTTGGGGAAGGTCTGAGGTCTGCCCTTCACGAAATGGCGGGCCTCGTTGAAAGACCCTCCATTCACGTATTCCTGGTGGAAATTGTAGCGACTGTTGTTGTTCCTTTCTCCTAGCACGTTTTGGTTCATCGCCAAGGAGGCCATCCCATCGCCACTGAATTCCACATCAGTCTTCTTACCACACTCGATACCCACCTGGATAAACATGAAGACGCGACTGTGCGCTCCGATGTGGTTCGAGTTGAAAGTGACTTTCAGTGCAGCTCCGCCGTCGAGAAGGTCGATAGACCCAGGGATACTTTAAATATCCGTAAATCTTGCCTGAGGGTCGCTCTTGAATCGGATTGTAACATGACCTACACCGCCTTCTGGACTCCAAGCCACAATACCAGGGCCGTAACCGTCCTTCGATCGTGGAATCCTGCGGGCACCAACCCTGTAGTTGATGTACTCGTTCAGAGTATGGCCAATGTCGCGCTCGTGGGTATCCTTGCTGTAGATCAGGAGATCACCCAAAGGCATCGTGTCCATGTGAACCAGGGCTTCGTAGCCAAGACCACGGTCGCCACTTGCCCATTTCTGTGCCAGCGCCTGATCGGTGGGGTTGAGTCTAAGAGCTCCTTGATGCTGGGGATAGCCCCCTACAATGGTGACTTTCGTCTCGCGTGATTTTCCGTATGTCTGCCACTGGTTGGAGCCCTCGACGCTAGCTTGACCCTTGATGCCACCAACCACAGCACCGTATTCGGCCTCGACGCAGGCCTTTAAAGTCACCTTGTCGTCTGTCGCCGTCTTGGAACAAGTGACAGTGAACTCAAATCTCGTACCGTAAGTGGCATGTGTGACAAGATACGTTCCCCACATGGCCGTGAAGTCGGCAAATGCATCGTGATTACCATCGATAGTTGTGGGCAAGGCTAGTATCGCATTCCGAAGCTCGGGTTTGATCGACTTCCATATTTACAACTGATTGCCAGCCACCGCCGCGATGTAAAGATCTTCGCTGTTGTTGATGAACCCGTACTGCTTGTCCTCAGAGAAGGTGCCTTCGTATGCGAAGCTCGCTCCGATCTTCGCTGAAACAGCCTGAACACGCATTAGTCATTGCCATGACTTGCAAGCTTTCGAAAGAAAGGAGAGCTCACCATGTAGCGAGCAGAGAGGCTTAAATCGGTCCGGAGGGCCTGCATCATTTTGCCTCCGCTCTCAGCAAAGGCAGTGCTTCCTTTTCCGCTGCCCACATAGTTGATCCTGACGTTGCCGGGCTTCTTGTATGTATGGTTGCCAAAAGTCCACGTATCATCTGTTGACCACTGGATCGCATCGTTGACATTGCTTGCATTCAGGACACCTTTGGCAGAGAAGAGATCAACCGGTAATCGTTAGCATTGAAAAGGAATCTAGTGCGTGAATCGATCCCACTCACCATCATGTCGAGTACAGTCAATCGTGCGACCAAGGGTGTCTTTGATGGACAGTTCAGAAGTGTCTGTGGCCATGATTGCTTGTGAGATCCTCGATGGGTTGCGATATCCAAACTGGCATTGGACGCTCTTTATATACATCGATCAGTGGTCTGATCTGCATAGCACGCGGTTTTGTCAGGACGATGCAGCCATACAAAGAGCCCAACGCAGCATTGCTCTCCTTCTTACCGCGCTGAAGGACGCATACGCAGCTGAGGGCCCAGTTGAGAAGCCATGGCGTAGCTCAAAAAGAGTTTCGAATCCAACGATGGTGCGCTATAAGCATCGTGTGCAATTCACTACCAAGCCAGACACAACTGTATAGCTCTAAGCGCAGCCTAATAGGATCGTTCGGGTGGAACTGCGAAGAATAGTGCAGCTGGAATTGGCAAGGTCTCTACGCTCATCAGTCAATGTCGTAGCTGGATCATACTTGCCCGACCGATATCCGATAGAGTGGTTGCACGACTACACAGATCCAAAGAAGTGCGTGAGATGAGGCTGCTGCACGCTAGATCAGCCTTGAACCAGTTCGCTCGACTCGTCTCACCTATGGCCGTGGCACGTATACAATCAATGATGCTCCGATGCTGGCTAGCTTGCAGCCCGCGTAATGTGGCACCTTTGAGGCTGGCTGGGGCTAGGTAGTTCACGGTCGCAGACCGCTTTTGCGCATGAGATCTCCGCCTTACATGGCTTGATATGTTCTAGAAAGATGTTGCAGGGCTGAGGGTTGCATTCATAGAGATCAGCGCTATTCGTGAACTGACTGTTATACTAGTCAGAATTAACTGCACGGGCCTGTAGCGGCAGTGACACACGAATTACACTAGAAGAAGGAGCAGCGTTGAAAGGAGAAGGTGCGGCAAGTCGGCGCACTTCTCTCATAAGTTCTACGTGTGGGTCCGCTTGCAGAAAACTAGAGCCCACCTGTGTCTCTCGCGTTTGAATCGAACGTGGTGTGTCAGGCAACTTCAATACTTGGAAACCATCAGTAACGGTAGTACAATTGATGGTGCATTGATGTGGGGTTTCTATTGCACTCGCACTACGCGATGACTGCCTTCTCAAGTTTGATCTCGTGAAATGAGGTAAGCAGTCACTGCCGGACTTGAGGAATTCAAATTCAAAGAGTGCCATCCAGTATCTCTTGCCGTGTGGGTGTGGCAGCCACGCACACTTAGCATCAACAGTTTCCAAAGAGATTCTTTGCATGTGAACTTTCCTTCTCCGGACGGCATGCAATACCCAGGCCAAAGCTGGCTCTTAGGAAGAGCCAATTAGAACAATCCCTTGGAGTCCTCTGGCCTGATGAGGCTCGTACAGATGATTCTGGAATTACACTTGCAAAGAAGGCGTTGAGCAGGCATCTTGATTGGGTTTGGTCATGTGCGCCAGTATTGACAATCGCAAGGCTAATGCATCGTCGCTGCGCCGGACTGCGCCCGAATCATCTGGTTCGTTCACAATATATACCCACCAGCCTCAATGTACGTTCCGCTTCTTTCTGAGCCGTATGTACTAGTATAGGTCTGACCTCAAGACCAATATGTGGGGTCGATTCAGATCCGCGCCCACGTGAGGCCGCATCCGGTGTACGAGTAGCTGTGTTTAGGCCCCATGTAGTGGACCACATGCTGCTCAAATGCAAGTCAGCCATTTCTTGAGAAAGCGCATATGGCGGAGTTTTGACAAGCTGTCTTGATCCAGTGGTCGGTAATGTGTCCATGAAGAGACTGTGCGGGAAATGCCTAGAAAGTCGACGTGGTGGCTGGCGTTGCCCGTCCGTCGGCCCGATCCGCACCCGAACCAAGGACAGGACCGATGGTATGAACAATCACTCCTGTACCTCTTTGTTTATATCCAGAAAAATGTTGCAAATTGTCCATCTCACTTAATCGTATTCTTCTAGTCGTCCGGGTACTCATCTCCACGCAGCCTACCGCAAGCCCGTAGGCGGTGCTTGGCTCTATCGTTGACTTCGAACGTGTGCACGGTCAGCCAGCTATCCTGTTTCTGGCCCTGACGGTTCCAGGAGAAGGTGATTCGCGAGAAATGGGTGACGTATGTGTTCGCATACTCGCAGATGCGCGTAAAGAACGTCGCGACTTGAGATTAGGTCGGTGCGGTGCTTGGTGCCCCGATGAAGTGTAAAACTAATGCTTCCAGCGGAAGATCGAGAAGTTGGAAGACGGTGAAGGGTACGTCCTAATTTGGTCCCAGAAAGGGGTCATGAAAAGGACTTTGAGAGACTGCACGCCTATCAAATCGTTCTTTGAAGCCAGCTCTAGCGAATATGAGATTTCAAAATCCATCTCCTCGGCGAGAGTGTCCTTGAGCTTCACGAGACGAACCTAGAAGCAACGGAGGCACTCTTCGTCCCACTCTCGCTTCGCCTAGTGACAGGTCAGTACAAGATGGCGTGCGCTCTCTCCTGCATATACATCCTCTTCGTCTTCGAGGGGCGGAAAGGTCATGTAGGCGTAGATTTGGTCGCGAATGTCTCGCAGGAAGTAGGTGAATGGATTGCGACGCACTATTAAGCCTGCAAGAAAGTGCTCCCGAGTTGTAGAATCGCTTTTTGACAAGCGGACTGCGGCCAGAACGAGCGAACGCTCGCACTCGAGACTGCCTTGATCGTTTGCCTCAGCACGGCTCATCTTGGTATCGGTTGCATCGTTGGAGTCGTCGGTACCCATCCAATCAGGATCTTCCAGGGTGATATCTAAAAGATCTTTCATGATGACTGTGGTTGAGAGGTGGAGAGTCGTAGGGTTGAAGAGCGATTCTGGAACAGAGCAGGCGCTGAGTTGGTGGCGTCATGCAGGTCGTCTTAGACAGCCTAGCATCCTTGCCTTTCACTGCCATTGCACACATATCCAATGCGATGAATTTGTATCACATGTCGTTGTATCAGCAGGTCTGTCTAGACATGCAGTGAAAAGGCAGCACTACTCGAAGAAGGACTGGGTCAATTTGGCGGCGCTCATTCAGCCCCAAACCTATGCGTTGTGTTTTAGGCTCTCCCAACACTGCCGCCTGCCGGTTCTTACACACACTGTTGACCAAGCACCGCACAAAGTTTTTGCTTGTGCTGGTTTACACGGCCTCCTATCTAGCTAGAGTAACTCTGTGAGGTGCGCAAAGTATGGGGACGTTGTGCCGTTCTTAGTAGTGAAAACATGAATATTTGTTCGGCCACCTAGCTTCCACAATAATGCCGCCACCAGAGACCTTTGCTAGGTTGTGCACTTTGTCTCAGGCGGACTGTCTTAAGGTATTGTTGTCAAATTCCTCATTCTGTGCGGGCGGATGTTGTGACCAGTCGACCACGACCATAGGAGAGGTTTGTTGCGCACAACAAGACCTCCCGCGTTTACAAGAGCATCAATGATGACCTCGCAGAACTGCATTACCAAGAACCACTGTGGAATGTACCCTCCTTATTCAAGTCGATGCCCCGGGAGTAGAAGACGGAATCGAAATCGCAAGTGGCCGAAAAAATGGCGGTAGGAAATTCCATAGATTCTCAGTGACTGCATAGCGATTAAAGCCCGGTAAGCCACCAAGCTCGGCGAGCGAACTTTTAACGTCCACTGATTGAGCATCTGTGAACATTAGCGGAACCGAAAACTGAATATGCTTAGCCCCCGCAAGCGCGCAAGCGCCACATTGTGTCGTCTCACGATGATTGCTTGTGGATAACCAACTTCAGTTCCGACTCCATGGCAGGCAAAGCGCAGACTGCGTAGCGTGTCCGTATCTGCCATCCGTTCGTGATGGAGAGGCAGACCGGGGTGGCGCGTAAATAAATCTTATCGAGAAAGAGACGATCAGAGATCACACAGCAGAATATTGCTGGCATCGCCATCAAAGAACCCGCCATTGTGAGTTCGAGGATTCTGCAGACCGCAGCGTTTCAACCACCCTGACGAGCTATAAGCCTGTGCTGTCGGAACTTGCCGGACAAGCTAGGACTTGAAAGATGAATGCGCGTTTAGAGCGGGCTGGATGGAACAACGCCAGTGACAAAGATGGGAGCTTTTGATAGCACGTATATGTTGAACGATTTGAGAGGGGTGTGTCGCTTGCCAACGCCTGAAAACATCCGCATACAAATTCGGGATAACCTAGCACGTAAGCGCTATACTGATATTCAAATCAGTTTGACCAGAACCAACCGCCCTTCTTCTGGGTTTTCTGGCTCGTCATATCTGATACTTGAACATTATGGATTGCTCGCCAGGGGTCCTCGAGGGGATGAACATCTTCGCCACGTTGAGTATGAACCGTTTCAGAGCTCTGCTCGCTACCGTCTGCAAATCGCTTCTTCAAGACAACCTTGGTAGTAACGGTGCCGTCAGGTGCAGTCGTTCGCTCAGTCGTCGTCAGCGTAGAAAGTATGATCGACTTGTTCTCAGGGATTGACGGCGAAAAGGCAGCTTGCGGTGCGAGCAGCCGCTCGTACGCGTCTAGCTCAGTCTCCTTATTCGAGTGCTCCCCCGACAAGTTTCTTGCGAACCCGGTGTGTTGAGAACTTGGTGTCGGTGGGTCGTCGTGCTGGTCCTCGTGGTCGTGGGCGTACTCGTAGCTGGGCTCGTCGGCTGTGGCTGACTGCCGAGCTTCCAGAAATCGCCTCTCGTTGCTTTCTTCCGGCTGCTTGAGCTCTTTCGTATATTCCCGCAAAGGCCATAGGCCCATTTGGTCGAAGTCAGAATTCTGTGTATCTGACAATAGTGGATGTTCCTGTGTGGTATGCATAAGGTCTTCAAAAGCCTTGCGCCACAAACTGCCCATGTGTTTTGTTCGCTTGTCCGCTTCCAGGGCTGATGGAGAGTATGGGTGCTGTGTGGCATTCGAGTCGTCATACTTCGGTGCGTCTGCTGGTGGTGGCCATTGCCACGACCATGATTGAGAACAGTTTCGAGATTGTGAATCCTCGTGATGATGTGTGTCGTCGTAGCGGGCGGCCCAGTGCCTGCGCAGCTCCTCAATTTCCTCACCGAACACCTTACTAGCGTCTTCTTCTAGTCTTGTGAACATCCGTTCGAGTTCGCCACCAGCTCTTCTCGCGCGACTCTCTAGCCATCTGGTAAACTCATTGTCGTCGAACTCTTCTTCACGAGTTGGCTCCGGCCAGTCCCAGCTGTCTGACCACTCTTGCCCTTTCCTATTGCCTACTTTCTCTACCAGTTGCTTCTGTTGGTGTACATAGCGCTTCGACTCCTCGACATCATTCAAAATGGCTTTTCTCAGTTGACCAGCTTGCTGCTCTACAGCCATGATCTGCTCGCCTTTCTTGAGTACTGCCTGAACGTCACCGGCACGGTACGATTCTGACCCCTCGTGGCGAAGCTTCTCACTATGCGAGTCTAGAGCTTGCAGTTCCTCGCACTTCTTAGGATCTGCTCTGCCAAAGAGACATTGTTCTCGCGCGTGATGGGCATTGTTATAATTGGCGATTTGGGCGGGAAGCGTGAAGACCGTGTTCAGCAGCGATGAGACTTGCGAATCGGCGTAGCGGCGGAACGCGATGAAAGGATTGGCTTCAGGGCGACTCGAGTTTTGCTGAGGGTCGTTATTATTGTCATCCGCCATGATGGGTCTGGGGATGTCTGATGATTTGCGGGGTTAGAGTGATGCTTCATGATGGTGGTGCCTAAAGGCGCCTCGGTTGCACTAGTCGTATCGATAATGAACGCGCCTGCCAGTTCACTCCTCGACGCGTCAGGACCCACAGACCCTTCTCCACTTCGATGTCTGTCACTTGCAAGCAGTCACTTGCCGTCGAAGTGCCATCGAAGTTGTTTCGTGTCCGGCAATGTCTAGATCCCATTCCTCGCACAGTGCCTTTAGTAAGGCCATTCGAACAAAGCTCGGCGACAAGGAGCATGAAAGGCCGATAGGATAGTATGTTACAGGGCCTTGTGCAGGAGTGCTCACGAAATGGTCTTTATCAACGCGTGATCTGGTTATCGAAACAGCTGTATCAAGTTGGCAGAAGTTGTACCATATTCATTACCGCACCTCTCACCACCACAACACATCACGCATCCGGGGCAGCGAGTCGCCAGCACGATGGTGACGCAGAGGCAAGTTTACTTTGACATAATGCACGAGGTGAAAGAGCATGATCTAGAGCATGCTAAGCGTAGGGTCGTGGAGTACCAAAGGCGCCTCTATGCGACTAACCTCGAAGGTAATCTCAGGTTTTACTCGTAGGATAAGGACGGAATCCCATACGCCATGATACCCACAGTCATCGATGGCAAAAAGTTCTACAGCACGCTTCTGTCACGCAACTACATCAAAAGACGAGCGTGGCAAGAGTCTCCCAATGGTCCTGACAAGCCAGAGAATTGGAACTGGACTGAATGGCCACCCCGCACGGCGAATGATCTGATAGGATGCAAGAGTGTATGTGAATTTTGCGCCGAGTGTGACGATCCTGACACGCCGGACAGGACCAGACTCGATCATGCGTACACTGAGTGGATTGCTCGAGCCCTCGACTTCTGGCACAATAACATCTTCATCTGGAAAAAGCCCAAGCTTGGGTTCGGACTGTACGCGAGAAATCGCATTCCAGAAGGGACACATATTGGAGAGTACACGGGTCTGATTGTCCCTTACTATGGCGATGAAAACGACGGCATGGACAGCTACAACATGGAAATCGATGGAGGCCCACGGCTTCCTAAAGATCCACGTCTCCCCGACGATCCATTACCACAGTTTATATGTCGGCTTGACGCAACCAAGAAGGGCTCTATCTTCCGCTTCATGAACCACTCATGCGATCCCAGTGCTAAAGTTGTGCAGATGCGTTATGGGATACACCACCGCATCGTTGTCGTAGTGGCCACAGAGGACATAGAGCCTGGTGACCCAATCACCATATTTTACAGCAAGGATTGGTTCAATGATGGGAACCCCTGTTGGTGTCGTGAGACCGCATGCAAGTGGGAGCGGAGAAGAACAAGGGAGAAAGCGGAGGCAGGAGCGAGTGACTTGGACGCAAAGACGAATAGGTCAGACACAGGTCGTACGGAGCGCGACAAGGCGGGAAGAAAGCCACCGCAAAAGCAGTGTCATCGCTGACTTTGTGGGTCTCTTATGGACCAATCCTAACGGCACAAGCTGTAAGTGTAGCCGGTTACGATGGATTAAATGGATTCAATGGAGGTCGGTGTCATGACAGCTAAGCCTGTTGGTTGGACTTGTTTGAATAATTTGCATTTGCTATTATTCGTGATCATCTTCCTTGACTCCACTATGAACGCCGATGTACGCTAAATATGATCTCCGCAGTGTCTATGAACTTTTCAGCTACTGTACACACACGCAACGCATCATCTTACTGACCTTTAAACTATGCCTCAGGCGGAGCTACATGTGCAGCCCTTTCTCAGGGCAGGATCTGTGGAGGGCCATGGTACGCATATGCGATTACCGCATTGAAGGCCGTTGACGCCACAGTTGTCGTTGGAGCACGGTCCGGTGTAGCCTTGAGGTGTAGGATCTGGCAGTGCCGCGGCAAATCCTGCAATGGCTGATGCAAAGATGATTGCGAAGCGCATGTTGATCCTCCGTCGGGGTGAATGGGGAGCAAGATGCTTACGGTGTCGCCGTTAGGGTAGATTCAAGAAGATGAGCGACTAATGAAATTAAGACTGACCTCTGAGAGCAGATCTGTTGATCAATATATACCAGCCTCGAGCTGCGTGTGACGTCTGGTGTCCCACAGTCCGCAAATCCACAACAGCAATGCTGTGACCCTGACTCAACCAATAATCCAGCACCGCTTAGGGACAACCACGACAACACCAAGAACCCTTAAGAGATGTCGACTGGGTACATCCACGATCCGTCGGTGCTTCGCCTCGGAATGACGCATTGAGAATGGCCGAGTGCTGGGCGTGCATGGGACGAAAACAAACTTGAGGCTGAATGGAAACCTGAGTAAGGCTTATCGTTCCACAAGGAGGTCGATTTTGCTTGGAGCCTCAAACTGTCAGAAACATGTCAGAAACATCAAAATGTCGTATGTTTCTTGTGTTAGGAGTGCCCACAAAGGAGGTGCTGTGTTTGGTGTTGTAATGGGCGCCGACTTGGCTGCTTGGCTGCCCAGAGTTGCACGCAGCCTTCCGTAGATCGCCAGCGATCACATGGATCAATTGGGCGATCTAAGTTCCACCCCAGATTGCTGGCGGTGAGGAGCAGGGGATGAATCAGGTCAGATTGCTGCATTCAGAGATGGATAGTGGCTGTGGATGACCTGGCCAAGGTTATGCGTGAAACATCGCCAATAGAGCGTGGAACACGGGTAAGGGAAAGTAAAGAGACCGAAAAACATTGACGCCCTGAGTATGGCTTCGACTCGAAGGAGACCGAACAGAAGGGAGTAAATAGCCGAGACATGGGGCAATGTGTACACGTCTTGGGCCTACCAAGGCGTCTCACAGATCGGAGAGTATAAAACAGGGGCAGGTGCGGGCACGATCAGGTCCTAGCATTGCAAAGAATAGCAACAGGCAGCTTGAGGTCTGCAAGGGAAGGGGAACAGTAGTCGTCCTAATAGAAAAAAAGGATCTTATTGAAAGAAAAAAAGTACGACACAGACATGTTTTCGAGGGGTTGAGTGGTTGACGTCATCGTCGCTAGTCCAGGACGCGATCCGTTCGTTTGTCGCGACTTCCTCTGCCTATTAGTCACCCAGCATCCATCTACTGTTGAGACCTTGTCAGATTTATTTTCTTGTACAACTTGAAAGTCTTCGTTAGACAGAGCTCGGTTCGTACGGCCTTCGACACCGCACAATGAACCTCACAACGGGCTTCTTCACCAGTGCACAACCTCTTCATGCGCGAGTGTACATGAGCGCCTGATGCAAGACCACGACGTGTACACTACCATTATGAAATGTGGCAATTTAGGTGTCGGTCAGGTTTTGTAACTCGACTGCGTTGGTAATTGCGTACACAACTCCTCGCTCGCTGTGGTAAAGGCTCTTTCAGAGCGCTTTGCTTAATCTCAAAGGCCTGCTGACTCGGCTGCAAGCCGGCAGCTGCCAGCCCGCAGCTGCCCGAACATAGGATGAAATAACACAAGGTATTGTTCCCTGCCCGTTATCGCTCTTTTCCTTCCGTCAGATTGGAATATCGTCCACGCTTACCCAGTGGCAGGCTCAGATTCGCTCCACATCGCATGTTGCCTGAACGCCCATCCTTATCTGGCTTTCCTCCATCTAGAGCACTTACGATCGTTTTGTTGACCCTTCCGACTGCTTAAACCGAGCGTTCGGCCAATGATATGCCATGGTTTCGTGATGATGCTACCGAGCCATCGAGGTGCTCAATTGGACGACCGCACAATAAAGAGATCGAAAATATGAATGACACCCAGATGCTGTCATCTGCGCAAAGAAACATCAAAGAAACATCAGACATCTCATGGGATGACACTGTTGACGATCTTGCTTCAAGAAATGATAATGGCATCCTCAAAGCGAAGAAAGACTGGCAGCTCTAAGCCAAACCCTCATGACAAGAGAACAAAAGCCGGACCACTGCCTGTCACAGTCCTCTCAGGATTCTTGGTAAGCAAAAATAGCTTCAATGTTTGTCAAGCTCTAACACACAGCAGGGCAGTGGAAAGACCACTCTACTTCGCCACATCCTTCAGTCACCGGATCACGGGCTGCGCATCGCTGTAATCGTGAACGATATGGCGGCAGTCAATGTTGATGCAAACTTAGTTACAAGATCGACAGAAGCACGCGGCAAGAACGATAACGGAGAGATCCGTGTCAAGGAGAAGGTTATCCAAATGCAGAATGGCTGCATCTGCTGTACACTCCGGTCTGATCTCCTCAACGAGTTGGCACGGCTGGCGTGGAGCGACTGTGGATTTGACCATGTCGTTATCGAGAGTTCCGGTATTAGTGAGCCTCAGCAAGTGGCAGAGACTTTCACAACTGAGCTCACCGAGGCCATGATCGATGCTGAGGGCATGGAGACTGAGGAGAAGGAGACCTTCGCCAAGATGTGGGTACTTCCTAGCTTCGAGCCTTACACCATCAACATCGAGCCCGCTGACATGTTTGTAGAGCAAAGCTGGGAGGTCTGAAGTCGATTGCTAGTGTCGACACCATGGTCACAGTCGTCGACGCCTTTCGCTTCTTCTCCGAGTTCGACACAGCCGAGTTCCTACAAGACCGCTTCGGTCGCGAAGAAGTCCCTGAAGAAGACCAACGCACCATCTCTGACCTCTTCGCCGACCAGATCGAATTCGCCAACGTGATCATCGTCAATAAGATCGATGCCGTCGACAAAGCAACGTTAGGTCGAGTTAAAGCTTACGTCAAGACACTCAACCCCACTGCAAAGCTCATCGAGTCGAAATTCTCAAAAGTCAACGTCAGAGAATTGCTCAACACCGGCGTTTTCGACTTCGCCGAGGCGGTTGCGAGCCCCGGCTGGCTGAGGAGTCTGCACGAGATGACCGTCGTGGACGTCCAAGGCAAGAAACGAGTAGCTCCCAAGCCAGAGACACTCGAGTACGGTATCGGCAGCTTCGTCTACCGCGCTCGCCGCCCCTTTAATCCTCTGAAACTGTACCGCCTCATCGAAGGAAATTTCATCCTTCTCCAAGAGGAGCCTGAAGATGACGAGGACGAAGACGAAGATGATGAAGATAACGCAAGCAACGCCGACTCCGCGTCCGACGAGAACACCGCCTCAGCAGGTTCCGATTCCGATAAAATGACTGATGATGACGAGGACAAACCGCCCATGTCGGACAAGGAGATCCTCGCGAATAAGAAAGCTTCGCCATACTTCGCCGGTTTGCATCGGAGCAAGGGTATCTTCTGGCTTGCAACTCGGCCTTTCCAGATGGGCTCTTGGTCGACCGCCGGCGCTATGCTCACACTCGGTTCTGAGTTGGCGTGGTTCTGCTGCGTGCCTGAAGAGGATTGGGGTGCGGATGCTGATACTGTTGCTGCGATTCGAAAGGATTTCGAAGGCGAGTGGGGTGATCGGAGACAGGAGCTGGTGTTCATTGGTGAAGGCTTGGATGTCGAGGGCTTGACGAAGAAGCTGGATGGGTGTCTGCTGAGCAGAGCGGAGATGAGGAAGTGGGAGAAGGTCATGTTTGATGGCAATACTGACGCAGATATCAAGCAGATGAGGCTTCAGGAGATGTGGGACGATGGCTATTGGGCCGAGTGGGCGGCGGTGGAAGAGGACGATCACGATCATGAGGGTCATTATCACCGCCAAGGTTTGAAATAGGTCTATTGCTTCGTTCCTTTCAATAGAATCTAAAGAAATAACTAATAATCCTCAGCCACTGCGTCTTGAGAAGCACTTCTTGCCCTTACACTTGAGGTCGAAGTAGTTCAGCACCATGTCATCCTGATTGGGGATGTTGTGATCTACTCCAGCAGCGCTATACGCCTCAAACTTCCCGATTTTGCCATATCTGTACCTCGTCCAGCCCGGCAGTGGTGTGTTGGGAGTGACCTTGGTAGGCTTGTCGCTGATTTCGAACACACTTGTCCATTCTTTGATCTCTTCCTGCAGATTTTGTGGATACAGAATCGTGTCGTTTGTCCCGTGGAGAACCTGCAGCTTCGGCCTGAAGCCTTTGTATCCCGGATACGCACTTTTGACGATCTTCGCCCACTCAGCTCCAGTCTTGATGATCTTGCCTGTCGCACAGGCATCGCTCCAAACTCCATAGCCATCTCCTGCGAAACAACCAAATGCAACGCCAGCCCATGCACTACCTGCAGCAAACACGTCTGGATAGCTGCCAAGCAGTACGTTCGTCATCATGGCGCCGGAGCTTGTACCCGTGACGAAGACCCGAGAAGCATCGGCGTCATATTTCCTAATGACATATTTGACCAGCGATACAATGCCTAGCGCGTCGCCACCACCATTGTGCGTAAGTGACTGCTTGCTCGAAACGTCCCAGCATTGATCCGCGGCATTGGGGGTGTCCGGGTAGATGGAGATGAATCCGTACTGATCACCCGCAGAGGCCCAAGAGCGGCCATTGAAGACGTCCTGAGCGGTGCCGTGGCACCAATGAGGCGCAACAAGGATTGGTGCGTTCTTAGGAAGATTCGCTGGCACATAGATGTAGCCTGTAACATTCCGTGGATTGGGGCCGAAGTCAAAGACTTGGGTCAAGTTCGAACTGAGAGCATGGGCGCTGTGCGCTGCTGCGAGCAGCAGACTGAGGGATTTAAAGAGCATGTCGATGATAACCTGCTGGAGTGTAGCATCGTGAACTCTGCACTGTGTTCTTATACTCGCCTTCAGCCGGGCGAGCGGCGAGCACTAACGGCGAAACCATGACAGAGCCGTATCGAACGTTAAGCTTTGGCGAAAAATGATGTGTACTCGGCTGTACCTAAGTGCCAACTGACTGTTCCGTGGCTTGAAGTGGTAAGGTTCATTGCGGGGTGGACTGTCGATGATGCGTAGCTGTTGTTCTGCTCCGCGTGGCATCGGTTCGTTCTTGCCTGTTTGGGCGCGGAAGAGGCGCTCCTGATGAACTTGCCCTTGCAATTCTTCCGGCCCCACGATGCTTCACAACGCTCTTCGTTGTCCCCATATCTTTTGCAGGCCGTCTCGTTGCAATGCATGCCGTCCTGGCATGATCTAGCAAGGTTGATATGGCCCATACCTCATTTCGACAAGCGCAATCGATTGCAAAACTTATTCGTAGAAGTAAAATCCGTGATTGACGTGGTATTTGCTGCCTTCAAAGCGCGGAAAGACATGTATTGGCATGCTGTATACATGACCCATGGTCTGAACAGCTATCCAGCAGCCGCTACGTATTAGAGGCACGAGTAATGGAACATAAACGTCGTCCCGTCTTTGTGTCCATCCTCCGTATCAGTCTTCCATGCATCTCCAATCGAGGCCACATGATCTTCTCGTCTCCCCAGACTGCTGAGGTCTGTCATTCTCCTTTCACCCACCTCATGACGCTAGAATAGTAATCAAGAAAGGCCCTCTTGCGCGCTGTCCCTCTTCACACCGCCCCTCTCTTTCTCGACCAAACAGGCTGTCGCGCTCACACTGACCACAACACATCCCATAACTTCAGTCTCTCGAACCTGCAGGCCAATGACGGCGTTCGCGCCCTTCTCGATCGCATCCTTTGTCATCCTCTCAATAGCTTGGTCTCGCGCTTGATAGAGAACTTGTGTCAATGGCTTGGGCTCGCCCCAAGAGCCTGCGATGCTGCTTGAGAGCGACTTCATGAAAGACTTGGGAACCTTGTGGGTGAGAGATGCGGTTCCGTGTATGGCACCGATGAGGCGTGTTGTTGTGTAGCCGGGAAGGCTTTGTGTTGTAGAAGTGAGAATCGCGGGTGTCAGGCTTTTTGGTGCATTGTCGATTGTGTATGTGGGGAGTGCAGAGTTGGTGCTCTTCGAGCCTGCATGCCAGCTGGGCATCCGAACGTGCTTCATAGGCATTGTTGAATGGCGGTTGGTCAACATTTTGTATGCGCTGTGAGCTGTGTCGATTCAGTGGTGGGATGAATGCTGTGTTTGCGACGCCTGCCGAGTATTCTCGGATGTCGACTGATTTTGTTGTAGGTAGTCTCGTAAAGATGCAATACAAGATGGAATATCCCCACGATCGGTGCGACAGGAACATTATAATGTGCGTCGGTCATGACGTTGGTTGCTATCTGAAACATAGACAAGGCGACGCCGCGCCTCAGGCTGTCTACCAAGACTTGCTTAAGCATCTAAGCCACCAACAAGTGCAAACGCGCCGTCCAACTCCGTGCCTCAAAGTTGCGTTCTCGATCGGCCGTTCACGAATTTTCTAGTCCGAAGAAGATGGCGAATGTGGTAGTGCGGACGCCTCCGCCGTTGTCGTAGGTTTTGGAAGGTTGTTGCGGGCCAGGTATGCCGAAGCGAGGCTCTGTGACATGAACGGTCACGGATGCCGCGACCGCGTCCGTCCGCTCCTCAAAACTCGATAGAGGATGCCGATGATGACTTGCCACCACATGCAATTGTGGTTACTCTGCCACGCATGGAAACTCCGACACCAAACATGTCTCAGCCTCTACTGAAATGTGTTCGGCGCAGCTCTAGGCTGATAGTCTTGCAGAGTAAGCGCATACATCGCTTGCAGTTGTTTGAACCCTGTAGTGAAGCACAATACTTTTCGGTTGTCGTTGGCAAGGATGTCCATGCAGCGCATAAGAGCGTCCAACGATATCTGCCTGCATTCACTCAGCCCAGTGCCTCCTTCGTTCGAAGGTGATCCGTTAGGGGTCAATAACATCATGCAGGTGGTAAAGGCAGCGGCCAAGAAGTCCAACATGTAAGGTTGAGCCAGCAGGTGAGTATGTGGCGATATAGAGGACAGCTGGTGATAGTGGTTCAAGAGCGCAATGTTTGTCTCGAATGTGGCGTTGTATGACACTGGATAAAATACGGTAGCATTCGGGCGTAGTGCATACGGGCAATGTATTGCGAGAAGAGCACGCCGAAAGAATATGTCGAGTGTCAGCCGGACAATGCCATCTTCGTCGAAAGCGGTAGCCTCGTGCATGAGTTGCGTGATCTCACGGTCGTAATTGAGGACTTCGTCGTAAGTGAAGATGTCGCCGTCGTGTGCGTTCATGCGCGACAGGAACTGGCATATGGTGGAAAGTGCACGCGGCATGATTGTGTCCCAAAAGTCGCCGGTGCTGAAGCTTGAATCGGTTAGGGTGGTGGCTTCTTGCGGTAGCAGACTTTGCTGTCCGGTACGAGCCGACATTTGAGTATCCAGGTAGACGATCATTGTCCAAAGCCGACGGCGGTAAGCTCTTTCGCGGGCGATGGTCGGGTCGTTGTAGCCTGGCATCCATTCTTTGTGCAGGACCATCATCATAGACAGGCGAACGACAAATCCCATGACGTTCCAGCAAGTGTCCAGGGTCCAACACGTAGCCGTAGTTGCCTGTTTAGCAACAACCATGAGGCACAATGTACTGATAGCCGTGGTCGTTGGACGAGCCATGTATGTCGTCTTGGTTAAGCAGGCCTCGCTTGCGTACAAAAATTCGGCGGCAGCAGCGCGACTGTGACTGATAGCATCGACCCCAAACTCGATAGTGTATGCTCCAAGCCCGAGTACGGCTAGCAGCTGAGAAAGCCAAATCATATCTGTCGTCTTACGCTGCTCCCAAAGATCGACTAATCTAGCGCGGAAGGATAGCTCACAGAACACAGGCAATGAAGAGTGAAAGGCCTGGAAGTAGGCGTCGACCAAAGCATCAATATCTGCGCGAGCGATACGCAGAAGGTTGTACACAGCTTCTAACGATGCATATCGAGCTGAACCAGGAGTGCCGAAAGGATAGTTGCTTGGAAGAGCAAAGTCGCTTGAGCAATGCGATTCGATGTGCTGCTTCACGGCTATAGCGAAGGGCGTCGCATGAGCGCTCGCCAATGATTCCATCTGAGAGTGTTATTGGAGGTAATTCACAGCTTCGAGCTGCACGCCCGGCTGCGTAAGTGCTGCAGGAGGGTACATACGCGATTCAGGATTGCCCTGTAATGGGTTGATCCTCGCTTTCGAAGGAACCAAGTTGCCACCACAAACTCGGGGTCATCGTCCGTCAAGGCAAATGGGATCGCCTGGCTACAGGGCTCCTCTGGCGCTGGCATCTGAGCTTTTGGCGGCTGCGCATCTCGCCCTTGAGGCGGCTTGAGCCTGTGCGTGTAGATACACGGTTCCCCGGAGCGTGAGCAACGCAAACACGGTTGCTTCTGGTCGCATTTAATCTTTAGTCGATGACAACGAACACATGATAGGCATGCTCGGTTACGCTTCCGGGCTCTCTGCACGGATGTTGGAGGTGTGGTTGCCGGAGTCGGATACTGCGGGTCAGACCCGCCATGAGTTTCTTGCAGCTGGGATCGTTCTTTTTCGTGGTCTTCGTCGTAGATACACTGAACGCCTCCACGCTCACAGCGCGAACAGCTTGGCTTGGCCTTGTCGCATCTCCGCTTTGATTGGCGGCAACGAGAGCACGTTGCTATCTCCCTGGCCGGAATCATGTCGCTGTATATCCCATGTACGATTGTGCGAGGGGCATGTGTCGGCGATACAGGGACCGAGTGTGCGAGCAAGCCATTTCAAGGATTTTGAGATGCAGTGAGTTGATGGTAAGACCGACGTGACTGGATTGCGGGCTGGCTTAACGCCGACCGCGCTAATTTAGCTTGATCGTAAGCCTCCAGCCTCACCGGAGGAGTCCCGAGCGAGGGAGGAGGCCTCAACTGCCACGTTTGATCGTTACCCTACAAGATGTCTGACACTATTGATAGGCCCCTTTCCTAGGCCCTTCACCATCCGCGACGTTCTTGTTCCCGTAGAATCCAGCTCCATCTTTTGTTGTAGCATTGAGCCTCTCCAAAATATACTCTCCCGCTCTAATCGGTTTCCACTGACTCTCCTCCCCCTCAGCAAGACAAGTCGGCAAGGTCTCCACAAGCGTGTCATAGTTGACGCTGAAGAAGAATGGTACACTGTACCTGGCTTGTGTTCCTCGGTTCACGACTCTGTGAACTGTGCTCTTGTAGAGCCCATTAGTCCAGCGCATCAGGAAATCCGCCACATTTACGATGAAGGAGTCGGGCGGTGGAGAGGCAATGTGCCAATGCCCGGATGGCTTGAGGATCTCGAGACCGGGGACTGCAGAGGAGAGCAAGAGAGTGAAGCACTCGTAGTCCGAATGTGCGCCAAGGCCGATGGCTTCCTCGGATGACGGAGTCGCTGAAAGAGGTGTCTTGGGTGGTGGGTAATACAGTAAGCGTGCTATGCCGCCTGGATGTGTGGTCATGGGGTCGAAATAAGTCTCCTCCAAGCCTAAGGACAACGCAAATAGGCGGAATAAGTGCCTTGCGAGATCTAGGACCTGATCTTCTATGAGTACAATGTTTCCGGACAGGTGATGCTGGACTTACTCCTCCATAGTACTCCTTCACAGCATCGTAAAAGCCAGGCAAATCCTCCTCCTTAGGCCACATATTGCCGTTTCCTGTCGTGCCGTCCAGATTGGTGTACTTGCCATCGCCACCTGTCCTATCCATAGCTGCCTCATAAGCAAAGTTCCATCCTTCTTTTGTCTCCAAATCGCCGGCAAGGGACGTGTATTCGCTTGGCTCCCATCCTAGTCCGAGTCTGCTGTGCTTTGTGTGCAACTTCTCTTTCTGCTCAGGACTCAATTTGTGCATAAAGCGCTGGGCCTGTTGCAGGATGCCACTGCGGGATGTTTTAGAGACGCCATGGTTGGTTATATAAAAGAAGCCAGATGTTGTGCAAGCCTTCTGGATTTGATGCGCAATTTTCTGTCTTTCGAGAATTGAGCCGGAGAAAGAAGGCGAGATGTCGATGACAGGTACTTCGAACTCTTTGTCTGTGACTGGAGCTTTTGCCGCAAGCCGTGCTTGCAGGTATGCTTCGGCCCCATCCCGAGCCTCTTTGAATGTTGTGGAGTCTCTGAGAGGGCCAGCGTCGACAAGTGTTGCTGCCATATCTCAAGTTCTGTGATTGGAAGTCAGAAGTGAGTGGTAGCTTTAACGACGGTATTGACAAGATTGGTCCTTTGACATAGTGCCAATCCGGTGCCCGCGGGTCACACGCGATAAGCGTTAGGCTGTGTGATTGGCTAGGTTGCCTTCACCGGGGTTATGCTGGAAGCTAAAGTGGGGTGGTCTCATGTTCCAGGTTGCATACCTAGGTGCTTCCAACTCAGCAGCACCAAACTTCATGATCTCAGCACCCACACAATAAGCGGTATCTCAATTTCGCAGAATGGATCCCCGTAGCCAAGTTGTGAGTGCAGGGCGCAGGGCGTGGGATCCACGGCTACCAGCGCACACTATCGGTCGGCTGCACCTCGGATCTCCGATACCGGTGCCGGGTTCGCCTTGATCTGATATTAAGTCCACTCGTGTCACGACTAGATATCTTGAACATCACAATAATGAGCGCCCAAAGCAAAACGCAGATCTTTACCAATGGTCGCCTTTTTCACGATGGCGTTTCTGCTGCTGACGCGCAATGGGATTCGAGCATGGTTGTGCGAGATGGCAAGATCGCATTCATTGGGCCTGCTGATGCTCCAGAGATCAAGTCCTTCCAGGAAGAGAGTGGCGCGGAAACCAAGGATCTGGAAGGCAGACATGTCTTGCCGAGTTTCATCGATGCACATATGCACCTCCTGATGTTGGGACAATCGCTGCACAAGGTCAACCTGGATGGATGCAAAGATTTGGAAGAGATTCGATCAAGAATCTCGAAGTACGCAGAAGAGAATCCGCACAAGAATAGGATCTTATGTATGGGTTGGATGCATAGCATGACCAACGGTGAGGCAAAGGCGAGCCTACTCGACGACCTGGATCCACGGCCCATTTACATCGATTCGAAGGACATCCACTCGGTGTGGTGTAACAGTGCTGCTCTAAAAGAGATGGGTGTACAAGACATGGAGACTCCAGCTGGAGGCATAATAGAGCGGGACCAGAATGGCAAGGTGTCAGGCCTACTCGCTGAGGCATGCGTGTTGCTGATAGTATGGCCGTTCCTCGCGGAAGTTTTACCTATGGAAGATAAGACAGCCGCATTGCAAGCAGCCATCGACGCATACCACGCCGTAGGAACTACCAGTTGTGTTGACATGGCGATGGATGAGAATGCCTGGGAGGCTGTCCTCGAGCTGAAGAAGAGCAAGGGAGGATCATTGCCTCTGCGCATTGCTGCTCATTGGTGCATCCTGCCCGGCGATGGAGAAGAGGACCGCATACGGCAGATCGATCGTGCGATTGAGCTGAACAGGCAATTCAATAACGACACAAGTCCCGACCTTCGTGTTGTCGGTATCAAGATCATTTGCGATGGTGTGATAGACGCTTGTACCGCAGCTCTGGCCAAGCCATATACCAACAATGCCCACTTCGAAGGACCTATCTGGACCCCGGAGATGCTCGATCCTGTGGTGAAGAAGGCTGCTGGCGCTGGTCTGCAATGCGCACTGCATGCCATTGGTGATCAGGCTGTGACGAACGCCGTCAATGTGCTGGAGAAGCACGGCGAACCTGGGCAACGTCACCGCATCGAGCACCTCGAGCTCACAGCTCCTGAGGATGCAAAAAGACTCGGCCAGCTGGGCATCACTGCAAGCATTCAACCAGTGCATTCAGATCCTGCGATCTTGCGCGCATGGCCTAAGCTGCTTGGACCAGAGCGGGTGAAGCGTGCATTTGCATACTCAGAGTTTGCGGAGCATGGTGCAGCGCTGGCTATTGGTACTGACTCGCCTACCGCGCCGTACGCACCTCTGCCAAATTTGTACGTTGCGACAACACGAAAATCAGCTAGGCAGCCTGACGCAGGGGACGAACCCGTGAATGGAAACTTCAGGCTGGAGCTGGCGCAGGCTATCAGCGCAGCCACCAGTGGGGCAGCCTGGTCTTGCTTTGCTGAGAAGCGAGTGGGAAGCTTGGAGGTTGGCAAGATGGCAGACTTTACTGTCATTGACTTGGAATGGAAAGGCGAGGAGCTACTGAATGCAAAGGTCCAGGAGACATGGTTCGAGGGCAGGAAAGTGTACGAGAGTCGGACTGACCCCGCAGCCCCTCACATTGAGGAAGGAGCAACGAGGCAAGCAGACGTGGCAGTTGCAGTAGAGTAGCCTTTCTGTAGCAGTTATTAATGGAGCTCAACTTTCAGACGGAACACGACTCCCTAAACATGCAACCTCGAAATGCAGACGTCATCTTACAGACCCAAGCTGTCAACCTCGAACGGCACAACTTCAGCCTTAACTTGGCGCGCAGCAGGCTAAAGTGAGGGACTCACCCTGTCCTGCAGATGACATTGCTGACGATCCTTCGATCTTTGAGTTATCACCTTGCCTTACAACGGCTGAGCTAGGACGCCTGATATCTCGCATGCGAAGTGGGCCTCACAGCTGCGTTCCGCGATCGCGTCGCACAGCGTCGAGGATCGAGAGCGCAAGGTTGTCGGCTTAATTATCCGATCATCAATAATGAGGTCGAGTTTGGCACTCTTCTCACCTCAACTACCCGTTGGCATCCTTTCCAAGTTGTTGGAGACGTGTCTGGCCCCCCCCTGGAGGAACTATCGACCCGACAAACTGGGACAGCAGCTCAGAAGTCACAGCCTAGCGCCAATCCGAGAAGCTGTTCGTCATGGCTTGGCGGTTACCACGCCTCAACTGCGGCCGAGCATCCTTCCATGCTGTTGCACACTTCTGCCTGCAGAAGCTGAGGCCACAGGCTGCGGTCTCTTCATGTTCGAACTTGTCGTGGGCGTCGTGAAAGAGCTGAGCGCTGCCCTTGTGCGCCCAGAGACATCATGTCACTAACCCCGCCCGGAGCCGACCCCTCCAGCGCCGGGTCTGCTGCCGTGCTGCTCTCCAAGACGTGCCAGAACTGCTTCTCGCTCAAGATTCGATGCGACCGTACACAGCGCCAGGATATTTGCGACCGATGCGCCCGCCTGGGCAAGAATTGCGTATTCCGGCCTGCCCGGCGACGTGACAACTCGGCCAAGCGCGACTCTCGAATCCAAGCTCTCGAGCAGCAGGTCAAAGATCTACTACGACTCCAGCAGAAAGGGCCCATTGTACAGCAACCTCTTCCCGAAGGCTCTGCGACTTCTGTTGCGCGTCAGAGCTCGCCACCCATCGCAGGCGAGGGTGATATTATCGACGATGATGTCGTGTCTATTGAGCGGGCGAAGACGCTCGTGGAGATGTACAAGACGGACATGATGCCGCATTTCCCATTTGTCATAATTCCTCCACATACAACTGCCGGCGACATTCGACATGCGAAGCCATTCTTGTTCCTGGCTATCATCTCGGTGGCCTGCTACCACGATCTTGAAACTCAAGATAAGCTGTACCATCGTTTCAAGCACATGGTCAGCGACAAGGTGCTGTACGGTGGTGACGAGTGTTTGGATCTGCAATACCTTCAAGGTCTCTTGGTTGCATTGGCTTGGTACTAGATCCTGCGCAGACTCCCGGAGCTCGACTGATTCTTCATAGGAACCAATTCCACGGACGATCGAAGAATTACTCGCAATACCTCCAGCTCGCTATCTCGATAGCAGTCGATCTACGTCTTGACCGCAAGCCCATACATCAAAAGCCGAACGAAGGCAGCAAACGAGACCCGATCGCAAGGGACAAATACAAGGGCGAAGGCAATTCAGACTCGGCTGCACAGCGAGCGGCTGCAGGCGTCTTCTACATAGCATCCACGTGCGTTACGTTTTGGTAGAGAATCCGAACAGGAGCTGACC
The DNA here is from genome assembly GCA_001599375.1 of Phoma herbarum. Taxonomy (NCBI): domain Eukaryota; kingdom Fungi; phylum Ascomycota; class Dothideomycetes; order Pleosporales; family Didymellaceae; genus Phoma; species Phoma herbarum. The sequence goes on along the minus strand of BCGR01000016.1, from coordinate 440,918 downwards.
ATTACAGCATTGCGAAATTGCTGGACAAGATGAACACCTTCGCTTGTACACCGTTCATCGAAGAAGGATGCCTAGCCCTGCAGCAGAAGGCCGAGTACAGGACAGACAAAGATCTCTACCATGTTATACGTCTGCAGCGCATTCTCGAGAACATTGATCAGATCGCGAAAGCGGCGCATGTCTCCGACGCTGAAGCACATTCGTCATACCTTCGCGTACGGGCAGAACTGGAGGAATTTAGAGTCTACCTGTGCTCTGACGTCAGTGACAGTCGTACGTGTTTCGGATGCGTCCTCTTTATCTTTACTGACGCGTGCTTTATTTAGATCTACTATTCATGCAATTCCATACCGCGAAGCTGTTCCTGTATCAGGTCGCCTTCTTCGAGCGCAATTTGCAGCAATCTCCCTACCTACATCTTAACATCTTATGTGAAGGGCTGGAAGGGGCCAAGTCGTTCCTCGATCTTTATCTGTGGCTGCCTCCAAAGTCAGAGATGGCTTTGACGAACATCGAGTGGATACAATTGTCCTTTGGCGTCACACTTGCCGCCAAGTTTGCCATTGTCAGCAGGGATCCACACGTCGAAGCGCAGACCCGTGAGTTACGGCATCGACTCAATATCGACCATGTTTTCCGCCATCTAGTTTTGCGCATTGGAGCCTTGGTTGGGCGAGCGGGAGATGGCAACAAACAAAAAGACATCTTTTACCATTACGAGCTGCGCACTCGGAAGATACAGAATTGGTACGAGAAGATGATACGAGCTACCGGCACAGCTAGCCCTCCGCAGGCCGGACATCAGCAAAGGTCGTCATCCCAGTCTCAAACACGACCGTCTCCACCTCACTCGACCACTCCATCAGGAGTTCCAGTCTCGACTACATTCTCGCACCAACAACCAAAGGGCTATACTGCGCCCATCAACTATCCTGACTACACGTTACCTCAGAAATCTGGTCAGCCCCCAATGCAGCCGCCTGTGCAGCAGCCGATGGCGGCTGTCGGCATGGCACCTCTCAGCTCTTATCAGCAATACAGTCCTACACCTGCTATTGCGTTCCCAGACCTCATGATGGCAGGGGGTTGGGATAATATGTTCGCGATACCCATGGAGCACGATGCAATCTTCGACACAAGTCAGGGCTACGGCTTAGGCATGGCAAGTCCACCGAGCGATGGTTCGTCATGGGCTGAAAGCCCAGCGAGCCAGTAGTCAAGTCGTTTGTGTAGTGTTTTGGCGAAATTGTTATGTCTATATACCAGTACGATCGCTTCAATTGAGCCACATCATCTCGCGTCTACCTTCGTGGCGTGCACTTCAGCTTCACATCTTGTCCTCTCATGACCGGCGCAATGCCTGGACTTGGCCTTGCACCATCCATCTCCGGTAACTTGTCAGATTCGACCTCGATTTCGTACCGAGCCAACAGCATTGCTACAAGAGCGTTCACACTGCGACGAGCGAAGAATCTACCTGGACACATCGTGGGTCCACCACCCCACGGACGATATGATGTACTCTTGGCAAGCTTCGGATTCGACATGAATCGATCCGGTTGCAAGACTGAAGGCAACGTGCCCCAAGTGGAGGTGTTGTGATGTAAGGCTGAGATTGGAAGCATAATTTTGCGGCCCGGGACAAGTGCTTTACCGCCAATGGCACAGGGCGACATGACGACACGCGCAAGGGATGTCGCTACCGTCAAGCGTAGAATCTCTTGAGACAGCGAGTCCAAGGCTGGGCAGCGCTCGGCGAGGTGGGTCTCGTCGACGGAGTCTTGCTTGACTGCTGGAAGCACTTCATCTCGGATTTGGGACAGGAGAGCAGGGCTGTGAATTAGGTGCACAAGGAGCCAGAATGCGAGCTTGTAAGTGTTACCGGCGAAGCTGAAGTTTGTCAGAAGTCTGCCACTGCGCCCGTGTTCATGACTTACGCCCAATAGTGTAGAAACGTAAACATGGCCATATCTTGCTCCGTCAATCCTGCCTCCCTCAACATGTCCTCCAGTGAAGTAACAAAGTGACTGGCTCCTGGGCGTTCGCTGCGAGGCAGCATGTAATATGCCTTGAATGCGTCAACCACAGTCCCCTTGCACCGCAGCATGTCCTTCGAAAGGAATGCGGGCATCTGCATAATGAACTTCCAATTTGTGTACTCCCAATCCACAAACGCTTCAATAATGTCCGGTGCCATTTCGCGTAGCTTCATTCCAAAATACGCGTCCGTATCTTCCGCAATAACCGCATGGACGCAAAGATCGAACAATGAGACTGTGACCTCAGGCCCAGAGCGGAAAGTAACAGCAGGATGTCCTGGTTCCGAGAAATCCATGAAACGAACAAGACCAGGCACAACTTTTTCGCTCATCAGAGCTTCCAGCCTCGGGCCGTTGTGCAGCTGCTGTTTGTGAAAATCCTGAACTCTCTCTTGTACATTGCCGGGTTTTGCGAATCCTGCGTTGTATCGCGCTGATGCATGCGTTTCAAACAAGGCTTCCCGACTGCGCCGAGGTATCCCGATCAACGTAAACATCTCCATTGCGATGACATCTAGAGACAGCGTTTTCGAGCTGTTCCATACCGCGTTGATGTCTTCTGCGGATGTGGCGACGTAAACTTTCTCACCTGCAATCGTCATGGCGAAGGGACCGGTGCTGTGCTGAAAGTATTGCACGCCGCGTGTCACGGTGGTGTTGAATCCGCGCAGGATGCTCAGCGCATGACCGACAAAGGGGAGCCAGTATGGAAGCTCTCTGGGTTCATTGGGGTGAAGAAGCGGCCGCAGAGTGAATCTCCATGTTCGCCAGCTGAGCAGCGCCAGCAGCAGCGTGCATACGAACTTCGAGGTCGGTGAGTTGAGAAGAGCGTCCATTGCTTTAGGGTTCTGGACCAGCGCCCTCTGAGTGATACCGAAGGGTCTTTAAGATACGCCGTTTTTCTTCGCGGCTGCAGGTATAAACCTCGACATTACGTAGCAAACACCGTTACTGACAGTAAGCTGACAGGCGTTCCACTGTAGCGGAACGGCTAGTGAAGCGCATCCAAGTAGATCCTGGAGACAGGTAAAGAAAGAATGTGGATCTGAGAATACACAGACATGTGTTGGCCTCGAGCGGTATTGTAAGCCAATGAGAACGTGCGGTTTTCAATCTGGGCAATTACTAGTCAGTGAAGGATCTTGACCAGCACACATTGGTGCTGTGACCGTTTGGGGCGAGTATTGATGTCCAGCATCTAATATGAAACGAGCGCTAAAACACATATCGATTGCGGTCTGTAAGGCCATGATGGGTAGTGAAGGTTCCATTTTTCTAACGTTTTCCCAAAAGCGCTTAACGTGTCAAAGCAGGTGCCCATCTTTTCATCTTTTTCACATTGCTTTCCGTCCTTCCGTTCAGACCATCACACATATCCCATGACCATCAGAACATGTAGCGCCGTTGCTTTTGATTTTGGAGTTATACCGAGATCAAGGATCGATCCGTCCATCGCCAGAACACACATGCAAGAACCACACTGTCAACGCTAGAAAAAGAGCTGAAGCCGTAAACCCCAAAGCCACCCATCCAACTGGCGCAACATATGCCGCCACCACTAAAGCCAAAAAAGAGAATGCAAGAAGGACCAGAACTTGTATGACCAGACTAAATGGATACCTACAAAACATCCAGTCCACCGACTTGTAGAAATGATCTTCCCTAATAAGATCAGCATTGCCATTGACCACTCCACCAAATGCGACATGCAATGCAGTTTCCTGAAAATCAACGACAGCTTGTCCGATCGTGGCCGCTCCTAGCGAAAGCAAAAAGAAGAGCCACGCCAGAGAGAGGTAGAGACGCACATCGCGTGCGCTCATGTTCTGGTTTGGTGGTGGTTCATCATCGATCGATGGAATTACTGAGAATGTGATCGAACCACCAAAGATTGAGAGATTGGAGATGATCGGCAAGAATGTCTTGAGCCACTTCAAGCCTGGCGGAGTTGGCTCAACACGCGTGGCCATCATAGAAGACGGACCTGGTTCGTATAAGCATGAGCATCGCATCGACCAGGATATTGTACTCACTCTATAGACAATGATTCAGAGTAGTTCACAAAAAGCAGTGGACTATGTCAAGCTTGAGTGTTTAGGTACACTCACGCTGAACGTCTCCGCTGGCTTATATTGTTCTCCACACTCATCCAAACGTCAGAAGCGAGGATCATTCAGCCGCACCTGAGCTTTGGCGATATTGCATGAGTTGCAAGAATGTACGAGCATATCTGGCTTACTCGTCGCCTCTACTGCGGGGTAAGCCTGAAAGCGAAGAAATCTGGTTGGTTTACGCTTTGCGTGCCCTCGCTCGCTTACACTGCAACACATTCACACATAATGAACGAACTAAGCTGCGAGTTAGACGACGTAGTTCAAGTATGATAGATGCGTTGGAAAAGAGGCATATCTTGTCTGGGCAATGGATACACACTCTGCTGCACGGCATGTGGCCGAGAGCTCGGACATCGTTCTGACGTCTCACTGGAGAGAGATGAAGTTCTTCCGCGGCTTGGCTGCAACCCATGCGTCTTCATGTATTACGCCAACACCGAAACGCGCTGCACTGCCAGTCCCTCTCATCAGGCCTTCTCCGATTAGCATAACGCTGAGATAACACCAGTCTCTCGGGGGATACATGTTCTCGTCAAAAAACTTCAGTTTCCTCGTCACCTGAGCACCTACTTCAAAAGATCTTGAGAGGAGTATGAAGTCATGAATTTCTCCCTCGTTGAGAAGGTGCATCATTGTCTCCCATCTCAATACGATCGATCCTACTTCGTGGCCTTCAAAGTCAAAGATGATGAAGTTCTCGCATTCGTCGAAATTGATACCGCCGTAAGCACCTAGATCGTAGCTGTCTCCGGTGATGCGAAATTGAGCTTGCGTGGTCCAGGCTGCCAGATGATTGGACCAGTCCCATACGCTGTCTTCAAGTTTCAACATGTTCCTTGGCTGCAACCGCATTTCGAGTGTCGAGGGAATAGGTCCTGCTCCAATTTTGCTGCTTCTGTCACCCCATTTCTCCTTGGTAGTCTCGTTCATGACGGGAATTTCCAGTCTCCAGGCGGATTTCCTGTTGTCGATGAACCACTCTGCCTCGCCGACTAAATAGGTATCCCGACCCAGGGCTCCGAACACATACATGTATGATGAAGGCGCCATCCACCCGGCCCAGGTCCATGAAGGGTAAGGAATAGTCCTTTTCCCATCTGTTTGTATCACCGATCTTATCAGAAACCTATCAACCATGATCCATAAGAGCGCTTCATGAAAGTACTTCTCGGGCAAGCCAGCGACAAAATCCGTGCCCAAAGTCCGCTTCAAGATGCTGATCATCCCTTGAAAAGCTAGCAGTATGTCTCCGGGATAAGTCAAGATTCGCTTAGTGTACTCGTAGTGCAATCCCCTGTAGGTCTGAATGGCCTCGTGGGAGTCTCCCGGAGGACTGCGAGAGATCCAAGGAAACCTCTGCTGTTCGCCCAGTGGCGCCGAACTATCCGCAGAGTTGAACAATGTCGTATTCGCTTGGTTGAAGGAATGCCACAGCTGGTGTTCGCACACGATGTCTTCCGCGAAGACAGCGCACGAGCATTGATAGTATATTTGGGACTCGGTGAAGTACAGCTTTCGGGGTGCTAAGCTGAGCTCCTGGAACGTCCACGCTCGTGTCATCCATCGGCTGTATCTAACAGTCACATCGACCGAGGGAAATGGGACTGCAAGTTGCAGTTCACCAACCGTTGCGACGATTTGCGAACATACTCGTGTGCCGTCACGATAGCCTGGGAGACCGCCCTCAGGGTACAGCTCCTCGACCGGCTGCAGCTCTCTGGCTTTCCCATCTTGTGACCAGGAAACAGGCTCGGCACACATAATCGTCATGAGCGCAGCACCGTATACGAGGTCCATCTGTTTGATCTGGTCCATCTTGTACTCTAAATCATCTTGTATAATGCAGAGTGCATCGACCCAGAGGAACTGCTGCCCAATTTCTCGGACGAAAGAGATGGCATCTCGAACTACTGGGGTGAGATCTCCAAGTCGAGACTGAAGTCCGTTTGGCTGAATCAGCTCCTTATAGACAGCTTTGGTAGTCTGGAATCTCGATTCTGCACCCTGCGGCCAGCAGTAGCTCAGAGCGACGTAAGATGTGCTCTCTTCTGGAAGAGGGCAGAGCCTGAGGGTTTGCACATCGATCACTAGTAAGTTGCGAGGTTTGTTGTCCGGTACTGCAGTGTCCTTGTCGTAAGCTGGAACTTTGCATTCGTCACCGTGTCTCTCCGTGCATATCTCAAGCCACTTCTTAACCAGGCCCACGTTGACGCGATTGGGGTCGATCATGCGTCCGGAGAACAAGGGAGGAATATCACGCCCTTCGCCAGGTTCCCGGAACAAGGCAAGTTCTCCAGCTTTGGACATCGATCCTGGCCACTTTTCCTTGGGCATCAACCCTATGGCAATGCGATATCCATCCATCGTTTTCCGTGAGCCGTCTTTGTTGGTCCCGATGCAACGCCCAAAGGCATAGCTGTATATGACGCATTGCCCTTCAGCACCAATTGTGTCGCTCTCGTTGAGAAGCCACTCGGTAGATAGCCACTCATTACGACAGGAACGATGCGTGACCGCATCGAAAACAATGCGGCAGAAGTTGCATCGAGAGTAGCGAGCATAGATCTCTGCTGGTGTTCCAAGTCGCAGTGCTTCTGGCGAAGCCTCAACGCTGCGATAGTTGCGTTCGACATGTATCTCTTGTTCGAAATAGGAAGATAGGTCGATCAAAGTGCATTTTGTGCAGAGCATGGCAAGTTGTTAGCAAGTGTGACCCTTGCAGGTTTGAGGGGAATTGGCGGGGTCGTCTAGGCCCGCTGCACCTGCGCTGCGCTTTCGATCAACCAGCCCAACCGACCAGAAAGCATATTATTGTTTGCAAAAGGCTGGCTACACCCCGTGACTTGCGGGGTCTTCCCGCGCACGGACATTTTTGTATAGCAAACATCAATAATCTAGAATTAAGAGCAACTGTGCAGTACAGTGTTTCTTAAAGCTATTAATTTACTCACAATTAGGCTATTGCAATTATTTCCTTAGTGTTGTAGCTGTTGTAGCAATAGTCCACACTACACGCAGCTACTTAGAGCCTGCAGTTCTACAAGCTATACTCAATCAAATCGCTGTTAGAGTTAGCGACGCCTAGATATATATACAGACTAAAGTCTCGCAAGATTATATAGTATTAAAGCAACAGAATTTAGCGTACTAGGGTTAGTGTTGAAGTCGTACGTGGGACAAAGTCCTCTGATACGGTTTCTGTTGGTTCTCGGGGATGAGTACTGGCTCTGGAACAGTAGGATGAGTTATCAGACAAAGTCCGATATGCAACTCAGGGTTGGTTCGATAACAGGCGACAGGATTGACTGGCTATAGTATCAAGGGTTGAGATTCCAAGAAGTAACTTGATTGACGAAGTTGAACACGAACTATAAGGGTTGTGTTCCTACATGCTATATACTGTAATGATTGTGTGGGCTCACTGGCTCACCGTGAGCTTCGTGAGCTGGGCTCACCGGCTCTCCTCGAGCTGCGTGAGCTCGTCACGTGTGCTCCACTTGATCCTACAGATCCACCTGGCTCGAACGCCAAGGAGTGAGCTCGTCACGTGACCAGTAATTATGCTGTGCTGTAACCGTGCCGCAGGTAGCGCTGTTGTAGAATTACGGCGCTAACCTGCTGTACAATGCTGACGGGTGTCAGCAATTGGTTGGATATAAGGAGATCGTAACAGTTAGCTGTACGTACTAGCTCTTGTAAAGATTAGGCAGCTGCTGTTGCTCCAAGAGCGACACAGGACTTAACTGCGCAAGTATTTAGCTAGCTGTCCACAGGCATACCTTAAAGAGATTAGAGACTAGATATTAGAAAAGTTTGGCATACTTGTAAGCACTACTACTATGTCTTGCGAGCTAAAGCGGATAAAATAGAGTCACAAGATCGTATTAAAGAAGGCAGCAGAGCAGTCTAACACTCTGCAGAGAGTCTTCTAGGCACAGTGCTAGCAGAACTATACAGCTGTCAGATAGTATGATTAATAGATGATGATGTAACTTGATGATATTGGTTGATGTTAGTGGGTTGTTCTCCCACCTGCTACGGGGTGAAAATGACGCGCCTTAGGCTAGCGCAGACCCTAAATAACTCTTAGCTAATTAGGAGTTACTAGGTGTACCTAGCAACCCCTAATTAGCTACACGCCGCCTAGTAGGTCCCTACTTAATTGTATAGATCTAACCTCACTCTAGCTTGCTCTATTTAACACACCTCTTTAGCTTAGAGACTCTTTAAGCTAGTGCTTGCGCGACTGTAAGGTGTTTAAGGTGTTCTTAAATTTCTTTAAGAAGTACAGTATTTGTCACCTCTCTAGTCTTAATAGTAACTAAGCTAAGTTATTAAAGAAAGCCTTCCTATTTGTTTGTTAGAAGGACTTTAGTAAGTCTGTTAGCAATTATCTCTACTAACTGTACATATTCTACTTTAATCCTTCCCTTATATACTTCTTAACAGATCCAGTAGTTGTAGATATCTACATAGCAAAGCTTAGTTTAGAGGCGTAACACCTCCTCTATTACTAAGCAGATCGTTTGCTTGTTATTGCATTAGATAGTAATAGTGCAGGCGTCTAGTTTAGTCTAAAGTTCGTGTAGTAGTCTTAAAATAAAGAGTGCTTCCTTAGCTACCTAAGAGAGAGCAAGTAGCTTAGCTTTAGTAGTTAATATTATAACTATATCTTGCTTGTTTGCCTTCTAAGCAATAAGACTACTAAAAAGTTTAATAGCGTAACCTTAAGAGCTCTTGCAGTCTAATATATTATTAGCAAAGAACACGTTGCTTGCAACTTGCAGTCTAGTGCTACCCCCAAGCTGTAGTGCTCGCTATTTCGTGCTACACAGGTACAGGAGGACTTAGTCTGCTGCTTCTTAATAATTAGTCCCTAGATTTAATAGGAAGCGAGCTAGTCGTGATGTTGCAAAAGCAATATCTAGCCTTATAGTAACTGCAGCAAAAAGCAGTAAACTAATCTTGCGTTAGTACTTGTTAATTTCTATAGACGTTGCTAGTCCTGCTTAGGGTTGTAGCTCAATTGCAGCTATTAGAGTGTTATGCTAGATGTTTGTCTTGTCTGCTAGCTAGCTTATCTTGTCTGCGTATGCTGCTTGTGACAGCTAAATCTTGTAACCTGCTTAGTCTTGTATAACTTCTATACTAAAGAACTATTAAAGGTTGTTCTTTCCTGTAAAAGTATACTTGTCTTGTAATTGTTTAATTGCTTGTTGTGCTTCTTGTTCTTTATTCTTATAGTACGCGAGTATAATATTGTTAATATAAAAGAATATAATAACTCTGTCTTTAATTAGGCAGCATAGCTTGTGAGGCACTATCTAGAAGCCTAGTGCTTTAAGCGTTGTTGTGAACTCTCTCTGCTAGAGGAGTAGTGAGATGCGAAGGCTGTATAGTGCCTTGTTTACTTGCAGCATTGTTTTAGGCTTCTAATAACCTTAAGGCATCCTTATGTACACCTCTTAATCTATTATTGCATAGACAAACGCGTTTGTGACGTCGTATTGCTTAAGCTCTATATTATAGTAAGCTGCTATAGCCATTATTATTCAGAATAAGCAGCTAGCAAGCGTAGCTGCGTAAGTGTCTTATAAAGTAATATTGCGTTGTTAGTTACCTTAGACAACTAGTTGCGCCTTGCACTTTAGCAGATAATAGTGTTTATTAAGTTTATAGGTGTAGACCTATATACAGTTAAGAATCTATTATTCTATTAGTTTAATCTTCTTTAGTAGTACTTCTAACTATAATTTTATATATTAATAGCTTGCAAGGTGTGCTTGCTTAGCTTCTTAGAATATTTTACCTATTAGGTAGTCCTTAAGCTTAGTTTAGCACGTTAGTAGAGGTAGAAGTTAACTTTAGTAGAGCTTTAAGCCTTTAGCAAGCATTCTTATCACTTTAGCCTTGTCTATAACTTCTCCTCTGTATTTGCCTATACATCTAGCTTAGGTCCCTGCTATAAAGGCTGCTGCCTATAGAATAGTTGTTAGAGATGCTTGTTGCGTTAGGCCTATTTAGTCTCTAGCTATTAATTGTGCAAGTAGTGTAACAGGTAGCAGTATTATTAGAGAAGTTAGGTAGTTATCTCTAATCTTCTATTCTTAATAGTAGCCTAGTAGATCTACTTTATCTTGTTATTCTAATAATTCTGCAGTAGCTTTGTCCTTATAGAAGAAGTCTATTTGTAGCTATTAACTAAAAGTTAGTAGCTTAATAGTTCTTACGTGCGTTGCTATCTCTTTAAGAGTGCTGTGCATAAGATTGTCTATAAGGTTCTTAATCCTCCTATTAAACACAAATTCTTTGTTAAAGACAACGTCTTAGGTGCTTATTACTTTGCTAAGTGATAGTATCTATATTTAGTAGATGTTTAATAATTAGTATCTAACTAGATATCCAATCTACGCCTTTAGGTTAAAGCGTTGTAGACGTAATTTGCCTTAATAGATGTTATTAGTTATTGCAAATGCCTTGCAGCTGTATACTTTTAGATATGCAAGATTAGGTTTCTATAGTAATATAACTATTCTATTACTAAATGCAACTTATATAAAGAATATTTTATATAGTATTTTCTAGTTAACGTAAAACACCACCGAGCCGGACAAACCACCGAACCGGACACTTTTTCTTGGCATTGCGAACACTATGTACAGGACAATCAATTACTCACCACCCTCTGCAGAACCTGCGTACGATAGACTTGCATCAGATTCAGAATCTTCTGCTGCATTTTTTTGGCATGTACGAGCGTTGTGCCCAGTCTTCCCACAGTTGCCACAGTGCCGTTGACTTGGCTGGGCCCTTTCCTGACCACCACTCACACGCGCTCTCTTTGGCACCGTACGAGCTGCAGCTGCACTCTCAGCTATTGACGATGCTGCTTCCCCATACTCTATTGTTCCACCATGCTGAATTCGCTTTCGTTTGCGGCCTTTGCGCCTAGTCATCTCAGCTAATTGCTCTTCAAGCTCGTGGATGCGAGCTGCTTGTACGACATTCTGGTGCAGCATCCTTTCAGCACCTTTTACAAGCTGCGAAAACCCTCCTCTAGCATCTTCTGGTGACTGTACGATAGCTTCGCTTACAAGCCTTGCTTGTGATCCAAACTCATGCGAGTTGCTTGGTGTTTGCGATTGCCATGGCGTTTCTGGTAGAGGTAGTGGCGGTGGGGTGCGTAATTGTACGTCAAGCCGGTCTAGGACGCGTTGCGCGTTAATAGGCACAAGCCCTGAAGCCTCAAAGGCCTTCTTGCAGTTGTCGTACGTAAAAACGTCAAAAAACGCGTCTCGAAATGCTGGAAGGAAGCCTTCCTTATTGATGTGGTAGACGCGTCTGTTTGCCAAGCCTCGTACGCGTTGGGAGTACTTCAGTTTTAACGGCGAGAAACACACCACATCAAGTGGCTGGAGTATGTGCGATGAGTGAGCAGGCATGCAAAGGGTAAGGATCTTGTGTACGAGGCAGAAATCCTTAAAGTCCTGGTTAAGGTGGCTCTCATGGCCGTCTAAGATAAGCAGCCTGTACGACCCCTTCTGACGCGCCTTTGTATGCTGGTCAAAGTGCTTCAACCACTCAAGCCCAAGTGCGTTGTTGGTCCAGCCGTTCTCAGAGACAGAGAGCTTCCAATTGTACGGTATGTTAGTCTCCTCATACCAGGCAGAGATGTGTACGCGCCCTTTGTAGATAATAAAGGGTGGGATAGCATACCCGGCAGCGCAGATGCTCTGAATAAGTGTAACCCACTCGCGATCGCCTGGCTGGATAAGAGTTGGCCTCGTACGCCTCTCTGAACCTGTCACAACTTTCATTGAGCCAATAACTCCCATCTGAAAGCCGGTCTCATCAAAGTTGTGGATGTCGTCATCTAGGACCCCATACTTGTCTTTTGTCTCTTGTACGAGCTTGAACCACGCGCTGATAACCTCTGGATCTTCCTGGAGGACTCTCTGACGGTCCTTTGCTCGATTGAAAGCCATCTTGAGCTCTTCTGTACGCTGTACGAATCGCCCTGCCCAGTTCTTGCCAACAGGTGTCCCGCCACGTACGGCCAGTAGTCGATTGGCAATATCTGCCACCTCAGGTAGCCGGAGAGCAAACCCGCGGGCCTCGAGCTCAAGGACGTGTCGTACAATCGTTTCCTCTTCAGATATAGAGAGCTTCTGGCCGTTGGGAGGTGCCTCAGGTCGAAATGTGATATTGTGGCGCCGGTCAGAGAGCCGCTGGAAAGGTACGTTGTAGGCTGCAGCAGCGCGTCGCACGCTCTGAAATTGTCCCTTAGCGTACGCCTGAAGGGCAAGAACAATTCTGCCTTCTTGCTGAATTAATTTCTGCTTACGTTGTTGTTGCATGTTTTATTGTACGGCAAAGTTGCAATGCCAAGAAAAAGTGTCCGGTTCGGTGGTTTGTCCGGCTCGGTGGTGTTTTACGTTATTTGTATAGTTTAGTATTTAATTATAGAGGTATACAGCAGCTCTTATAACCTCAGGTTACAGCTCCTAAGATAGGTTAGTATTAAGTTATATCGCGCGAGCTTTCTTCTTGTTTACACCCTCTAAGCGTTCTGCGCCTCTATTTTGTGCTTATATATCTAGTGCGGAAGGCTCTACAAGTATTCCTTAAGTTGCCAACTATCTCTTAATATCTAGCTTAACTGTAGTAATCTTGTTGTCTACCTTAATTATTTTAACAGAGATATTGTAGTAGTTCTTAATAAATAGTATAAATATTAAAAGGGCCTTAATAATTAACTTTGTAGTTTAGTAATCTATAAAGTAGAGGTCTTATTACATGCCTAAAAACTTGTTAGTAATTAGCATTTAACTCTTCTTCTTGTTTATTGCTTAGATTTTATATATATAGAAGTTAATGCTAAGTCTCTCTCTAGGTTTGTTGTTGTTAATTCGCTAGGCACAGCTAATCTGCTGTCTAGACTTTGCTCTCCTACAGGAGTCGCATTTCACTGTAGTAATGCCTTTAACCCGCACCCCCTCAGCTTGCTGCACAAGGTGCTTAATTGCTGCAGGGCCTAAGTAGCCTAGTCTTTTGTGCTACAGCATTGCTAGGGCCTTCTGCAGTCCTCTTTTTGTTCTTGTAGTGATCTTATGTGCGTGATATGTAGCAGAGGTTAGCAGCGTGTACTCTAGCACCTACTGTCTGCATATCTCTATAACAGTTCCAATAACTCTGTTATTAGCGCCTTAGAGGGTGGTTGGGTTTATCTGTGTGTCCTACTATATCCCTTTATGCCTTAGCAATTAGAATAATACTAGGTTGCATAGCAGGTCTAGGCATATAGCTACATCCTGCAGCGTCAACTTTGTAGTTCTAGTGCTACCTTTTAGAGTTAGGTCAATAGACCTATATTCTCTAATCTACATCTTCAAGTTTCTAGCCCAAATATAGTCTCTAGGCACTAGTAGTTAGAAACTGTAGATGTAGTTAGGGCAGTTAGTAATGTAGCAGGTTAATTCTAAGTTAAAGATAAATAACTTCTATAGTAGATAGTTAATAGCATCCCTACTTTCTACTATTAAATAAAGAGCTACTTTAATAACAGTAATTCTCTAGCCTTTAAGTTACTCTTTACTAATCTTAGGCGTTAGAGGTGTTAGTGTGTGTAACTGCTTTATTATATAAGGTGTCTTTAATTAGGTCCTACTTTAACTATAGAGGAGCCCTTAGAACATTGTATTATACTAACGCTTAAAGTCTATAAACTTATTAATAGTCTTGTTTAGTTTCTACTATTTAGGCGCCTTGTCTAGATTAATATAATAGCAGTCTTGTATACTATAGCGTTGTCTATATGCAGGGCATTTTGCTCCCTCTATAGTAGCAGGTCCTTAATTTAAAGGCTGCTTAAGCGTAGTAGTTTTCCTACTAGCTATATATTAATAATAGGGTCTACCTTAGTTACTTAATAGCGCGCTTTTAGTATGTTAGGTGTCCTTTTTATTACTCTAGAAGGTTGCACTCTCTTTAGCAAGAAATAATGTATTATTAGCTATAAAGGCCTTATATTTCTCTATTCTAAGAGAATAATGCATTATTATGTGTTCTTAGAAGCGTTTTATTATCTCCTTCTAGCTTATGCTAGCTATAAATCTACTATTGTCCTAAAAGTTTGTAGACTATATAGGCGCAACTTTGTTTACAGCTGCTAGGAAGTTATTTGTAATTGCATTTAGTTGCGACAGTTTAGTGACTTAATATGTCTCTGCCTTAGTAGCTGCCTAGTTATACTTAGCTAGCCACGTGTCCTATTGTTCTGTGCTCCTCATCGGTTTAAGGGCTGCGAGGTATTAGTTTTAGGCTCAATCTTGTTTAATTTGTTTATTAACTCTAACTGTTAGTTGCAGGTTAGTAATCTACTGTTGTAGTAGTTTGTCTAGTAGATAGCATGTGCGCAATAGATGTAGTAACACTATTAACTATATAAAGGCAATAATCTACTATAGACTTATGCGCTTTTTCTTATATTTATAGCAATTGCTCTTGTATTGTTTAAGTAGAATCTTGTAGTATTTAAGGTCTTCTTTAAATATCTTCTATTCTGTAGTTAACAGCTCTATTGGCTTTATTAGTATTTTAATGTTTGCTGCAGGCGTGTAATTAGTAACAACTAGAGCTTATTGTCAGATAGAGCGAGCTGGAGTGAGGTCGGAACTGTACAATCGAGCAGGGACCTACTGGGCGGCGTGTGGCCAATCAGGTGTTGCCAGGTGCACCTGGGAACTCCTGATTGGCTGAGAGGCCTTAGGGTCCGCGCTAGCCCGAGCCGCGTCATTTTCACCCTGTAGCAGGTGGGAGAACAACCCACCAACATCAACTAATATCATCAAGTTACATCATCATCCATCTATCGTACCATCTGACACTTATATAGGCGCTAGTTTTAGCGTCTCTAGGCTTATTAATTTAGAGTTTATCTTGTCCTATATATTATAAACTACGCATCTTGCTTGCAGTTGTGTGAACCATCCTATATAGTTAGTGTAGTCCCTTAGCGTTATTATAGGGTCGTGTTAAGTTAATTATGCTATTTTGTGTCAGTCGCGGTAGTGAGACTCTTAATTGTTAGATAGTATAATTAATAGATAATAATATAACTTAATAATATTAGTTGATATTAGTAGGTTGTTCTCCTACCTGCTACAGGGTGAAAATGACGCGCCTTGGGCTAGCGCGGACCCTAAATGACTCTTAGCCAATTAGGAGTTACTAGGTGTACCTGGCAACCCCTGATTGGCCACACGCCGCCCAGTGGGTCCCTGCTCGATTGTACAGATCCGACCTCACTCTAGCTCGCTCTATCTGACAACAGCAGAGCAGATTGTCGCAGTAGATAAGAGTGCTTGCAATAAGCGTACTAGCAATCGCAAGTATAGCTAGAGTCCTGTTAGGCAATCAGTATCACTAAGTTACTCTATAAAACAGTTAGAACAATAGAGCTTGCTGCTAGCAATAACAGTAGATAGTTACCTTGCGCACCGCATCTTTCAAGGCGCAATTACTGCTAAATATATAGAGAAGTTCTTGCGCGATAATATACTACCGCACCTCACGCCTAGTTACCATGTACTGCTGCTAGATAACGCGTCAATCCATCAATCGCCAGCGATTGTACAGCTTTGTAGAGACTACAGCATACAACTAGAGTACCTCCCACCATACTCACCTAACTACAATCCTATTAAGAAGACCTTTAAAGTGCTAAAAAGTTAGATAAAGCAGCACTATTAATAGCAGAATAAGTAGCTTAACTTTTACTTCTTTATAGAGCTCGCTGTACTTAACAGTTGCTACAAAGTTAACTGCAGAAGCTAGTACAGGAAGTGTAGGTATATAGGTGTTAATAATGCGTAGTCTCTCTTACTTAGCATATATACAAAGCATAGTGCTCTACTTACTACTCTAACACTACATTAAGTATAGCAATTTATATACTTAAGCATTATACTTCTATATAAGATAACAAGATATTTAATTCCTACTAATTTCTTCTAACAGTATTCTCTCTTCTTGCTCTCGCTGCTCCTGTAGTTGCTAGACCTAATCCTCTAGATAAGAACTACCACTTAATTTACTATCTATTTCACACTCTCTAATAATCTATTAATTCATTAGTGTTAAACTAGCATAGCTTCTTCTCTATTTATGCGCCTTCCTCCGCATATATGCATGTATTACAGAGATTTGCTTAAAGTGCTTAACCTACATTAAGAACAACATGCTGTCTTAGTTGTCTATTAACATATTAATATTGTACTAATAATTTATAACAATAAGTGTCAGAACCGAGAAGATGGGCACAGGGAGGTTTGGTAGAAAACACTGAGGCAAGATGGTCTCGACGACCAAAAGGTCTGTTCATTGACTGTAGACTGTTCGCTGCCTGCCTAGTATGGGGCAGGGACAGCTGATATATCATTCCACTACCCCGCACGGGGACTCGTGGGTTGTTCAGCCCCATTGTTAGCCCAGGTGCTGACATTATCCCCCTTCTAGGGTGGAACGTCCCAGTCCACCTACAAGAGAGACTTAGAGGTATACTAGGGGCCAGTATGCCCCGTCA